>JARYGA010060719.1:0-68726 GCA_030545235.1 Helianthus tuberosus
ATAGATGTAGCTCATTTTATCAAAATTATACCTCTCTTTTCAGAGTATAGTCGACTGTACCACATACGAGTAGTTTCCTTTAAGATTCATATATATACCACATATGGGGTTATTGTTTCATAATGCTTTGAGCATTTTTAATCCTTCAGGGGTTTTCATACGGATGCCATTTGCAATTGTCTCGTACATGTATACGGTGATGACATCCATAAGTTGTTTTATCTGAAGTCATTCTGAGATTGCGAGGCCGCTTAAACATCTAAAGATTATCGCATCCACTACAGGGGTATACGTTTCCTCGTAATCAACTGCTGGGATTTGGGAAAAATCTTTATGTTAAAATGCGTGCCTTACATCGCAAAAACTAATTATTTACGTTTCCTTTTATTTAAAGACACCCATTTATAACCTACTGGTTTGACGTCTATGGGTGTTCGAACTGCTGGTTCGAAAACGTTTAGTTTGTCGAGCAAATTTAGTTCAACCTTAAGCCATGTAGCCATTTTGGCTATTTGTGTGCGTACACTCTTGCACACTTTCTATATACGTAATCTTTTCTCATCGATTACATCTATTGCTATAGCATAATCAAATATATCATTTTACACGTGTTTCATTACGGTTCCATATTGTACTTATTTTGTACACAATTCATCGCGATCTCATATTTGTTTGGTACTAGAGTTTCTTTTAGAACTCCATTAGCCTCTTTTGGGGTCTTAACAACAACCTTCTTTAAGGTTTAGTATGCAACCACTTCTGGGGTTTTGTATGCAACCACTTATGGTGTTTTATGTGTTACCTCTTTTGGGGTTACACCAACTGCGTTACGCTGCTCTTTTTGTGTTTGTGGGTTTTATCTTTTTGGAACCGATTTATCTCTCACAATTTATTAATATGATAATCATTTTGTGAGTACTTCCATTCGAGCAGATAAGTTTAAGCTGGTATATGTGACTTTGTCACCTTATTTGTGTTAGTGAATGCATCTTGTATTTCATTTGTTATTATTTGCAAATACACGCTCTTTCTTTTGGACTTCAGATTTGCATTGACCACTTCAGGGGTCAATATATAATATGATGCATTTTTTTTATGTTACCAGTCTTTCATTTTCTTGTCTCCCCCTAAGACTGGGAATACGATGTACATATCCCATTTTATATGTTATGGTGGTGCTATTGGTACATAGGCTGCACAACAAAATATATAAAAAAAATAGAAACTTGGTTCTCTTCAGGAGACCAGTTGTAATGGGGAGTATTTGTGATAAGCAGTTGGTTTTGAATTGATATAATCAATCGACGAATTCCGTCTCGACTACGTATGCCTCTCACTATATTTCACATTTTGCCCAACAATGGTCCCTACAATTGGGTTGTCAAATAACAGTGTTAGTTGTGATGTGTATCAGACATTTTCCACCTCAATTTGTGATCGCTCTACTGGAGCTTCTAGATTTGCATATGTATGATACATGCATTCACGTGAGTATGATAAGGTCTTTGTGTATCACTGGTTGGTCAATACACATTTGAAGCGAAATGAATGTTTGTATTTCCCCTTCTCGCAATTGCCTCTTAGTAAGCGACTCATATTATGTTCGTTTGGGCCATAGATGTAAGTTTTTTTTTCTTCATGATCATCCACATGTAAGGGCTATACTGCGGTCGATAATCCTTTGCTCCTCTGGTGACATTAACAAATTATAACATTTACATCCGAGCGTTTTGTGAAATCACATTCTCGGTATTGCTGCATCAGGAGCATGTCGAGAAGATTTATAGCAAGCTTTTCAAAGGATGACTAACTTCTGGTGGTCAAACATGTTGATCGGGTATCTTCACACGTCTAGAATACGTCATGGAGGAGAAATATTATAGTTTTAGCCTTTGTTTAAAGGGAAAACATGTACTATTCATAAGGTTTTCCATCACTAGGCTATATGTTAGCCAAAAACGCCAAGTGCGATGAACTAAAGTTTGGGTTGAACTTGAAAAATCATTATTAAAACAAACGGGACTTTGTATACATTTGGGAGAACTTCGGGTTCTCAACATTGATTTAGGATTCATGTGAAACTCAGTATAAATGAGCATCAACACTAACTCAAATGAATTATTATCTATCAATTTAAGTAACTAACATCAAAGTAGTTTACTTAAGCTAAAGTCCACTAATTATTTTCATAGCAATTTTTCATCATTTTCATGTGAGGGCACATTTCTAATGACTATATCAATGTCTATTAATATTTGTTTAGCAACAACAAGCAATTAGAAGAATAACCATACAATTAATTATGTTGACTATGCATAGCATTGTAACAAGCTGAAATATCAAATCACTAAAGCATAACAATGTTTATCTCAGTGTAGTTGTTTGGTAACCAGCTACCAATGAAATTTGTATTAATTTGTTTAGCACATTTAACTTGTCAAAAGGCAATACATATAACATATATGCTATCTAAAACAATGAGACCAACAGAAGTATTGCTAAGAAATTTGACAAGTAAGTGTCATTTAAAGTATTTAATAATATTGATTACTGTAACGTTGAAACAATGGAATTCTTAAGGGAATTTATTTATTTATTTTTATTATGGATTGATCCTAACATATAGTTTTAATTTAAACCAAAAGAACAACTTTTCAATGATATATTTGACCAAGCTTCAAAGATGATTTGTTTTTTTTTCTTTCTTCTCTAGTGCATTAACGAGAGTCTATGAAATACATCTAATAGAAACTAGTAACCGAACAATTTAAATGGTAATCATGGGAATTCGAAACACCATAGACCAAACTAGTAACCAAACAACTTAAAGGATAATCATGGGACATGTAACTGATTGTTACACGAAACTGATGATTTTAAAACAAAAGTTTAAGTATCAATAATGTCAATTAAACATCACCCATTATTGTGTATAACCTCAAACCATTAATATTCAAAATAAATCACATTAAAACATAATAAGTTACCTTTCTTTCCATCATTAAAGCCAAATTTATTTTATAGAATTAGTATACTATAAATATTGGTTTACCTTCACCCATTTTTATCAATTTATTCATAATTTATATGCATATCAATTACATATATAAATCACACATAATCCTAGGACATTATACATATATGTGTGTGTGAGTGTTAAAAAGATTAAACTCATATTAATTTCCTTGTCATGTCTAGAAAAAAAAACAATTGTTGATGCTCTTTGTATCATATATATATATATATATATATACACACAGAGGTTTTATTTGAATACAGTAATATTCTAGTTAAAATTAGAATCATAAGTTTCACTAAAAAAAATGGCGGTAGAGTTTTGAAAAAAAAACAATATTCTACTATAATAACACCATTTGTAGATATATGTACTTTAAATAAATTTAATAATTAATATTAAAATATATGAATTTGTTTGGTGGAGTACGGCTGGCAAACAAGACATCTTTTTAAGATATATATTAAATAGTAAAGATAAGCATCCAGCCATCCTTCACATGTATCAGTTAGATTTTAGGAAACAAATGCTAGGCAAGATACATGAGACGAGTAACACCGATGGGATCCAGTAACACCGCAAGCAAGTTGGCATCAATTCTCTTGAAGAACCACCAGAATGTAACATCGATGATTCATATAAACTGGCGGTTGAGTACAATCGCCGGAAAAAGGTTGTCGGGTAAGAATTTTTTTTTTTTTTGTGTGGCGGTAGTGACCGTTGTAGCGATCGTTCGATTCATTGATTTGTATGTAGAGCGTTTCTTAAAATTTGTTGCTGTAAGAACAAATCAAAGGGAAATCCTATTTGTTCTAACTAAGATCCCATATGGACAAACATATTATGGGTATTTTTAAAATAGATCGAAAAACATAATTCTGTGTTTCCAAAGGAGTAAATCCGAATTCCCATTTTAAGAGTCGTTCGAAAAATGTGCATCTTTTGGTCTATGAAAAAGAAATTGCCCACTGTAGAAGGGTATTAAAAAAAATCCTAGGGTCACCACTTAGGAAAACAAAAAATTAAATAAAATAAAATTGGGATTTATCCTTTGGAGATACAAATCTATACCGTAATAAAAATAACATGGAAACATATTCAACACTTAGTAAAGATTGTGATAATGTGTACCAGGATGTGATGAACATATCAGTTTTTGAAACGCAATACAAGTGCGGATGAATCTGATAATGTGGTTAGCGGAGTGAAACAACTGCCAATTTTTCTTCTTCTGTGAATGATGCAAAGAAAAGGTTAAAGATCGATCGAATCTACAATGAATAGAGCAAATCGTGCTGATAACGTGATATAAACAAGAGATCAATCATAAGAAAAATATTTCATTCATCTCTATTTCATGTAGATATATTATATATATATAGATCAATACAACAACCCTAAAGCCCATTAACATTAGGTCAGGCTTGGCCTATGGGCCTGAATGTCTGCATTCATAACAACAATCAATTAAATAAACTAAATGATATTAACTTCTGATCTTTGCAGAAAGCCTTTTCATTCCCAATGCCATACTAGTACTATTATTATTATATTAATAATATAACTTCTTCTTCTTCAAGAAGCCGCCTGCAAGTCATGTACCGGAAACAAAATTTCCGTCAAATCTAAAATTTCAATACTTTTTTTTTTCATTTATACTCAGGGGTATCCTGACATTTGCTTAGGGGTATCCCATGTTGGGATTAATCTTGATCGGGTCGGATACGGGTCGGCACGTTATCGGTTACGGTTCACATGTGGTGTGTTGTTGCATGAATGGTTTACGTGCATGGTTGGAACCTAAACACTTGTGTGTTATATTTGATTTATTAAATAGTTTAATGTAGTTGGACTTGGTATATTTGACCGAGTTTTATGGTAGTTTATGGTAGGTAGAAGTGTCAAGAGTGGGTGCGGTTCTTTAGGAGTATTTTAGTGTTTTTTGTTACCCACGTTTGTTATTTGTAAGGCTATATATAGCCTATTTGGTTAATGAATGAAGTAACCCTTTTAATCGAAACAGAAGCTTCTTTCATTCTTTGCATATTACATTTTTCACATACAGTGAGTTTGTGTTGTGAGAGTGTGAGTAGTGTGTGGGACCTGAACCAACATTTGGTATCAGAGCAAGGTTGAAGAAGGAGGCAGGTTTGAGAGTCGTGTCCGGCGAAGGGGGTGCAACCCTCTAAACTGCAGTCGCCGGAAAGAATGAAAGAAGAAAGGCTGCACACAGCAGCGAAGACCGAAAGAGAGAAAGACCGAAAGAGACCGCCGCCGGAAAGAAAGTTCCGGTGGGAAAGAAGACCGCCGTCGGAAAGTTGTTTCGGTGGGAGACATAGAGAAAGCCAACAACCGTAAGAAAGAACCGGTGTCGATGTAGAAAGAAAGCCGACAACCGTAAGCAAGAATGAAGAACGGCTGATTGAAATCAGCGTAGAAAGAAAGAAAGAAAGATCAACAACCAGAGAAAGAAGAAAGAAAGTCGGTACCGTGAAGAAAGAAGAAAGATGGGTGCCGCACTGGTTCGTTGATCTCAAAAGAAAGCAAGAAAGAGAGAAGAGACGCCACAAGAAATAAGAAAGAGGCCGGCGTCGCTTCATGAGAAAGAAAGATGGCCTCGTAAGAATGAAAGAGCGCGGTGGTACTGCAAGAAAGAAAGAAAGTAGCATGCCGCAAGAAAGAAAGATACCGGACCATTGTGGTTCGTAGCAAGATCGACTCTTTATGATTCGAATAGCAAGAAAGTTGAACTTGGATTGAGCAAGAAAGAAAGAGCAAGTTCAGAAAGCATGAAAGTTAGCAAGGAGATTCGACAAGCAAACAAGAACGGGTTCGAATCAAGAAAGTTTAGCAAGAACGAATGCAAGCAAGAACGAAGCAAGTAGAAAGAACCGGATCAAGATTAAGGGGGTGAATGTTGGGATTAATCTTGATCGGGTCGGATACGGGTCGGCACGTTATCGGTTACGGTTCACATGTGGTGTGTTGTTGCATGAATGGTTTACGTGCATGGTTGGAACCTAAACACTTGTGTGTTATATTTGATTTATTAAATAGTTTAATGTAGTTGGACTTGGTATATTTGACCGAGTTTTATGGTAGTTTATGGTAGGTAGAAGTGTCAAGAGTGGGTGCGGTTCTTTAGGAGTATTTTAGTGTTTTTTGTTACCCACGTTTGTTATTTGTAAGGCTATATATAGCCTATTTGGTTAATGAATGAAGTAACCCTTTTAATCGAAACAGAAGCTTCTTTCATTCTTTGCATATTACATTTTTCACATACAGTGAGTTTGTGTTGTGAGAGTGTGAGTAGTGTGTGGGACCTGAACCAACATCCCAGATAAATAAAACGGATAATAAAAGAAAAATTGCACTTCGCGAAGAAAGTTGAGGGGTATCCCGGGCAACCTCTCGCTACCATATAGATCCGCCCCTGAATCCACCCGATGTCATACGCATACAGCAATGGATATCATCAGACAACACAAGGCCCGTCGCAAAAGGAAACCACACAACTAGTTGCCTTGGATGGCCTTTTCTTTCAACTTTCAAAGGAAAACAAATTAAGGTTTTAGATTCAATTGCGGTCCCTACATAAGATTAATTAGCTGAATGATCAATAGTGAGCTGCAGCGCTATTTGGAGTTTTGTGGAGCAAGGAGGTCCATGATGGGTCACATCAAATCTCCACAACTTTTTTCAAGATCTCTTTAAACATGTATGAACGATATAACTCTACTATTTATTTTGTACCTACTACTATATAGTATTGGACCATTGGTATATTGGTTCACTAGTTTCATACATACACATACACATGAGAATAAATACACAATATGTTCCAATTTTTTTCATATATTAAAGTGAAGTTACATATGAAATCAAAATCACACCCTTTCTCAATTACCAGCTTTATATACCATTCTTAGTATGAATTACTACTCATATGTTTCAAATCCATTAATTATACTAGTTTTAAAAGCAAAAAACTTGGTTTATTCTTTACTAATAAAAAACACTCTTCCCAGGTCTTCCAAACACTTTTAACCCGACCCATTCAAGCAAGTTTACGCGGCTTTCGCACGCTCAAAAGCTTCACATCGTCGATAACAGGTCCACAAAGCGACGAAAAGTCGTCACTTCTCATCGTGTAAAAAGTACTATAGAACATGATCCTGGTTCGTGTACTTGTTGCCAC
The DNA here is from genome assembly GCA_030545235.1 of Helianthus tuberosus. NCBI lineage: Eukaryota > Viridiplantae > Streptophyta > Magnoliopsida > Asterales > Asteraceae > Helianthus > Helianthus tuberosus. The sequence continues at coordinate 7,215 of JARYGA010060719.1, forward strand.
AAACTTGAGAACAGCGCGCTTGAATCCACCTTTACCCTTGGATTGATACGGCACTTTTAGCGTTTCTCTGTTCGCGAATGCCTCAACGACCATGGACCCTTCACACGCGTTGTTAGCATCACCCACGGTGAAAAACAGTTGGTAAGTCTTCCCAACCACGGTTCTAGCCACTTGCGCTATGGCACTCTCTTTACCGGCCACTAGCTCCACGGCTCGCCTTCCTTGTGGCACCGAGAAGTGGTCCGCGTCGATGTACTTTACGGCTTTAAGTGACTCGACCATCCAAGCTGGGAGTGGGGAATGATCATCTTCAATGTTTGGTGGGACCAATACACCCCATGAGGTGTTTGGAAAGATATATGGGCCTTCTTCAAATCCTCCATTTTTCAATATGTTATCTGCATGAAATTAAATAAGTAATGATGTGCCAATTTTTCATCCACAAGACATGATGCATGCACCAATGCTATAAAAGTGCTGGATTTTGTAATTGAAATATAATTACAATTTGTTTATAGAAAGGGTCACTATTCTATAATCAATAACCTTAGTTTATAGATGTTATTTTAAACTTTTGTGACATGTTATAAAACAATATTCAATATTATGTTATATAGTACAATCTAAAAATATAATATATGATAGTTAATTGACCGGATGGTCCCTATGATTTCACGTTTAGTCCTCACCTTTTGAAAATAGCAGGTATGCTCCCTATGGTTTGTTATTTTGTTACTCGGATAGTCCCCTGAGTAGATGTCAGTTAGTTTGGAAATAGCAGGTGTGCTCCCTATGGTTTGTCATTTTGTTACTCAGATAGTCCCCTGAGTAAATGTCAAGGGACTATCCGAGTAACAAAATGACAAACCATAGGGAGCATACATGCTATTTCCAAAAGATGGGGACTAAACGTGAAAAAACGTGAAACCACATGAACCATCCGGGCAATTAACTCTATATGTTAGATATGCACAATTAAAAGGTGAAACACTACATATAACTCTTACAAATCTAGTAAGTGACTACATGAGTATAAAAATGACATAAATTATTGAAAAATATATAAAACAAATGAAGTGTCATTTCATTTAAGAAAAAAAACATAGTCTATTTGTTTTTAACCATGTCCGTTCATGTATGTTTGTTTGGGCCGTTTACAACCCTAAAATTACTTTAGTTACTTGTAAAAATAGTGAAGTCTAGAAATTTGACATACCTCTTGATGGTCTAGGAGGGTATAGAGCTTTGATGGCGATAGAATCAATAAGAGGACCACACGCGGGATCCTCCTCGACTCCCGGGTTATGCAACTTAATAGTAGCCGTATTATATTCGGCTTGAAAAGCCCACGCATACGAGTCCCATCCACTACTGCTATACAATGTCTGCATTGGTAGCACGCCAAAATCAGGTGCCACCGACACATTGAGCGTCTCTTCTTGAGCACATGTTCGAGCAGCACTAAACGTGAGGGAATAATACATTCCTTTAGTCACGTTTATGGTCTGCTCGATTGTTGCTTCGTTTCCTAGCCTAACTGCAAAGGCTCCCTCAGGAACGACTAGCAACATGTCCCCTTGCTTTTGGCCTGATTTAATATACTCGACAAAACCGAAGATCTTCCATCCGGGGATGGCATCATGCTTTAACACCTCCGTGCCTTTCATGTCCGCGGGTTTTGGCCCGAGCTCGAAGTTCCCGTTCCATAACAACCCTGCATTGTTAGGACCAAAAAAATATTTATATCAATAAAAACTAATTATGCGCAAACACATTGAACTAATGTATCATTGAAATTATCGGGTAGCGGCGTAGCTTTTTGCCCGTCTACCTGCCATTAGTCTGTAATCGTCTCTGTTTCTAAAACTAGAGTTTAACAAAAGAACGTGTAAAAAAAAGATATATATATATCTTTAAATTATATATGTATAAAATTGTTGGACAAAATATTAAATAACGGAAAAAAATAAATAATATGATGCCGACTTCCATCAAGTTTCATTCTAATTCAGGACAGAGTGGCGTAAGCATGTGCCCACCCACGTGCATATGCAAGCCTTTCAAGTACAACCATCTAATGCGTCTATTGTACAACTCGATAGCTTTGACCGTTTCTATTGCTGTTTTTGGTTAAAAAAGAGGAAATATATATCTTTTTCTTTATTATATACTAAGTTATAAGTTAGTATGTTACACAATAAAACATATTATTAAATACTTAGAATTTAGAGTTTAGATAATATAAAAGAACATCTTAAGATAAAAAGATAAAATATGATTCTAATTAACATTTCCAAATAAAAAATAAATAATAATAAGAGAACAAATGAGTGAAAAAAAGAAAAGCTGGAAAAAGTTTTGGGCTTATAAAATTGTAACACGTAACAACGTAACCTGTAACTTATTTATTAGTTAGAAGTTAGATTTGGAAAGGAGAAACAACTAAAAATATTATTTTTTTAACATAAGGTCATGTTATTGTCATTCAATACCAATTAAGTGTAAACTGAAAAAATGGTCACTGAGGTTTGGTTATTTTTGTCACTTTAATTTAAAACTCAAATGTTTTGAATCTAGGTACATATAGTTTCAATTTTGTTGTCATTTTCATCCACAATTAAATTCTAGTTAGATTTTTTAGTTAACATCCAGTTTTTTTTTTCTTTTTCCTCTCTTTTAGTGAAGGGGTAAAATGGTCTTTTTAACGTTTAATTATAACAAATTAAAAAAATCTAACTATTTTCCTATTCATCAAGAGAGAGGAAAAAGACAAAAAAAAAGACCAAAAAAAAAAAAAAAAAACTAGATATTAACTGAAAAATCTGACTAGATTTTGATTTTGGATAAAAAGATAACAAAATTGAAACCATAGGTATCCATATTCAAAAGATTTAAGTTTTAAATTAAAGTGAGCAAAACTCATAGAACATTTTGATAGTAACTCATTTAAGTTATTTAAGGAAAGAACCACTAAAACTGTACAACACATGTTGCTGTCGGCCTATCGCAATAACTTATATGATATACAAATGCTTATGTGATTTTCTCGGTTCGGTTTCTATTTAAATTTTAAAACCGATGTTGAAATGCTTGTAAGCTTGATACATGTTACATTATTCGTTTACATTCTTTAATTTTCCAAACAAATAATAAACGGACCATGAATTATTTTCTGGGGTATGAACGAAGGGTTCAACCAAATTTTCAAGGGATGTAGTCAGAATTTTTATTTCGAAAATACACTAATTTTTTTTCAAGGGGGCGCCCGCGGCCCGCCCACCCAAGCCAAAGCTTGGGTCCGCACGTACTGTGTAAAGATCAAATACACGTGGTTCTTAACATACAAAATACCCTTAACGTAACAAGTGAGTGAGTGCAGCTTACCATCGGCAACTGCGGCGGCAGTGTGGATGGTGGAGCATAGTAGCAACACCGACAGCACGGCGGCTGCTTCCATGACTGAAATTCTGTAAATTTAGAGAGAGAGAGAGAGATATAGAGAGAGAGAGAGAGGAGAGGATACAGTTGGTTTGGATTGGAAAAACCGAGTGTGCAAGGCCCAGTTATATGCATGAGAAGCCCTACAAATGCCCTCATTTTTTGAGATATTAACAAAACTACCCCTGTCTTTTTATCACCAAAATGGGTAGACATGACACACAAACATCGGTTAGGAAGGCCAATAGAGTCGGTCGATTCATGAATGGGGTAAATTTTATATAATTATATTTGCAAACTCCATTTTTATAATGAAGAAAAATGGATGATAATAACCGGTGGTGGAATCAGAACAATTTAGTTAGGGGGTAATCATAAGCTTATATTCTATACTGGTTCAAATTAGAGGGTCCGTCTCTAAGTTTGTTCTTCAAAAACTCAAAATTTATAAATAAAAATTCAAAAAGTTCTGGTGACCGGAGGGTCAACGGACCCTCTTGACTCCCCTCTGGTTCCGCCCCTGATAATAACGCGTACGAGCAACGTAATCAATGACACTCTTAATTTTAACTAGGGCAATCTCAGTTTAACGAAAAGACAATTTTATTTGTCACATTGAACAGTTGACTTATTTTTTAGTCCAATCGGATTATTATAAATTGTTTTGAAGCGAGAGATAAATAAAAGTCATGTACATACAAAGTTACATTTTTGTTAGCGTGGCCTTTAGATAAAAAAAGTGAAAGTTAAAAAAATGACTAATGACATTATAAATAAAGATTATTATCTACTATAGTTTACATTATTAAAATGGAGTTTCTCTATAAAAGTTGGAGTTTATTAGTTTATATAATATAATATAATATAATGAAATATATTCACATTTTGATACTCTATAGTACGTAGCATACGTATTAATAACCACATAAATTAGAAAGCGACATTTTTCAGTCTCTCTCTGCAAATGAGTGAAGTGTTTTACTCTGTATACATTTATTCTAAAATATATTTTTAACATTAGTTCCATCATTAATTTTAATTCTATTTTGTAGTACCAATATGTTGTTTTCTATTACCATTTTAAATAATTATTTTTAATGCCACACATGACACATGGATAAAGATATGGAGAGATTAATGGTATTTGCTTGCTGAAAAAGGATTACGATGACAATTTAAAAAGATTAAATTATTTACACGTATTTTAATTATAAAGCATAATCTAACTTTTGTCTAATACGTCACCTAATGGCTAATACTTGAACAGGAGACAGAGGAATCGTGAAATAGAAACCATCTTATGAAAATATTTACAAATTGATCATGAGTGGTAATAATAAAATTAACATGAAGATTTCTTTGACAAATGTTTGTTACTAAATAAACGTTAGAAATTCGATAGTACAAAATCGTTTACAAAACGTATTGAAATGAATATGGATTTTTTTATATTATTAATTCGTTCTTATATCAGATATCGGTTATCGCGGTAGGGTATTGGTAATTTTAATATCATGCTAAATTTATATATATAGCAAGAGTTAGGATCCTGTAAAAAAGGGCCAAAGTGTGAGAAAGGTAAGAAAGAATCTCAACCATTAGATCTTTTGATCTAATGGTTGAGATCAATAGGGACCAAAATGTAAAATATTTTTCTTAATTTGGACTGAATTGAAAATTATAGGGGTAATAAAGTCTTTATATCCATTCAAAATAGGAAACTGTAAATCAAAATTCCGATCTCTCTCTCCAATTGATCGAACAGTTTATCTCTCTCTCTACAATTTCGTCTATCTCTCTAATCGATCGAACAGTGGCGACGACGAGCGGCAGCGGCGACGGAGAGCGACGAGCGGCGACGGCGAGCGGCAGCGGCGACGGCGAGCAGGCAGCGGCAGTGGTTGTGCGGATCGGCAGCGGTGGTACAGCAGTGGTGGTGCCGGAAGTGGCAGTGGTGGTGCCGGAAGTGGAGAAGATGATACATAGGTGTTATATTTTTCTTTACTGAATGGTGTTATATCTTGTACTAAATGGTGTTATTTTGTGTACTGAATGGTGTTTTTTTTTATTTTCTGAATGGTGTTTTTTTCTTCTCTGAATGGTGTTATTTTTCTTTTCTTAATGGTGTTTTTTTCTTTTCTGAATGGTGTTTTTTTCTTTTACTGAATGGTGTTATATTCTTGTACTGAATGGTGTTTATTTTATTTACGGCTGATGGTGTTTTTTTTTGTGCTGAATGGTGTTATTTTTGTGCTGAATGATGTTATTTTTGTGTGAATGGTGTTTTTTTTTGTGCTGAATGGTGTTATATTTTGTGCTGAATGATGTTTTTTTGTGTGAATGGTGTTTTTTATTGCTGAATGGTGTTATGTTTGTGCTGAATGATGTTATTTTTGTGTGAATTGTGTTTTTTTTTGCTGAATGGTGTTATATTTGTGCTGAATGGTGTTATATTTTCTGAATGGTGTTATATTTATGGACGGTTATAAGTCCTTAAATCAAGGATTTTCTCTCTCCAAATCCTTAAATCAAGGATTACCATATTTGAATTTGTTAATGCATTTACAATTATACATTTTCAATTAATTTAGATCTAATGGTTGAGATTCTTTCTTACCTTTCTCACACTTTTGGTCTTTTTTACAATAACTTCACCCTATATAGCAATTTAACACTAACAATTCAGTATACTCTCGTACCATTAACAAATTAACCTTTTGCAACTTGTTAAACACTAATAACTAATAACTGTAGCAACTAGGAAATGACTAAGACTTAAAACATTAATAGTAACAACTAACAATTAAGACTTAAAACACTAATAGCAGCAATAAGAAAAAGACGAATGGTAGAAGTAAGAAGAAATGTACTGATTTCGGGAAAATCAGTGATATATCAGTCAAAAAGCAGTCCAATATCGGTCAAATATTGGTCAATATCACCGATATTATCGGTACTGATGTTCTGACCGATATTTTGCACCGATATCTCGGTAGGGGACCGATGACCGATTGTGACACCCTTATTATTATTTAACGGTTTTCGTATAGATTACGAAAATAAACGGGTAGTTATGATTTCAAATACATTGAAAATACGGGTTCATTAAACTTTTTACAGAATTAAAAACTATACAACATATTAGGTGTGAGTTCGTCATTTTACATAACAACGATACATAGTGCGGAAGCTTATTTCTTGATCGTGTTCGGTTCTTCGTTGTGCTTGATCGTCCTCCGGTGCTAAAATTATACCTGAAACTCATAAAACATGAGTTGGATTAGTCATACGTAACTTAAAACGTATTTAAACGAGTCCGGGAAGCGAAACTGATTAAAATAATTTTTTTTCGCTAAAACAGTGATTTTCGCGCCACGCGAAGGAACCAAGTTGCTCCCTCGCGCCACGCGAGGGAGACCGTTTTCCAGCAGCTCTGGAGCTGGGTCCTGCATTTTTCAGCAATACTAGTTTTTACGGAAACGGCCATAACTTCTTCGTTATTGATCCGTTTTACGCGATTCTTTTTCCTACGCGTCCGTAATTTAATTCTCCATCATATGAAGTTAAAATTTCAACATCCAACATAATAAATTTTGAGACTTCTAAGCCTTCGACTCGTTACCTTTTTACCGAATTTTAACCCGTTTATGCATTTTATCAAACAAACGTATTTGTTTGATCCTTATATCACTTACACTTCTTCAAATTAATGTTATCTACCATTTTAGGTTCTAATTACAGGTTTATTACACAATTTAAACCCGTTTACGCTCGTATGCTTATTTTGACCCGTTAAGGGTATTTAAGCACTTTAAAGCTTGAAATTGCTTTCATTCATTTCTAGCATCTTATTCCTGCATTTCTTATCAAGTAATCTTCCACCACAACTATATGTGCGTTGGATTTAATGTGGATATCTATATGTTCCGAGTTTTACCCATCGGATTATTATTTTACGGCAAAACTCAAATAGAGCCATTTGACTAACTTATTACATCTTTCAACTTCTATACTTATTCTAAGTATTTATCAAATCATGAAATTCGTTTCCAAACAACCTTTAAGGGTTGTTTGTTCAATTTAGCCTACAAGGGCATTTTGGTCGATTTTGGTCCTTCTTTTACGACGAAGGACTCTCACCAATTATTCGACCAAAATAGCACTTTTAACTACAACATAATTATGCGTACCTGGCTCGGATCAACATATTGACCCGTTTTAATACCTTGTCTTGACTTATTTGCTATTTCATAGCTTCGCTAATTCACGAGCCGTTCATCCTGCGAGCATGAGACTCGACATACACTTATTAGTCGTTAATTGTCAAATGGTATCAATATTACCATTTGATCCCTTTTTACTCTTTTTACTAGTTTTGGCTTACTTATAAAGTAGCCGTTCGAAAACTCATTTTATCTTATTCTTTTCTTGACTAATTTACCGTTCCACCCCGTTTTACCATTACTATGGTTTCTAACATTTGTTTCTGATTCCGACCCAAATCATTTCGTGTCGGAAACCATATTTCGAATATTATCTCCATTGTATTTATAACTTATAGAATAGATATGTATTCTACAAAAAGGTGTAAGTTTCACTTACCTCACATCCAATCCACTCGTTCCTCTTCATGCTTGATTTGTTTGACCCGCTTCCTCCCCAAGCTTCACCTAGCTTGTTAAGGTTCAAACTAGCATAGAATTCGCAAGATGGTTAGTTTAGTCATTGCTAATCACGACTATTCCACCTCACGTATTTTCTATCAAAATTATCATTCGATCTTGTTAATGGTCAGTTTGACTTTTCAAAAGTCAACTGTCCCTTTTTAATGTATGAAATGCACAATTGAGTTCAACGAACCCACTTAAGCATTTCTTCGACTATTCGGTCGTAGCTATTTTTAGGCAACTAATTTAACTACATTCATCAACATAGTTTATGTACATCATAAAATCTTCTAATTATATAAAACTCGTTCTTTCATTAGGCAAATTCTACGGGTTCCATCTATAAGTGAAACCCGTTTCATCATGTCATTAGGTATTCATTCGGCTACCTATTCAAATTAAGTTCTATATTCAACTAATTAATATCATGGTTTCAAACATCCATATTCATGAATAATTTACTAATTTCATTACAACATTTTAAGAACCCATCTCAATTATGTATGATTAAATACTCAATCTTGCAAATTGTTTAAGTATCTCGCATCAACTATCGATTATGACGATTTCTAGCACAAACATATCATCATCTTTATTATTTAGTCAAAGCCCACTTAGCACATACAAAAGTAATCATCAAATCCCTAGTTTCTAACACCAATTCTTCAAGTTTTCAACTAGGGTTTGTTTCTAAACATGGATTCAACACATATATCACTCATGCATTCAACATTCATACCCGAATTTTGATTATGAGTGTTCATCAAAATTTCTAGACATCAACAAATTACAAAATTTGACATACCTTACGATCCCCTTGACTTGGTGATCATTTACATGTGTTCATGCATTGATTTGGGGTTGATTTGAGCTCCAATTTGGTGAATTTGTGATGAACTAGGGTTTGCTCCATGGGAGCTCTCCCTCCTGGTCGATCTCCACACACACACCATGTGTGTGTTGTGTGTGTGTGTTTTTTTTTGTTTATAATTATTAAGTTTCCTATGTTACAATCTTGGCCCCTCATGTTTAGTTTTAATTGTTTTAGGACTACAATTCCATATTCTATTACTTATCCACATGTTAATAACTAGGTAAATATATTCCTAGTTACTTTAACAGGTTCGGGAAATTATAACCCGTTATGTTTTATGTCCCGTTAATTTGAGCTTTTTATATACTTTGTTTTCTCAAAGTATTTATTTTTCCCTTTTTATTAATATTAGGTTTATTTATTTAAGTCCTAATATTTATCGGGTTAAATTTTACCGCTAACGGTATTTTACCCGTCCTGTAGTATTAACGTGGTTTGATTACCAAACCCGTTTTCGGGGTGTTACACCGATATATCACTTGTATATCAGGATATTAACCACATAGCTTAAAAGTATATCCGTCCACTCACAAAGGTGTTTCCCGGGGTACAACAAGAAGAATCAGTTTTTGTATTGCCGAAAATGACCATTGAGCCTAAAATTCATCTGAAAATTGTATTTGTTTGTTGCTGGAAATTTTTAGTGTGTTCTTGTTGTATAGTAGTCTTTACAAAAGCGTACAAACATCTCCAAAAGGGTTAAAGAGTTTTTTACAAGTAATTATACAACCTTAAATCAAAACAGGAACTTCTCAAACACTTATTGAGAGTTTAATCAGTTTAATAAGTAGTTATGGCTTGCGAGTTTAATCAACTTAATGAGTAGTTATGGCTTATTAAACACAAGACTCTCCAATTGTTGTCCAACAACAATAACCTTAAAAAAAATTAGGGGGGGGGGGTGAGTTTTCTTAAAATTTTCTTTTATTAAGCCACTAATTTGATTTGTTTAAACTTGGTTGAAACCCAACAATATAAATAGATAATGAGTGTGAAAAGTTAATTAGGGTACGAAATACGAAACCAATTTATAGAGGTTCCAGTGGATGTTAACTAATCCACTTTATGTCCTCTTCCCTGATATTCAATAGAGAGTTTGTACACTAAACACCTTCTCTTAGACGAAAGACAACACTATTACAAACTCCATCACGAATCCAAGATAGTAATCACCTTCTTCAACCCATTATCATTATAGTGTGTCTTTACGTTTCCTCACTAGTCCAAGTTAATGATCACCTTCTTCACTAGCTACACCAATTAACTAGCTTTACATTTTTTTAACTAGCTTTACATTTTTTATCACCACTTTATCACAAATGTGACCAATCTCCCAACACTATCTTCCCCAATAGTCTTTATACAACAATCACCAACCAATGGTGAGCGTGAGACCCCTTAGAAAAGTACCTTAACACGCTAGTGATAACCTCACAATTACAAGATTTGAATTATAAGTTGAAGCACAACTTCTTCTTATTCTTCTTTCTTTTGATCTTTGATCAATCTTTCCTTTATTGGATATCGTGACAACACTCAAAAACACCTTATAAGGAACCCTATTAGAGACCCCGAACATGTCCGGCGCGAGCCGAACTGAAAAACTGGCAACAGGGGACCGCGATGAGCGACAGCTTACCTGTACGTTTAATTCGTGATAAGATCGAACCACAAGCATATAAACACAACAAGGCTACCCTAGGCCTAATGGATCGGGGCCGCGACACGCGACAGGTGACGGGGGTGGGTGTCGCCACGTGTCACACCCCGATATTTCCACATATTACCGGTGGGGAGTATCGTGATGTAGTTGATATCATCATAGTCAAATAATCACAGTTTAATACACAGCGGAAGTCGAAAGATAAAATCATTACAAACCGAATAAAAAGTAATATCGAGTGTATTACAAAAACGGTTGCAAGGATCCACAGGCGGATCAAAGTTAACAAAAGATCATTGTTCACAGATTTATAACATCTAAGTTTGCAAGACTCTTTATTGATGCTAGGAGTAGCCAGCCTATTCCGTTTAGTACCGGCACTTAGCCTTTTTGGAAAATACGTCAGTTTACACTGGTAAATACAATTAACCGACTCATTTTGAAAATGTTTAAGAAAATTGATTTGAATGCACAAGGCACAAAATAATCTTTTATAACTTGGGACAATTATTTATATATAAACTTGTAAAAGAATTACATGTTCGTTATACGTTCAGTAGCCCGGGCTGAATACCGGGTTAAAGATTAATAGACACACCACATGATATAGTCCCGCGTCGAGTTATTCTCAAACAAGCGGTTATACCTTTTTATATATATGCACCGTCAGGTGTATGCCTACACCCCGTGCTTAGGTCGTGGCTATTTCAATGAATGATGCCAAGGATATCCGGGACATGGTCATTAACCCCCCAAAGGCTTTAAGCAAACAAAACAGTTTAAACGGGTCATCTCAATAAATTAACCTTCATATGATTAAAAATTCAATGCCCGACCAAGCGGTATTTTATATACCGTACCCCAAGCCCGTATAAGGGAAAATAAGTTAAAAGTAATTACCTGAGCAAGTATATATCACAATCAGCGAGTGCAAGTATCTTTTGCTGGTCTCCTAATCTGGAACGAAGGTTTTAATAACCTATTAGATTCCTAACGGGTCTTAATTTAAGTCAAAACTTAGACCGGTTAGTTTTAAAGGAAGATATATGGTTCAAAACGCACGATTAAGCGATGACCGGATTAGAGTGTGGTTTAGACCCGACAAGTTTGTATACTTATATAATATGGGTAAACTAAACACATTCTGGATTTTGAGATAAAAATGATAAGGTTTGACCCGTTTCGGCTAATTTATGCAAACTAGTTACATAAACCGCACCAAACACGAATAATGCGTTACGGGTAACCAAATGAGTCATGAATAGGTTTCCTAAGTTAATATGCCTTAAATATGTTGTGATATCAGTAAGATACCTTCCATTATGCCCAAAATGGATTTAAACTCAAATTATGCCCCGTAGGGGTATTTTGGTCATTTTAAAGGTTATAAAAGAGTTTAAATACTAATCTGAGTTTCAGGTCTGATATAATTAGTAAAAACATTTGTTTTTATAAGTCATAACAGTAGGGTATTGCAAATATGTGAAATTTATCTTTTATAACCAAACTATGCACCGTAGGGGCATTTTGGTAATTTCACATAAGCTTTAAAGGTCAAAGTTAGAATTCTGAGTTCAAAACTTATGCTTACTGTTTAATTATAAAAATTTACTTAAAACATCAGTAGGTATTAAGTTTCATATGCCAAAAATACTTTTAACTCATACTATGCGCTTAAAACGCGTAAAAGTCGGTTTTAAGCGATTTTCGGGTTTAAACAGGAAATCTGAGTTTTTTGATCAGTTTATAAAGTTTAAAATATTTTATTTATCATATAAAATCAGTAGCAAAAAGTTTGGTATCAAAATATTATGTAAAACTCATTTTATTCAAGAAAAGGGCATAACCGACAATTACCGAATTAAAGCAAGAACCCTATGTTATGCTTAGCTTAAAAATAATTAAAAATCTTCAAAAATCCCAAAATATTATATTACATCAGTGGGTAAAAATTTTGGTGTCAAAATTTGGGTTTAGATAGGCTTTATGCTAATTACGCCGTTTAATTAATAAAAAGCTTCTTAATTACGATATTGAGCATAACTCCTAATCTAGACTTCAAACTGATGTCAAATTTTTAGGACAAGTTTATAAATCAGTAAAAATGGTTTTTGTCCTCTCACATTTTCAAAAATCTTGTTTTAAGGTCAAAAGGGCATTATGCTCAACATTTAGGCATATAACGGAAACATGTACATGAATCGAATAACTAATGAACCAAGTTGTATAACCTCAGAGGGTTACACTAATCTATAACCTGGTTATAATAGAGCTCTAAGGCATTTCTAAAATATGCTACATTGGGTCAGAACTGAAAGTCAAAGCAAAAGTCTACTTTTGCGACTTTCGGTTCCGAACCGAGCTTAAACTGAAAATTGTCGGGTTGAACATGCTTAGACATGTTCTTACATTAATTATTAAGTTATATAAGTGATAAAACAGGTTTCATAGCTTCTACATTGTTAATTATGCGAAAATTTGCTTTCTATTGACTTTTTTTATAATTAACTTTGACCCGACAATTGACCTAGTTAGAGTGGGAATTAGAGGGTGCCCTTTTAAGGGTTTATTAACCATATAATTACCAACTCAAAGCTACTTTCAATTCGAGAATTGACTGGACCATTAGTGATTAATCACTAAGTCAAACCTTAATTACGACGGGTTTGACTTTAGGCCATTAAACTAATAAAGCTGAATTAAGAAAGGTCAAGGAGGCTTACTGAAGTACTAAACACGACTAATGACCCTTAGAAAATGATCTTGAGCTCCAGGAGACTCCAGAAGTTAAGTTATGAATGTTTGCAAGTGAGTACCCAAAATGTTGCAACATGAAGCTCCTTATATAGGATTTTTAATCTTCCAAGATCATTCCACATTAGTCTACAAGTGTTCCCTGATGATCCCAGATGTCCCTATGCATGAAAAACCACTGGCAAAGCTCCTGAATTTCAAAAACCAGCCTTTTAAGGCGGTGGAACTGGCTGAACAGGCAGCTGTCCATGTTTCTGCCCAGATACAGGTCTTACGGACCGTAAGCCTTAGGCTTTGCGGTCCGTATCCGCTTTTTAATTAAAATCGCCCAGCTCCGCCACCTTACGGTCTGTAAGGTGGTATCCTTGTGGTCCGTAAGCGTGGTCAGAAGACAAAAATTTGTAAACTTTTAGGTTTTGACCATGCAATCTTTACAACTTCGAATCTTATGTCTTTTTTTTCCAGTAGAGGGGACCATGTAAACAGATCTGCATGCTTTTGGGAGTGTTGCCATGCAAATGGAGGTCTTGGAATCTTGTGAAAGACCATGTGAAGTATAATTGTCGTAAATGCACATAGGATCCATGTCTTATGCAAATTTGAATTATGCACTATCAGAAATAACCGGATTTGGATATATATATATCAGATGTTTATAAAACATATTAAGGTTTGGGATTAATAAATAGGTCACTCAGAGGTATTAATTAACATGTTGACACTTTTAATCCTACCATACATCCTTCAACTTGATCCGGGTTTATAACACGTTTGAAGTTTATGACACGTGTCTTTATTATATTGGTCGTGATTTTACGAGGTGTTACATCCTCACCCCCTTAAAAGAAATCTCGACCTCGAGATTTACTGGAACAAATGAGGGTACTTCTCTTTCATTGTGGACTCTACCTCCCACGTGTACTCGAGGCCTTTGCGGGCATCCCATTTAACTTTTACAATTGGTATGTGCTTCTTTCGAAGCTTTTTAACTTGTCGATCCTCAATCAACAAAGGTTTCTCAACAAACTTCAGGCTCTCATCTATGTGCACATCCGTATGTAGTATAACTAGTGATTCATCAGCTAGACATTTCTTCAGATTGCAAATGTGGAATACATTATGAATACCACTGAGCTCTTCAGGCAAATTTAACTTATAAGCCACTGTTCCGACACATTCAATGATCTCGAATGGTCCTATGTTTCTTGGGCTTAACTTGCCTTTCTTACCAAATCGCATTACCCCTTTCCAGGGTGATACCTTCAGTAACACTTTGTCACCAACCTCGAACTCTAGAGGTTTACGCGTTTTGTCTGCGTAACTTTTCTGCCTATCCCTGACAGCTTTGAGACGATCTCGTATCTGTACAATCTTTTCTGTCGTCTCCAGGACTATATCAGGTCCTGTTAGTTAGACATCTCCAACTTCTGCCCAGCAAACGGACGTCCTGCACTTCCTTCCATATAAAGCTTCAAATGGTGCAGCTTGAATACTAGAATGATAGCTATTATTATATGAAAATTCGATCAATGGAAGATGATCATCCCAACTTCCCCCCAGATCAATAACACAAGCTCGTAGCATATCTTCGAGTGTCTGAATAGTTCGCTCGCTCTGACCATCCGTCTGAGGATGATATGCTGTGCTGAAATTCAATCGAGTGCCTAGGGATTGCTGAAAGCTTTTCCAGAAATGCGACGTATACCTCGTATCCCTATCAGAGATGATAGACACTGGCACTCCATGGAGAGATACGATCTCGTCCACGTACAGCTGAGCTAACTTATCTGAGCTATGCGTTTCTTTAATAGGTAAGAAGTGGGCTGACTTAGTCAATCTATCCACTATAACCCAAATAGTATGATTTCCTCTCTTCGTCTTTGGTAACTTGGTGGTAAAATCCATAGTCACCATTTCCCACTTCCAGGTGGGAAGTTCAGGCTGTTGTAGCAAACCTGACGGCTTCTGGTGTTCTGCCTTAACTTGAGCACATGTCAGACATTTGGCCACATAAGTGGCTATAGACTTCTTCAAGCCTATCCACCAATAATTTGCCTTCAAATCCTGGTACATCTTATCACTTCCAGGATGAACAGAATACTTAGAACTGTGGGCTTCTTGAAGGATAACATCCCGAAGTCCTCCATAGATCGAAACCCATATTCGTCCATTCAATCTTAGGATTCCATCCTTGCCATATGATAACTGTTCAGCAGTTACTCCCAACTTCTCATTCGGGTAGTTGGCTTCTAATACAGCTTCTTTCTGGGCGGCTAGCACTCTTTCATTCAAGCTGTTCTTCAATTCAATGCTCTTGGCATTGATTCTAATGGGCTTAACCCTTTCCTTCCTACTTAAGGCGTCGACGACCACATTCGCCTTGCCTGGATGGTATCGGATTTCACAATCATAGTCATTCAAAGTCTCCATCCACCGACGCTGTCTCATGTTTAAATCCTTCTGATTAAACAGATGTTGAAGGCTCTTGTGATCAGAATAGATTACACACTTGGTGCCATATAAATAATGTCTCCACAGTTTCAGTGCAAATACAACGGAACCCAACTCCAAATCGTGGGTGGTGTAATTCTTCTCGTGCACTTTTAATTGTCGGGAAGCGTATGCAATAACTTTACCTTTCTGCATTAGCACACATCCCATGCCAGTGTGCGATGCGTCGCAGTAAACCACAAATTCTTCAATCCCTTCAGGCAATGTCAACACAGGAGCATTGCTTAACTTCTGTTTAAGAATATCGAAGGATTCTTGTTGCTTAGGACCCCAATCAAACTTAATATTCTTTCTAGTCAACGAAGTTAGGGGTGCTGCAATCCTTGAGAAATTCTCAAAAAAACGCCTGTAGTATCCTGAAAGACCTAAGAATCTGCGAATCTCTGTGGGCATCTTCGGCTCTTGCCAATTCATGATAGCTTCAATCTTAGCGGGATCTACCTGGATTCCACGCTCACTAACCATATGTCCAAGGAATTGGAGTTTACGAAGCCAAAATTCACACTTTGAAAACTTGTCGTAAAACTTTTCTTGTTGAAAAAGTTTAAGAATACTACGAAGATGCTTTTCATGATCAGCCTGATTTTTTGAATAAATAAGAATGTCATCAATGAAGACAATGACAAACTTGTCCAAGAAGGGTTTGCAAACGCGATTCATGAGGTCCATGAATGTTGCTGGTGCATTAGTGAGCCCGAAAGCCATCACTAAGAACTCGTAGTGGCCATATCGAGTTCTGAATGCAGTCTTGTGCACATCTTCATCTCTAACCTTCAGCTGATGGTAACCTGACCTCAAGTCAATCTTGGAGAAGTAACTTGCCCCTTGCAATTGATCGAATAAATCGTCGATCCTGGGCAATGGATATCTGTTCTTGATTGTAACCTTATTTAGCTCACGATAATTGTAACACCTCGAAAATTTATGTCCAATAATGTATCAACACGTGTCATAAGCTTTAAACATGTAAAAGATTTCTTTAGAGGAACTAAAGTTGACAAACAAAGAAAGTATGTGAATATAAGGGTTCAAAGTGTCAACAATGGATAAATATGCCTTTCAATAACCCTACATGATGTTTATACCCTTAAACGAATAAATCATGGATCATACGAAGCTAATTGTGAAAGAAAGTGAGGAATTACAAACTACAGGGGCTAAATGTGTCAACATGTTTAAAGTATACCTCTGAGTGACCCTTTAGCAAACCCGAAGCTTTGTAATGACTAATTATACTCACGAGAATAAGTGATAAAAATTTCACAAGGTTTTGATTCCGTATGAGAAAGTTATGCTATCATTCGTATGCGATGGGTTAAAAGCGTCGATGTTGATAATTAAGGCTTTTCGAGTGACCATAAAGTTGACCAAGGGCTTCAAAAAGATTGGTTATGTCTTGGAGTCCTTAGAAATCAATTTAGGTGGCTCAAAGTGCAAAACAAAAGGTTAAAACAACTTTTATATGGACCAGGGACCAAAACAACAATTTCTGAAAATTGAAATCAGGTCAGAAGGGGCGTCGCGTGACGTGTAGGGTCCTTAGGGGACCTACACGTCACGTGAGGGGTCTTCTGATGCAGAAAACATTGGCAGGTGCATGTCCAGCCGGTTACACCGCCTCAATTCACCATTTCTTGATTCTAGGGGCTTGTTTAATGTCTTAGAAGGGCCTAGGGACACTTGGAATGATCCCATAACATCTATAGACTTTGTTTTGCATGATCTTATGGGATTAAAGTCCCTATATAAGAAGTTCTATGTTGCACCATTTGATCACATTCACTTGTAAGCTCACAACTTCACTTCTGGAGTATTTTGGAGCTCAAGACTCATTCCTAGTGATCATTAGTCGTGCTTAGGACCTTGGTAAGTATTCTTAACCTTCCTTAATTCAGTTTTGCTTAGTTTATTAGCTTAAAGTCAAACCGTCGTAATTAAGGTTTGACTTCGTCATTAATCTTAATTTGTCCAGTCATATTACAAATTGAAAGTACCTATGAGTTGGTAATTATGTGGGCAATAAACCCTTAAAAGGGCACCCTCTGATTCTCACTCTAAGTAGGCCAATTGTCGGGTCAAACTTGATCTTAAAAAGTCAACAGGAATCAATTTTGCAAATAAACACATAATTAGCAATGTAGAAGCTATGCAACCTGATTTATCATTAACATAACTTGGTAATTAATGTAAAAACATGTTCAACTTGATAATTTTCAGTTTAGGCTCGGTTCGGGACCGAAAGTCGCATAGTTTGACTTCTGCTTTGACTTTCAGTTCTGACCCGTTTAAGCAAGTTTTAAAAATGACTTAGAGCTTCGTTAGGACCAGCTTGTATGATAGTATAACCCTCTGCGATTATACTACTTGACTCGTTGATTGTCCGATGTTTCCATTATATGCCTAATGTTGACCAATATGCCCATTCGACCTTAAAACAAGAATTTTGGAAATGTGAAAGGACAATAATCTTTGTTACTGATTTATAAACATGTCCCTAAAATTTCACATCAGTTTGAGGTCTAGATTAGGAGTTATGCTCAATAGCGTAATTAGAAAGCCTTTTATTAATTAAACGGCATAATTAGCGTAAAGCCTATCTAAACCCAAGTTTTGACACCAAACCTCTTACCCACTGATGTAATATAATATTTTGGGATTTTTGAAGATTTTTAATTATTTTTAAACTGATCATAACATAGGGTTATTACCTTGATTCGGTAATTGCCGATTATACCATTTTCGTCTATAAAATGAGTTTTACTAATCCTTTTGATACCAAAACTTTTTCTACAGATCTAATATGATAAATAAAATATTTTGAGCCTTCCGGAATAATAAAAATATCAGCCTTCCTTTGAAAACCCGGAAATGGCTCCAAATCGCCTTTTTAAGCGTCTTTAACGCATAAGTATGTATCAAAACCATCATATAAAAATAAGACTTGATGCACTACTATTATAACTTATTAAATTAATTATTTTACTGATTACATCAGACCCGAAACTCAGATTTATATTTAAAATTTTTCATAACCTTTAAAATGACCAAAATGCCCTTACGGGGCATAATTTGAGTTTAAATCCGTTTCGGGCATAATAGAAGATATCTTACTGATGTCACAACATATTTAAGGTATATTAACTTAGGAAACATGTATATGACTCTTATGGTTACCCGTTACGCATATTTCGCGTTCGGATCTGTTTATGTAACTAGTTTGCATAAATTGACCAAAACGGGTCAAACCTTATCATTTTTGCCTCAAAATCCAGAATGTGTTTAATTTACCCATATTATACAAGTCTCCAAACTTGTCGGGTCTAAATCACATTCTATTCCGGTCTTCGCTTAATCATGCGTTATCAACCGTGAACCTTTCCTTAAAACTAACCGGTCTAAGTTACGACTTAAATAAGACCCGTTAGGAATCTAATAGGTTAATAAAACCTTCGTTCCAGATTAGGAACCCCAGTAGAAGTACTTGTGCTTGCTGATTAGAATATACGGCTGAGTATAAATTGCATTGCTAGCTCAAGTAAATACTCTTAACTTATTTTCTCTATACGGGTTTGGGATACGGTATTATAATAATACCGCTTGGTCGGGTATTGAATGTTTAATCGTATTGTGGTTAAATTATTGAGGTAACCCGTTTTAATCTGTATTGTTTGAAATAAAAGCCTTTAGGGGTTAATGACCATGTCCCGGATATCCTTGGCATCATTATAATAAAATGGCCACATCTTAAGCACGGGGTGTAGGCATACACCTGACAGTTGCATAAGGGAAACGGTATCTCACTCTCTTGTGGGCCTATACTTGTGGCGTGTCTGTTAATCTTGACTCGGTTTCTACATCGGGCCCTGAACGTATAACGGACATGTAAATCTGTATACAAGATTATTTTTATATAATTGTCCCAAGTTATAAAAGATATCTTTGTGTCTGGTGCATCTAAATCAATTTTCTTAAACTCTTTTTAAAATGAGTCGGTTAATTGTATTTACCAGTGTAAACTGACGTATTTTCCAAAAAGGTTAAGTGACAGGTATTGAATGTAATTGGCTGGAAGCTCAGGGCGTTAATAGGGAACATTGCAAGTTCTAGGCGTCTAAAGTCTGTTGAACAATGTTTATGTTTTAAGATCCGCCTGTGGAACCATCTTACAATCCATTTGTAATCATTGATGTTACTTTTGAATCGGGTTGTAATATATTTATCTTTTGCTTCCGCTGTACATTTTAAATTGTGTTGTTTGACTATGATGATATCGACTACGTCACGATACTCCCCACCGGGCCCACCGGTAATACGTGGAAATATCGGGGTGTGACAGGTTGGTATCAGAGCCAACATTGAGTGAATTAAACACTAGCCTTTTGTGTTTAATCTCAATGACACAGTAGCACATTCCTTAGACCTTCTGAGTCTAGACTTAACATAGGAATACTCTCAACCCTAATCTGAAAACTATTGCTTCCAAATTTATATATTTTGATCATTTCTCCAATCAAAGAAGCCGTAATGGAAATTCTCCACATCCGGAGCCTTGAATTGCCGAGCTTCGTACCGCGGCTAGGATACAACGTGCAACTAAGGAGAAAGCATTCAGAAGTAAAGAAGAAAACTCCTTTTGCTGAAGTTTGTTTCCTTAGTAGTCCTTATAAGGACATGTTTATCTTTTAGTCCCTTCGTGGACAACGTCATTCCTTTCAAGTCCCGTTTAGGGCAATTATATACTCCTTTTAAAATCATTTGGATATTTTATCTAAATTCCATTTTTATCATTTTATATGAATATAACATATGAAGTAAATCAAAATATAATTCCTTTTCGTATTTGATCTGCCAATATATATAATGAAAAGAATCTTAAAGGGCATAACCTAGCTTGTATGTCATTAAGGACCTAGCTATGATGGTAGAACCTGTTTAAAAGAGATTCAGATCCTTGTTAACATCTAAAAACATGTTAACACTCCTGACAACAGTGATGCGATAAAAATCACACTTGTCATCGTTATAATGGGAATTTCCAACCCCTTATCTAGCCTAGTGATTTAGAAATCATGGCTTAAATCATCAAATTAAGATGATCATTTTTACAAACATCCATTAGTGATGAAACGCCTACGGGCTATATCTACTGTCCTAAAAGACAAAAGACAGTTGTAGTCTTTGACTCTCTGTCAAGAAAGGTAATGAACTGCGTTCAAACCTTAATGCCTCGATCCTATAAGATCATGGCTTATAAATTCAAAACTGTCCTTGTGACTAGGCCTGTTGTGCCACTTTAATATCCTTAATGTTTTATATACTAGGATAAATTATAATGAAAATACTAATATAATTAACAAATTAACCAATATGGTTTATATTACCATGGTTGATGAATCGTCAAAAATGATGATTCCATAATAACCTCTGAATAAATCATTGCTAATATTTATGTAGCAATCAAGCTACATGGCTGCATCAGAGGAGGTTAACAGCCACCCGAGGGAGAACAATGATGCTACCAGAGTTAATATAACTGGTGCGGAACTACAGGCATTAATAGATAATGCTGTTACTCGAGCTCTTGACAGACAATATAATGAATCAAGTGATACACACTCTAAGACTCTATCTGTGGCTCATAGTAAGCCCCCTTCTAAATCACACGAGTCAAAGAAGGACGATGTTTATCACTCGTCAAATCAGCGGAGTGTTCCGTCTAGACATATGGTGCTTAATCAAGAGCCACATGTTAAAACCTGTTCGTATAAATATTTTGTCTCCTGCAAGCCCCGAGACTTCACAAGAGAAAAAGGAGCCATCTACTGCATGACGTGGCTCGATGAAATGGACACCGTTATTGATATTAGTGGATGTGCAGAGCAAGACATTGTGAAGTTTGTTTCACAATCTTTTAAAGGAGAAGCTCTAGCTTGATGGAGGTTGCTAATCCAAGCTACTGGGAAAATCCCGTTATATAATCTGACATGGGATCAGTTTGCTGCTCTTATCAAAGAAAATTACTGTCCTCAACACGAAGTTGAGAAAATCGAGACTGATTTCTTGACATTGGTCATGAAGAACCTAGATTGTCAGACATATCTTACAAGTTTCAATACCATGTCTCGATTGGTTCCGTACTTGATCACACCAGAACCAAAGCATATAGCTCGCTTTATTGGAGGTATAGCCCCAGAAATCAAGGCAAGCGTGAAAGCATCGAGACCTACTACATTCAGGTCAACGGCAGATCTGTTGCTATCTCTCACACTCGATGTAGTCAGAAACAAGGCTGCCAAAGCTCCTGATGAAGGAAAGCGAAAAAGGGAGGATGAGAATTCTTATCACTCCGTTAAGAAGAAAAAGGGAAACTCTGATCATCAGAAGAGTTCCGGGTCTAAGAAAGGGGCATATCAAGACTAACTGCCCTAGGAATCAGAAGAAGCCTGAAGAGGCCAAGAAAGTGAACGCGTGAGCCTTCCAGATGAACACCCAGGAGGCAGTATAGGAAGATGACATGATAAAAAGGTACCTTTCCTTTTCAATGATGCTTATATGGAATTCATTGATTCTGGCGCAGAAAAGTCTATTATGGACAATAATTGTTGTAAGCCGTTGTATCAGCCTGATTAGGACTCTAGATATATAACGCAAGGTAAAAATTTACCGATGATATTTGATCCCGTGTCAAAAAGGTGATGGACTAGGTCCAAACCTTAATTGCCATTAATGGTCTTTTGTTGCCTAGGCTAAGTATCATTAATATATACACATATCTACATGACATTCATTAAGAATGTTCGTACTGTATTAGCCTGTATGGTTTAATGATACCATGGTTAGTATATGTTAGGTCATCAGGGTGATGAATAGCGATTGTTAGATTGCAACTAAGTAATTGTTTTATTTGGTGTTAGGAACCAAATATCGAGTATGACAAACTCGGATAAGACAGCCGTTGATCGTGTTATGGACGATGCGACACATGCTAATGATGATACAATTGTGAACCTCAGAATTTCCAAAGATGTTCTTCAAACTATGATAGACGCAGCTGTTAGAAAAGCTGTGAAAAAGGCCGTGAAAAAGTTCAAGGAGCCTAATGCTACTTACTCCAAATTTCATCCAAGACTACCCTTCATTACTCACGAGAAGGATCTCGTTCATGACTCTAATGTAAAGGATGAACTAAAAAGGAAAAGGGAGGAAGGTAACTCCCAGAGTTCTAAAAAGAAGAACAAACAAAAGTCCAACCAGAAACCTATATGCAAGACCTGCAAGAAGCGCCATTATGGGAAATGCAGGTTCGAATCAAAATCTCAGTCGCAGCCCAGGGCTTGTGGGATCTGCAAATCTAGTGAGCATAAATGTAACACCCGTCTAATTTCACTTGAATTTAATAATAATTCATGTCATTTTATACAAAAGATGCCTAATTAACATAGATTTCATAAGTCAAGTTCATAAGTAGCAAAAGCCTTAGTCAACTAATGACTAAGTTAAAACATTCAAAAGTTGATTAACAATTTGTTTACATTCCATAAACATAGTCTATTAAGAGTTAAAATATTGCGGAAGCTTGTAAATTGTGTTCGGTTCTTCAAAATCTAGCTCGATCATCTTCCGGTTAGTTTCCAACATCACCTAAGATCAAAACCACAACAAATGTTAGTTTTGATAAAGTTAGGATGGATATAAACAAGTTCCAAGAGTCAAAAAGTCAAAATTTATTTTTTTCGGGATCAGGGGGGCGTCGCGTGACGCTAAGGGCCTAGGCGTCACGCCTAGCCCTTGTTTTCACAGAATGTTGTTTGTGCTGATGCTGTACATACCCAGCTCCATGTTTGTTCAATTTCCAACTTAAAATGGCCATAACTTGTGATTCGTAAGTCCGTTTTTAGTGATTCTTTTTCCTATACGTCTGTAATTTCATTACGAACATGCCTATTACGATTGTCATACCAAAAGTTTAACTTACGGACAAAAAGACTATATGTCGTTACGCATTTATTCAACCCATTTCTACCTGACACATTTTACTACCATTTAGCTAGTAAACTTATGATACTTTATACCCAACATCCCGGGCTTATCATCACTCGCATTTCTTTACCAATCTCATGGCTTAATGCTCTTGTGATTTCCATCTCCATTTTGACTCTCTAAAACACTAAAACAACAATTTACACAATTAAATGACCCGTTTGGCTCATCTTATGGAATTCCCCAATATGATGACTACCAAACGATTCTTTGTCACTCTTAGACTAGTAATTCAAATTACGATCATGGTCGCTACAATCGACACCCTATTTATCCTAAAATGGGACTTCGCAAAATTTAATAACGATTCATTTAATGTAACGGGTCAAGTTACATACCTTCAAAGTAGGCCTTTCAAACGTGATTCGCCACCTGCTTGTCCGCTTGACGTTCCTGCGTCCTTTCCTATAGAGTTCATTTATGACATGTGAACTCTCTTTTAACCATATATCGCATAATACACCGAAACATCATAATTATGCGTTTAAACTTTGAATTTCAGTTTTAAGCCTTCTTTGAGGCATTTTCACAAACACCTTAAGGGCAGATTTTTACATGATTAAATATCAAGTCTCTAGCTTATCACTTGGACCTAATTTCATATCAATCAACCATTTTACATAATTGTTAGCTTCTATAATTCTGAAGTTACTTCACAATTGTCAATTTACACTAGAAAAACACCCAATTTCCTAGTGTTCATCAAATTATACAAAACCCACTAATCACCTACAATGGTGTTCATAGGTTTCACTAAAATTTCACATGATCTCAACTTGTATTTGTCTAGGGTTTGTCCCTAGACTCTATATTGTTCCTAATCCATCATAAAACAGACATGCAACCATAAATATCAGATTTTCCCAATTTCATGAGAATTTCAAGTTGAGAGTTTTCATCAAATTTTACATACCTTGTAATCCTCTTGTGATGAGGATCAGTAATCTATGCTCGATTTTCGTTTTTGATCAGATTTGGAACTTCAAATTTGTGAATTAAGTGATGAACTAGGGTTAGGTGAGGTATCCTGGTCGCCCCCTGCGTCCCATGTACGACCAGACACACTTTTGTGTGTTTGGTCCTTGTATATTTTTTTATCTAATTAAGTTTCGGATTCTACAAGACAAGCCCCTCCACTTTTGCTTAACTTATAGTTTGGTTATTTTTAACCCTATTATAAGTTACTTCTAGAAATTAGCTAACTAGGTTAAAATTCCTAGTTAGTAAATTCTTGTTTATTTATGCTTTATAATTCTAATATAACGTTTTATATTTTCAGGGTGTTACAATAAAACATTGGAATGCCAAAAGATAGGAGATGCGACTTGTTACAACTGTAACGAGAAAGGGCATATCAAATCCAATTGCCCGAAGTATGCTAAGAAGCTTGAAAGAGATAAGAAGACTGACGCTAAGGCCTCTCAGTTGGATGCAATAGAGGCCATACAAGATGACAATGTTATAACAGGTACGTCCTTATCCATGATGTACATGCAAGGGTATTGTTTGATTCAGGTGCAGATAAGTAGATTGTGGATAATAAATTTGTAAGTTATAAATCTGCCTGTTAGAACCCTAAGCATAAAATACGAAGTAGAATAAATGCCAAGAGTTCTATTTTGTATAGGATGCCAATATATCCTTCATAGATGGTAAGCATAACAAACTTTTAAAGCCTTCCATTAGAACCTCAGAGATTAAGTGTAAGGTAAAACTTACAAATGAAAATCATAGATTCCATTTCTTTTACCCTTGTCAGAAATCTTCAATCGTAAAATCCTAATGTACCCTCTCTCTAGATAAAGCACATCATCATATGAAATTGATATCTCTTTGATCTCTATTGACTACGAATACCAAATGGTATGACAAAAGCGCCATATGAGGATTGGTGTATCTTAATATGTTCCATAGATTGCTTCCATGCCTGATCAGTATGGAGGTTTAATGCATGGAACCACAAGGATATTCCAATGGTCATACGGTATTAAAGTCAGCTAATGGTATTCAAAGGAGATATCTAGAATGGAATTATCCAAGTAAATATCCCTGATAAAGGAATCTGTGGACTCATAGCATAAATGTGTCACTTATTTGACACAGGCAATGATAGATGAACTGAGGCTTGAGATTTGGAAAAATCTTTGTAACTTCCTTGTGTCTTGATTATCATCTCCATAGACTATCCTGTTTACCTCCCGAAAGGCTAGTAGAATTAAGGTATACATCCCGCTTAGGGCTGCAGTATTATGAAATCTCCATGTTAGTACCTCCAACTCGGGAGTAATAGAAACCCTAATTAGATAAATTTTAAGATAAAGGTTCTTAAGGCCTAATTCGTAATTCTAAGAGTTTCAATGTTATTAAAGACGGTTCTCTTGCTTATGCATTGATTACCGCAACCCTATTTAGGCAACAATTAAGAATCGCCATCAGCTGCCCAGGATCGTCGATTCGTTCAGATAACTGTAAGGATTAGCTATTCCTTAAGACTGGTTTTAAACTATATTTAGAGTAACCATCTCACCTTAAATAAGCCATTCTATAACTAATAGTCGATATATAAATATCAAGGCCGCTCCTTTGGGGACCTTGTATAGATAGAATGTCAAACGTCCGTTTGATGGCGGGACTTGGGTAAGTCCTATTATTGGGATCTGAAAGTTGCCTTAGAAACAAAGAATAAGATCATACTTCGTAATCATCTGTAAGTTGCCAGTATTCGGCAGAAAATCAAGAATTAATGAAAGTAGCAACCCTCCTAAGTTCTTGTTAAGGAATAAGTTTCAACAAAAGATATCACCCAGGAAGGGTGTGCCAATTTGTTAAATTATCAGGCTAGTTAAGCTCTGAATATATAGAATCATTCGAAGAAATCGAATGTATCAAGATCAAATAGCTTATAAGCTAAAACCTATTTAAGGAGCTTGGCGGAGCTCGCAATGCATTAACACACTAATGATTTAAGGATGTGTTTCACCAATAAGTTGAGAAGCATTATCACATAATGATATGCAGATTTATAATATGATGAGCAACCTGTATCGATTGAGGGTCGACAGGTTAAGAAGCTCCAAAAAGGATACACGTACCTATTATAGAGGTCAACTTGGGAGCTTAGAAAGGCTCCAGAAATGCTATAGAAGTTAACTCTATTATCTGACAAAAAAGTACTTCCATTAGTTTAGAAAATCTCGAGGTCGAGATTTCTTTTAAGGGGGTGAGGATGTAACACCTCAAAAATTTATGTCCAATAATGTATCAACACGTGTCATAAGCTTTAAACGTGTAAAAGATTTCTTTAGAGGAACTAAAGTTGACAAACAAAGAAAGTATGTGAATATAAGGGTTCAAAGTGTCAACAATGGATAAATATGCCTTTCAATAACCCTACATGATGTTCATACCCTTAAACGAATAAATCATGGATCATACGAAGCTAATTGTGAAAGAAAGTGAGGAATTAGAAACTACAGGGGCTAAATGTGTCAACATGTTTAAAGTATATCTCTGAGTGACCCTTTAGAAAACCCGAAGCTTTGTAATGACTAATTATACTAACGAGAATAAGTGATAAAAATTTCACAAGGTTTCGATTCCGTATGAGAAAGTTATGCTATCATTCGTATGCGAGGGGTTAAAAGCGTCGACGTTGATAATTAAGGCTTTTCGAGTGACCATAAAGTTGACCAAGGGCTTCACAAAGATTGGTTATGTCTTGGAGTCCTTAGAAATCAATTTAGGTGGCTCAAAGTGCAAAACAAAAGGTTAAAACAACTTTTATATGGACCAGGGACCAAAACAACAATTTCTGAAAATTGAAATCAGGTCAGAAGGGGCGTCGCGTGACGTGTAAGGTCCTTAGGGGACCTACACGTCACGTGAGGGGTCTTCTGATGCAGAAAACATTGGCAGGTGCATGTCCAGCCGGTTACACCGCCTCAATTCACCATTTCTTGATTCTAGGGGCTTGTTTAATGTCTTAGAAGGGCCTAGGGACACTTGGAATGATCCCATAACATCCATAGACTTTGTTTGGCATGATCTTGTGGGATTAAAGTCCCTATATAAGAAGTTCTATGTTGCACCATTTGATCACATTCACTTGCAAGCTCACAACTTCACTTCTGGAGTATTTTGGAGCTCAAGACTCATTCCTAGTGATCATTAGTCGTGCTTAGGACCTTGGTAAGTATTCTTAACCTTCCTTAATTCAGTTTTGCTTAGTTTATTAGCTTAAAGTCAAACCATCGTAATTAAGGTTTGACTTCATCATTAATCTTAATTTTTCCAGTCATATTACAAATTGAAAGTACCTATGAGTTGGTAATTATGTGGGCAATAAACCCTTAAAAAGGGCACCCTCTGATTCTCACTCTAAGTAGGTCAATTGTCGGGTCAAACTTGATCTTAAAAAGTCAACAGGAAACAATTTTGCAAATAAACACATAATTAGCAATGTAGAAGCTATGCAACCTGATTTATCATTAACATAACTTGGTAATTAATGTAAGAACATGTCTAAACATGTTCAACTTGATAATTTTCAGTTTAGGCTCGGTTCGGGACCGAAAGTCGCATAGTTTGACTTCTGCTTTGACTTTCAGTTCTGACCCGTTTAAGCAAGTTTTAAAAATGACTTAGAGCTTCGTTAGGACCAGCTTGTATGATAGTATAACCCTCTGCGATTATACTACTTGACTCGTTGATTGTCCGATGTTTCCATTATATGCCTAATGTTGACCAATATGCCCATTCGACCTTAAAACAAGAATTTTGGAAATGTGAAAGGACAATAATCTTTGTTACTGATTTATAAACATGTCCCTAAAATTTCACATCAGTTTGAGGTCTAGATTAGGAGTTATGCTCAATAGCGTAATTAGAAAGCCTTTTATTAATTAAACGGCATAATTAGCGTAAAGCCTATCTAAACCCAAGTTTTGACACCAAACCTCTTACCCACTGATGTAATATAATATTTTGGGATTTTTGAAGATTTTTAATTATTTTTAAACTGATCATAACATAGGGTTATTACCTTGATTCGGTAATTGCCGATTATACCATTTTCGTCTATAAAATGAGTTTTACTAATCCTTTTGATACCAAAACTTTTTCTACAGATCTAATATGATAAATAAAATATTTTGAGCCTTCCGGAATAATAAAAATATCAGCCTTCCTTTGAAAACCCGGAAATGGCTCCAAATCGCCTTTTTAAGCGTCTTTAACGCATAAGTATGTATCAAAACCATCATATAAAAATAAGACTTGATGCACTACTATTATAACTTATTAAATTAATTATTTTACTGATTACATCAGACCCGAAACTCAGATTTATATTTAAAATTTTTCATAACCTTTAAAATGACCAAAATGCCCTTACGGGGCATAATTTGAGTTTAAATCCGTTTCGGGCATAATAGAAGATATCTTACTGATGTCACAACATATTTAAGGTATATTAACTTAGGAAACATGTATATGACTCTTATGGTTACCCGTTACGCATATTTCGCGTTCGGATCTGTTTATGTAACTAGTTTGCATAAATTGACCAAAACGGGTCAAACCTTATCATTTTTGCCTCAAAATCCAGAATGTGTTTAATTTACCCATATTATACAAGTCTCCAAACTTGTCGGGTCTAAATCACATTCTATTCCGGTCTTCGCTTAATCATGCGACTTAAATAAGACCCGTTAGGAATCTAATAGGTTAATAAAACCTTCGTTCCAGATTAGGAGCCCCAGTAGAAGTACTTGTGCTTGCTGATTAGAATATACGGCTGAGTATAAATTGCATTGCTAGCTCAGGTAAACACTCTTAACTTATTTTCCCTATACGGGCTTGGGATACGGTATTATAATAATACCGCTTGGTCGGGTATTGAATGTTTAATCGTATTGTGGTTAAATTATTGAAGTAACCCGTTTTAATCTGTATTGTTTGAAATAAAAGCCTTTAGGGGTTAATGACCATGTCCCGGATATCCTTGGTATCATTATAATAAAATGGCCACGTCTTAAGCACGGGGTGTAGGCATACACCTGACAGTTGCTTAAGGGAAACGGTATCTCACTCTCTTGTGGGCCTATACTTGTGGCGTGTCTGTTAATCTTGACTTGGTTTCTACATCAGGATATAAAACATCCATCTAGCACAGTTGAGGCGGTTTCTAAGGTACCATCGGCCAACTCTACTTCATATTTCACGCTTAGGGTTTTAACAGGTAAATTCAACAACTTACAAAACTTATTATCTACAAATGACTTATCCGAACCCGAATCAAATAACACCCTTGCATAAACATCATTTATAAGGAAGGTACCTGTTATCACATTATCATCCTGAACGGCTTCTCGTGCATCCATTCGAAAGACCCTTGCCTTGGTCTTTTTGACTTCCTCAGGTTTCTTGTCATACTTTGGGCAGTTGGACTTGATGTGCCCCTTTTCATTACAGTTGTAGCACGTTGCATCCTTTATCTTCTTGCACTCTATCGTCTTATGCTCACTTGACTTACAAATCCCACAAGCTCTTGGCTGTGATTGGGATTTTGACTCGTATCTGCACCTCCCCAAATGGCGCTTCTTACAGATTTTGCATTTGGGCTTCCCGCCCGACTGTTGGTCATCTTTCTTGAACCCTGAACACTTCCTGTGGTCAGAGTTCCCTTTGTGCTTCTTGTCTGAATGGTGTGAGTTTTCATCCCCACGTTTTCTTTTCACAATATCAGAATTTCTCAGCGATCTCTGCCTGACCGCATCAAGGGTAAGCGATAGTGCCAGATCGGCTACAGATCTAAAGGTAGTCGGTCGAGATGCCTTCACATTGGCTTTGATCTCCGGGGCTAAACCCCCAATGAAACTGGCTATTCGTTTTTCTTCCGGTGTCACCAAATATTGAACCAATCGAGACATAGTATTAAAACTCGTAAGGTACGCCTGACAGTCTAAATTCTTCATAACTAATGTCAGGAAGTCGGTCTTGATCTTCTCAACCTCATGTTGAGGGCAATAATTTTCTTTTATGAGAGTAACGAACTGCTCCCAAGACATGCCATACAAATGGACTTTTCCAGTAGCTTGGATCAGAGGCCTCCACCAAGTTAGTGCTTCTCCTTTAAATGACTGAGATACAAACTTCACAACATCCCTATCAGCGCAACCGCTGATATCAACTACGGTGTCCATCTTGTCTAACCACGTCATGCAGTCGATAGCTCCTTTTTCCCCAGTGAAATCCCTGGGTTTGCAGGAGACGAAATACTTATATGTACAGGACCTTCCACGTGGTTCTTGTTTGAGCTCAATCTTCTTCGACGGAACACTATACTGATTTGAGGAGTGATGATCGTCATCCCTCCTTGATCCATTATGTTTAGGAGGTGGCTTACTATGAGCCTCAGAGTGAGTCTTAGGTTTAGAATTTGGTACAGATGAGGTCTTGCTTCGAGTACCACTTGACTCATTAAACTGCCTATCTATGGCCTTGGTAACAGCATTATCGATCAATGCTTGAAGTTCCGCACCAGTTACGTTGATCCTGGTGGTATCATGATTTTCCCTTGGGTGACTGTTGATTTCTTCAGACTCTGCCATGTAGTTTGATTGCTACATAAAATGATGACAATAATTTCTCATAGGTATATAATAGATTTGTCATCTTATTAATCTATTAACCATGGTATTAAAGAACCATATTGGTTAATTTGTTAAGTATTTTATTCAGGATTTTTCATTAATAACCCTTAGTTATAATTAAATATAATAATGGCACAAAAGGCCGAGTCACATGGACACATTTAAATTATAAGTCAAGATCTTATAGGATCGAGGTACTAAGGCTTGAATCATAGTTCATTACCTTTCTTGACAGGGAGTTGTAGGCTACGACTGTCTTTTGTCTTATATGACAATAATTATGGCCCGTAGGCATTACATCACAAATGGATGTTTAATAATAAAGAAGGAATTGGAATAATCCAATATAAGAATGACATGTGTGATTTTAACGAATCACATCTGCCAGGAGTGTTAACATGTTTTCAGATGTTAACAAGGGTTTGAATCTTTTTAAACAGGTTTTACCATTATGGTGTAACACCTCGAAAATTCGTGTTAAATAATAAAACGACACGTGTCATGTAAGACAAAACGCGTTGTAAACTCGGATTTAATAAAAATGGTATTAAAGAACCATATTGGTTAATTTGTTAAGTATTTTATTCAGGATTTTTCATTAATAACCCTTAGTTATAATTAAATATAATAATGGCACAAAAGGCCGAGTCACATGGACACATTTAAATTATAAGTCAAGATCTTATAGGATCGAGGTACTAAGGCTTGAATCATAGTTCATTACCTTTCTTGACAGGGAGTTGTAGGCTACGACTGTCTTTTGTCTTATATGACAATAATTATGGCCCGTAGGCATTACATCACAAATGGATGTTTAATAATAAAGAAGGAATTGGAATAATCCAATATAAGAATGACATGTGTGATTTTAACGAATCACATCTGCCAGGAGTGTTAACATGTTTTCAGATGTTAACAAGGGTTTGAATCTTTTTAAACAGGTTTTACCATTATGGTGTAACACCTCGAAAATTCGTGTTAAATAATAAAACGACACGTGTCATGTAAGACAAAACGCGTTGTAAACTCGGATTTAATAAAAATGTTTGACAGGATTTAAAAGTGTCGTCATGTTAACTTTTGCACCTCTGAACGACCTCGTTATAAATCCCAAGACTCAAAACATATTAAAAACATCTAATATATGTTCAAAATTCAGTGAATTATAACATTGAATGATGCATGATTTAATTGGTGGACTCCTAC
Organism: Helianthus tuberosus; assembly: GCA_030545235.1. Classification (NCBI taxonomy): domain Eukaryota; kingdom Viridiplantae; phylum Streptophyta; class Magnoliopsida; order Asterales; family Asteraceae; genus Helianthus; species Helianthus tuberosus. The sequence continues at coordinate 40,020 of JARYGA010060719.1, forward strand.
GAAGAAATTCCAACGGTAAATCTTATAATTCGGTACTTTCTTTTGGAATACAAGCATACAATTCATAATGGTAGGGTATGTTACTGTATAAGGCACTTCTTGGAGGTCCCTAGATGATAATTGAGGCCCCAAAGTCGGATATTGAGGTTGCCTTTTCGAAAGCATGAAAGAACAACATTTTTGGTCCCTGATGATTTGTTGCGCACCGCAACAAATAAATTGTTACGGTGCGCAAGCACCTGCCCAGCACCAGAAAACAGGCAGCAGCCTGTTATGCGCGATTGTGAGCATTCTAGCCGGTTTTTCTCACATGTGGACGACCCCTAGACACCCCCTAAGCACTAGGACAAGTGTTAATCAGTTGTGGATGGGTGCTAGACTAAGATGTCAACATGTTGTGGTGTAGCAAACACTATATAAGACCTCCTAAATTACAAACATTCCTCACAACTTCTCCTGCATTCTTGGATCATTTCTGGAGCTATCAAGCAGCCTCAAGTGATCATTTTTCGTGCATTGGACTCTTGTAAGTCTGCTAGTCCTTCTTTAATTAAGTTTAGCTTAGTATTTTAGCTAAAAGTCAAACCGTCGTAATTACGGTTTGACTTCGAGATTAGTCAATAATGGCTCAGTCATATCTCGAATTAAAAGTAGTTATAGCTTGGTATTTATGTGGGTAATAAAACCTCAAAAGGGTTTCCCCTGATCACCACTCTAACTAGTTCAAATGTCGGGTCAAACATGTACTTAAAAAGTCAACAGGATTCTTAAATTGCAATTTATGCAGGATTAGCTATCTAGAACATATACAACCTGTTTGATCATTGTTATAACATGGTAATAAGTGTAAGAACATGTCTAAACATGTTCAACCCGACAATTTCCTGTTTAGACCCGGTTCGGAACCGAAAGTCACATAGTTTGACTTTCACTTTGACTTTCAGTTCTGACCCGTTTAGGCATGTTTTAGAAATGCCTCAGAGCTTTAATTGGACTAGGTTACATGTTAGAACAACCCTCTGTGATTATACACCTTGGTTCATTAGTTATCCAATTAATATGCATGTTTCCGTTAATTGCTCATATGTTGACCGTTATGCCCTTATTACCTTAAAACGTGATTTATGAAAATGTAAAAGTGTAGAAACCTTAAATACTGATATATAAACCTGTATGTAAAGTTTGACATCAGTTTGACTTGTAGATTAAGAGTTATGCTCAATATCGCAAATTTAAAGCTTTATGTTAATAAAACGGCGTAATTAGCGTATAGCCTAGTTAAGCCTACTTTTTGGTATCAAACTTAATACCCACTGATGTAATATATTATTTTGGGATTTTTAAAGATTTTTAATTAATTTTAGGCTGAGCATAACTCATAGTCGTAGGCTTAATCCGGTAATTGTCGGTTTTGCCCTTACGGGCCATAAAATGAGTTTTACATATCTAAACGACTCCAAACCTTTTTCTACTGATCACATATGATAAATAAATTATTTTAAGCCTTCTGGAAATATAAAGTTATCAGATTTAAGTACCGAACCCGGTAATGGCCTTTAATCGCCTTATTTAGCGTTTTTAACGCATAGTATGTTTTAAAATCATATTGAACATACCCGGGTTGATACCTACTGTTATATGAGGCAAATTATAATATTTTAACAGTAAGCAAAGGTTGATAAACTCAGACTTCAGTTTTGAGCTTTTCGGCTTATGTGAAATTACCAAAATACCCCTACGGGGCATAGTTTGGTTAAAAATGATAAGTTTCACATATATGCTTTAACTTACTGATATAACTTAGCAAGTTGAGTATATTTACTGATTACATCAGACCTGTAACTCAGTTAAACACTTAAACGCTTTTATAAACTTTTAAATGACCAAACTACCCCTACGGGGCCTAGTTTGTGTTTAAACACGTTTCGGGCATAATGAAAGACATCTTACTGATGTCACAACATATTTGAGGCATAATTAACTTAGGAAACATGTATATAGCTCTCATGAATACCCGTCACGCTTATTACACGTACGGTTCGGTTTATGTAACAAGTTTACATAAATTAGCCGAAACGGGTCAAACCTTAACGGTTTTATCTCAAAATCCAGAATGTGAATAATAAACCCATATTAAACAAGTCTTCAAACTTTTCGGGTCTAAATCACATTCTATCCGGTCTTCGCTTAATCGTGCGTTCGAACCGTATCTTTGAAACTAGCCGGTCTAAGCCTAAGCTTAATTAAAGACACGTTAGGATTCTAATAGGTTATATTAAACCTTCGTTCCAGAATAGGAGAACCAGTAAAAGCTACGTGCAATTTGCTTATTGTGATTAATACTTACTCAGGTAAATACTTTTAACTTATTTTCCCTATACGGGCTTGGGTTACGGTATATAGCATACCGCTTGATCGGGCATCAAATATCCACATTAAGTGGGTAGTTGAATAATTTGGTCGGCTCGTTTAAACAGTCTTGTTTACTTTACAGCCTTTGGGGGGTTAATGACCATGTCCCGGATATCCTTGGCATCATCTTACGAGATGGCCACGACCTGAGCACGGGGTGCAGGCGTACACCGTCAGTGTATAACTCTATGATGTGGTGTGTCTATTGATCTTTAACCCGGACAAGATCCGGGCTACTGAACGCATAAGTAACATGTAATTCGTTCACAAGATTATAATATTAAATAATTCTCCCAAGTTATAAAAATGTTTATGCCATGTGCATCCAAACCAATTTTAAATCATTTTCCAAAATGAGTCAGTTGATTGTATTTACCAGTGTAAACTGACGTATTTTCCCAAAAAGACTGAATGCAGGTACTAAACGAAATCGGCTGGATTGACTCCTTAGCATCAATAAAAGTTTCGCAAGCTTAGGATGCCTGAAGTCTGTTGAACCATTAATATTATTTTATTTCGATCCGTTCTGTGGATAAACTTCCGGATATTGTTACATTTATAAACAATATTAAATTCGGTTGTATCATATTTTAAATTTGCTTCCGCTGTGCACAATAATATTGTGTTGTTTGACTATTACGTTGCCAACCACGTCACGATACTCCCCCACCGGGCCCACCGGTGACACGTGGAAATCGGGGTGTGACATATGGCCAGGTCTATAATGACATGCAGGCTAGGTTATACCTTTTAAGATTCTTATTTAATATTTAAAGGCAGATCTTATAAAAGGAATGACATATTTTGGATTTATTTATTTATTTCATACATATTACATTTATGCATATAATGACAAAAATAAAATTTAAATGATAACATGCCACTAAAAATTTAAAAGGGTACAGATTGCCCTAAACGGGACTTTAACTGAAATAACTTGCCCACGCAGGGGCTAAACAGAAATGACATGCCCACGCAGGGACTAACTGGAAATACAACTCCTCGCAGGGACTGAATATAGAAATAGATGTCCACGCAAGGACTTGATTGAACATTAAAGAAATACAAATAAACAAATAAAGGATTTAATGATCCTTTTTTGCTCTTCCCTTTGATTAAGCTTGCCAAACCCTTGAGAAATCCCCGGTTGTTTCTACATTCCTCCCGAACCTCTTGTTCCACCTGGCTCAACCTTTGTAGAATCTCCTGTTGCTGCGGTGGCGATATCAGTGGCGGCTGCGGCGGCTGCTGATGTTGTAGAGGTTGAGAAGGTGGCGGGTATTGGTACCCATAGGTCGGGTATCCAGTCGTCCAGGGACCTCCATAGGGCCCTTCAGGATGAAAAGCATTGTAGTTCGCAGCTACCAGGTATGGGTCAACTTCAGCGTAGTTGTAGTTGGTATGGGCCGGCTGCTCAAATGGGTTGTACGCCACTGAACCGGCGTACGCAGGAATCGGGTTACCATAACCCACTGGTGGCGGTGCGACTGGCGCAGACTCCACTTCAGAAACAGGGTTCGAAGGCCCACCCATTTGTGGGTCTTCGTATAGTGGCGGATAATGACTGCCACTGGAAGGATGAGGAGTGTTGATATGGACTCCCCCTCGCACGGGCATCCGTGCGGTTGATCTTCTCCGCCTCGGTGGCTCCGGAAGCGGTTGCTGCACTGGTGGTGGTGGCGGTGGAGTAACCGCTACAAAACGCGAATCCTCCGAGGGATCCTGCTGCTGCTGCTGCTGTGATGAGTGGTAACTGGGAGTAAACACCCAGTCGTATTGGGCAAACCTTGCCTGATAACTGTCTGGACCACGATAAGGTGATCCATGATATGACGACCCATCTGAAATCTCGATGGGGTGAGTAGGTGTTCCGGTTGGCGGTTCGACGGGTTCCGGATCCTCTTCCATGTCCATGGAGAAATGGTCCTCCGGTCCCAACGGGTTATAACCCATTGGCTCTTCAATTAAGTTTGCCGGGTTGAACCGGCTTTGGAAGTAGGGTGTTGGGTCGTTGAAGGAATGGTGTGAGTTGGGGCTTTGAAGGGGTATGAAAGAGGGATGTGTGTTGTGGGGCTCGTTCTCTGATTGAGGCCCGAAGGAGTTTAGGTAGGAAGGTGAGGAGCTCAGCGAGACTGAGCGCCTCACGGGTTCTAAATGGGTCCTCCAGTCTTCTTGAGGACTTTTGCTTAAAGTGTCTGATGGAGTTCGCCGGTGTGAAGGCCCGGCCTCGTGATCGTGGGGGCGATGAGTGGCCCCTTGCCTCTACCTCTTCCTCGGATTCTTGGCGGCATTCTTGTAGGCCCTGTCAAAACAGTCAACAGAAACAACAAAAGAAACAATAAAGGACAAAACAGAATAAGTCAGAATTTGTCCTAAATTCTTTGTCTAGACTCAAAAGTCGAGGAATGTGCAAACTGTGTCATTGAGATTAAACACAAAAGGCTAGTGTTTAATTCACTCAACGTTGGCTCTGATACCAACCTGTCACACCCCGATATTTCCACATATTACCGGTGGGCCCGGTGGGGAGTATCGTGACGTAGTGGATATCATCAAAGTCAAATAATCACAGTTTAATACACAGCGGAAGTCAAAAGATAAAATCATCACAAACCGAATTAAAAGTAATATCGAGTGTATTACAAAAACGGTTGCAAGGATCCACAGGCATATCAAAGTTAACAAAAGATCATTGTTCACAGATTTATAACATCTAAGCTTGCAAGACTCTTTATTGATGCTAGGAGTAGCCAGCCTATTCCGTTTAGTACCTGCACTTAGCCTTTTTTGGAAAATACGTCAGTTTACACTGGTAAATACAATTAACCGACTCATTTTGAAAATGTTTAAGAAAATTTATTTGAATGCACAAGGCACAAAATAATCTTTTATAACTTGGGACAATTATTTATATATAAACTTGTAAAAGAATTACATGTTCGTTATACGTTCAGTAGCCCGTGCCGAATACCAGGTTAAAGATTAATAGACGCACCACATGATATAGTCCCGCGTCGAGTTATTCTCGAACAAGCGGTTATACCTTTTTATATATATGCACCATCAGGTGTATGCCTACACCCCGTGCTTAGGTCGTGGCCATTTCAATGAATGATGCCAAGGATATCCGGGACATGGTCATTAACCCCCCCAAAGGCTTTAAGCAAACAAAACAGTTTAAACGGGTCATCTCAATAAATTAACCTTCATATGATTAAAAATTCAATGCCCGACCAAGCGGTATTTTATATACCGTACCCCAAGCCCGTATAAGGGAAAATAAGTTAAAAGTATTTACATGAGCAAGTATATATCACAATCAGCGAGTGCAAGTATCTTTTACTGGTCTCCTAATCTGGAACGAAGGTTTTAATAACCTATTAGATTCCTAACGGGTCTTAATTTAAGTCTAAACTTAGACCGGTTAGTTTTAAAGGAAGATATACGGTTCAAAACACACGATTAAGTGATGACCGGATTAGAGTGTGGTTTAGACCCGAAAAGTTTGTATACTTGTATAATATGGGTAAACTAAACACATTCTGGGTTTTGAGATAAAAATGATAAGGTTTGACCCGTTTCGGCTAATTTATGCAAACTAGTTACATAAACCGCACCAAACGCGAATAATGCGTTACGGGTAACCAAATGAGTCATGAACAGGTTTCCTAAGTTAATATGCCTTAAATATGTTGTGATATCAGTAAGATACCATCCATGATGCCCAAAATGGATTTAAACTCAAATTATGCCCCGTAGGGGTATTTTGGTCATTTTAAAGGTTATAAAAGAGTTTAAATACTAATCTGAGTTTCAGGTCCGATATAATTAGTAAAAACATTTGTTTTTATAAGTCATAACAGTAGGGTATTGCAAATATGTGAAATTTATCTTTTATAACCAAACTATGCACCGTAGGAACATTTTGGTAATTTCACATAAGCTTTAAAGGTCAAAGTTAGAATTCTGAGTTCAAAACTTATGCTTACTGTTTAATTATAAATATTTACTTAAAACATCAGTAGGTATTAAGTTTCATATGCCAAAAATACTTTTAACTCATACTATGCGCTTAAAACGCGTAAAAGTCGGTTTTAAGCGATTTTCAGGTTTAAACAGGAAATCTGAGTTTTTTGATCAGTTTATAAAGTTCAAAATATTTTATTTATCATATAAAATCAGTAGCAAAAAGTTTGGTATCAAAATATTATGTAAAACTCATTTTATTCAAGAAAAGGGCATAACCGACAATTACCGAATTAAAGCAAGAACCCTATGTTATGCTCAGCTTAAAAATAATTAAAAATCTTCAAAAATCCCAAAATATTATATTACATCAGTGGTAAAAAGTTTGGTGTCAAAATTTGGGTTTAGATAGGCTTTATGCTAATTACGCCGTTTAATTAATAAAAATCTTCTTAATTACGATATTGAGCATAACTCCTAATCTAGACTTCAAACTGATGTCAAATTTTTAGGACAAGTTTATAAATCAGTAACAATGGTTTTTGTCCTCTCACATTTTCAAAAATCTCGTTTTAAGGTCAAAAGGGCATTATGGTCAACATTTAGGCATATAACGGAAACATGAACATGAATCGAATAACTAATGAACCAAGTTGTATAACCTCAGAGGGTTACACTAATCTATAACCTGGTTATAATAGAGCTCTAAGGCATTTCTAAAATATGCTACATTGGGTCAGAACTGAAAGTCAAAGCAAAAGTCTACTTTTGCGACTTTCGGTTCCGAACCGAGCTTAAACTGAAAATTGTCGGGTTGAACATGCTTAGACATGTTCTTACATTAATTATTAAGTTATATAAGTGATAAAACAGGTTTCATAGCTTCTACATTGTTAATTATGCGAAAATTTGCTTTCTGTTGACTTTTTTTATAATTAACTTTGACCCGACAATTGACCTAGTTAGAGTGGGAATTAGAGGGTGCCCATTTAAGGGTTTATTACCCATATAATTACCAACTCAAAGCTACTTTCAATTCAAGAATTGACTGGACCATTAGTGATTAATCACTAAGTCAAACCTTAATTACGACGGGTTTGACTTTAGGCCATTAAACTAATAAAACTGAATTAAGAAAGGTCAAGGAGGCTTACCGAAGTACTAAGCATAACTAATGACCCTTAGAAAATGATTTTGAGCTCCAGGAGACTCCAGAAGTTAAGTTATGAATGTTTGCAAGTGAGTGCCCAAAATGTTGCAACATGAAGCTCCTTATATAGGATTTTTAATCTTCCAAGATCATTCCACATTAGTCTACAAGTGTTCCCTGATGATCCCAGATGTCCCTATGCATGAAAAACCACTGGCAAAGCTCCTGAATTTCGAAAACCAGCCTTTTAAGGCGGTGAAACTGGCTGAACAGGCCGCTTTCCATGTTTCTGCCCAGATACATGTCTTACGGACCGTAAGCCTTAGGCTTTGCGGTCCGTATCCACTTTTTAATTAAAATCGCCCAGCTCCGCCACCTTACGGTCCGTAAGGTGGTATCCTTGCGGTCCGTAAGCGTGGTCAGAAGACAAAAATTTGTAAACTTTTAGGTTTTGACCATGCAATCTTTACAACTTTGAATCTTATGTCTTTTTTTTTCCAGTAGAGGGGACCATGTCAACAGTCTTGTTTACTTTACAGCCTTTGGGGGGTTAATGACCATGTCCCGGATATCCTTGGCATCATCTTACGAGATGGCCACGACCTGAGCACGGGGTGTAGGCGTACACCGTCAGTGTATAACTCTATGATGTGGTGTGTCTATTGATCTTTAACCCGGACAAGATCCGGGCTACTGAACGCATAAGTAACATGTAATTCGTTCACAAGATTATAATATTAAATAATTCTCCCAAGTTATAAAAATGTTTATGCCATGTGCATCCAAACCAATTTTAAATCATTTTCCAAAATGAGTCAGTTGATTGTATTTACCAGTGTAAACTGACGTATTTTCCCAAAAAGGCTGAATGCAGGTACTAAACGAAATCGGCTGGATTGACTCCTTAGCATCAATAAAAGTTTCGCAAGCTTAGGATGCCTGAAGTCTGTTGAACCATTAATATTATTTTATTTCGATCCGTTCTGTGGATAAACTTCCGGATATTGTTACATTTATAAACAATATTAAATTCGGTTGTATCATATTTTAAATTTGCTTCCGCTGTGCATAATAATATTGTGTTGTTTGACTATTACGTTGCCAACCACGTCACGATACTCCCCCACCGGGCCCACCGGTGACACGTGGAAATCGGGGTGTGACAGGTTGGTATCAGAGCCAACTCTGAGTGAATTAAACACTAGTCTTTTGTGTTTAATCTCAGTACACAATAGCACATTCTAAACTTTCGAGTCTAGACATATAACATAGGACAAATTCTATTTTTGTTCATTTTTGTCTTATGCTTTATTTTTATATCTTGTTGTTGTTATCTTATGAAATATTGACAGGAATCAAAAAAAAAAAATGCCGCCAAGATTCTTTAGGAGACGAGGACGAGGCAAGGGGCCAGTCACCGCCCCCAACGATCATGAAGCTGGACCTTCGCAACGGCGAGCTCCATCCAACACCGAGAGTGACGACCCTCGGGAGAACCGGAGAAACCTGTTCGAGCCGGCCAGACGGTCGGTTTCGCATAGTTCAACACCTTCTGTTCTTAACCCTTATGAACCCAATAACCCTCAACCCTCCTACATACCACTTCAGCGATCCCTGTCTCATCATTCGTATGGTGACCCCACACCCATCTTTCGAGGCCAATTTAATCCGGCAAATTACTTACCAGAACCCGTGGGTTTCAACCCACTAGGGCCAGACGATCACTTCTCTGGCGATCACGCTGACGACATGGACGAGGATACAGACCCCGTCGAACCTGCTAGTGGCACTCCAAACCATCCGATCGAGATCTCCGACGGATCGTCTTTTCACGGATCACCCTATGGTGGTCCAGACAGTTTCCAAGCCATGTTCACTCGGCATGAGTGGTACTACACACCTTCTCACCACTCATCGCCTCATGAGCAGCAGCATCATCAAGATTCCTCTGAGGATCACCGATTTGTGGCAGTTACGCCACCACCTCCACCGCCACCAGTTCAGCCGACACCTCCTCAACCGCCAAGGCATAGGAGAACCGGTGCCCGCATATCGGCACGAGCAGGGGACTTCCATTTCAGTTCCCCACGTCAGTCAAGTGCCAGCCACTACCCGCCACATCAGGAGGACCCACAAATGGGTGGACCTTCCAACCCCGCGATGCCGCAGCCGCCGCCAATGGGTTTTGACAACCCAATCCCAGCTTATACAGGTTCCATGGCTTATAACCCATTCGAACCGCCAGTCCACAACGACTACGGGTATGCAGAGGCCGACCCCTACTTGGTGGCAGCAAACTACAATGCCCTGCAACCAGAAGGACCATACGGAGCTCCATGGGGAGTTGGGTACCCAACACAAGGGTACCAGATACCACCTAGGCCTATCATACGGACTCAATCGCAGCCGCCTAGGTTCTCCCCACCTGAGCATGAGGAACTCCTTCAGAGGCTGGATCAGGTGGAACGGGAAGTGCACAGGGACCGTAGGGAGAGACAGACTTTCTTCCAAGGATTAGTAGGATTGATCAAAGGGAAGAACAAGAAGGATCATTGAATCCTTCCATTTTCTGTGTAAGCCCCTACGTGGGTGTATTTGGTTGTTAAGCCCTATATGGGTATGTGTGTTGGTATGTTTGCTTTGAGCCCCTGCGTGGGCATGTGTGTTATTAAACCCCTGCGTGGGTAAGTACTTGTTTGACCCCTGCGAGGGTAAGTTTGTTATTTGAAAAGACCCGTTTAGGGCAGTGTAAAATATTTTGAATAAATCAATGGAATGTTTGTTTTATAAATTTCATGTTTGCCATGTTGCGCGTAAATAATTTATAAAATGAAATAAATAAATTAAAATCATTCCTTTTAAATTAATCTGCCTATGTAATTAAGAATCTTAAAGTGTGAAACCTAGCCTCGTGTCAAGTATAAGACCGGGCCAAGATGGTAAGACCTGTTTAAAAGATTCAAATCCCTGTTAACATCTTGAAAACATGTTAACACTCCTGGCAGAAGTGATTCGTTAAAATCATATGTCATTCTTATATGTATAAGAATTCTTTAGAAGATTCCAAACCCAATTATATGATCTCTGAATCATGGGTTAAGATCATCAATTAAGATGATCATATTTTACCATACGTGGTAACATGATGCCTACGGGCCCAGCTCACTTCCATATGAGCCAAAAGACAGTGGTAGCTATGACTCCCTGTCTGATAAGGGTAATGAACTAGGTTCAAACCTTAAAAGTCTTGATTCTCTGAAATCATAGCTTAAAATTTAAGTTGTCCATGTGACTAAGCCTTATGTGCTAAAATATATTGTTATTGTTTATAATTAGGATAAATTTTAATTGAAATCCTAAATTAATACGATTAATAAGTTAACCAAATGTGGTCTCTGTTACCATGGTTAACGAGTTACCCTAAGGGGTAATTCCATAATAAACTCCCCAATAAAATATTGTCCTTGTTTTCTGCAACAGTTCAATTCAAATGGCTGACTCAAATGAAATAAATAGCCATCCAGTGGAGCAAAATGAGAACGCCCAGATTACGTTAACGGGTGCTGAATTAAAAGCGATCATAGACGGCGCTGTTACACAGGCTTTGGAAAGGCAGTATGAAGAATACAGTGGTACTCGAAGTAGGACCCACTCTGCACCACATTCAAAGCCCAAGACACATTCTGAGGCTCATAGCAAGCCTCCTCCCAAAAAGAATGGACCCAAGAAAGATGGTGATGACCGTCAGTCCACCAACCATCAAAGTGTCCCATCTCAGCATTTAGTACTGCATCAAGAACCCCGTAACAAGGGTTGCTCCTATAAGTACTTCGTGTCTTGTAAGCCCGGGGATTTTACTGGGGAAAAAGGAGCCGTCGACTGTATGACTTGGCTGGACGAAATGGACACGGTGGTAGATATCAGCGGGTGCGCTGAAAGGGATGTAGTTAAGTTTGTGTCACAGTCCTTCAAGGGTGAAGCGTTAGCATGGTGGAGATCTCTGATTGAGGCCACCGTAAAAATCCCATTGTATAATATGTCGTGGGATCAATTTGTCGCCCTAATCAAGGATAACTACTGCCCTCAACATGAGGTGGAGAAGATAGAATCTGACTTTCTATCGTTGGTGATGACGAACCTAGACTATCAAGCTTACCTGACAAGCTTCAATAAGCTGTCCCGGTTGGTTCCTTACCTGGTAACCCCGGAGCCAAAAAGAATCGCTCGCTTTATCGGTGGTTTAGCCCCGGAGATCAAGGCAAGCGTAAAAGCTTCTCGGCCAGCTACCTTCAGGTCTGTAACCGACATTTCCTTATCCCTCACTCTGGATGCGGTCAGGCAGAGATCGCTGAGGAATAAGGAGGCCGAGAAGAGGAAGCGTGAAGATGATGGTTCACGAAAGTCGAACAAGAAGCACCGTGGGAGCGGTGACAACAAAAAAGGGTTGGAGTCGAGGAAGGATGGGCATAATTCTGGTGAAAAGCCCAAGTGTAAAATTTGCAAGAAGCAGCACTATGGAAAGTGCAGACTGGAGTCGAACTCTCAGACTCAGTCAAAACCCTTTGCTTGTGGAATTTGCAAGTCCACGGATCACAAAACCCTGGATTGCAAAAAGATAAAAGACGAAACGTGCTACCGTTGCAATGAAAAGGGGCACATCAAGACCAACTGCCCAAAATACAACAAGAAGCCTGAAGAGGCTAAGAAGACTAATGCTAGAGTCTTCAGAATGGACGCGAAAGAGGCTGTGCAAGACGATAATGTCATAACAGGTACCTTCCTTGTAAATGATGTCTTTGCAAGAGTACTTTTTGATTCAGGCGCAGATAAGTCTTTCGTAGATCATAAATTTTGTGAATTGCTGAAGTTACCTGTCAAAGCCTTAAAAGTGAATTATGAGGTAGAGTTAGCAGATGGAACCATAGAAACCATCTCAACTATGTTAGATGGATGTGTTATATCCATTAAGAACCATTCTTTTCCTCTGTCTCTACTTCCGTTTAAGTTGGCTGGTTTTGACATAGTTCTGGGTATGGACTGGTTATCTCATAACCAGGCCCAAATCGTCTGTAACATGAAACAGGTAGTGATAAAGACTCCGTCTGGTGAATCACTTACCATTCGGGGAGATACCCAGTATGGGCTGCCTGAGCATGTGACTATGCTCAAGGCTTCAAAATGTTTAAAGAGGGGTTGTGTCATCTACATGGCACAAGTGATTATTGATGAGCCCAAACCGAAGATAGAAGACATCCCCGTCATTTCTGAATACCCAGAAGTGTTTCCAGAAGATCTACCTGGTCTACCACCAGATAGACAAGTCGAATCCAGGATCGATATCATCCCCGGAGCGGCACCAGTTGCTAGAGCACCATACAGATTGGCACCCACAGAAATGAAGGAGTTGCGGACGCAGCTAGATGAATTGTTGGCTAAAGGTTTCATTAGACCTAGTTCATCTCCTTGGGGAGCGCCAATCTTGTTTGTCAAAAAGAAGGATGGGTCGATGCGTCTGTGCATCGACTATCGCGAGCTTAATAAAGTCACGATCAAGAATAGGTATCCTTTGCCCAGAATTGACGATCTGTTCGATCAACTACAAGGGGCAAGTTATTTCTCGAAGATTGATTTGAGGTCAGGCTACCATCAGTTGAAGGTTAAAGATGAAGACGTTCATAAGACTGCATTTAGGACTCGTTACGGTCACTACGAATTCCTAGTGATGCCTTTTGGGCTCACTAATGCACCAGCCGCGTTCATGGATCTCATGAATCGCGTCTGCAAGCCTTACTTAGATAAATTCGTCATCGTTTTCATCGACGACATTCTCATTTATTCTAAGAATCGAGCTGACCATGAGAAACACCTTCGTTGTATTCTCAAACTTCTACATCAGGAGAAGCTCTATGCCAAATTCTCTAAGTGTGAATTTTGGCTACGAGAAGTCCAATTTCTTGGACACGTGGTTAGTGAGCGTGGTATCCAGGTGGATCCCGCTAAGGTTGAAGCCGTAATGAACTGGCAAGAGCCAAAAACGCCTACAGAGATTCGTAGCTTCCTGGGATTGGCGGGATATTACCGGCGTTTCATAGAAAATTTTTCAAGGATTGCTGCACCCCTAACCTCCTTAACTAAGAAGAAGGTTAAGTTTGTTTGTGGCCCTAAACAGCAAGAATCCTTTGATATCCTGAAGCAAAAGTTGAGCAACGCCCCAGTACTGACGTTGCCAGATGGAATTGAAGACTTTGTGGTTTATTGTGATGCTTCGCACACTGGCATGGGGTGTGTGCTTATGCAGAAAGGCAAAGTTATTGCCTACGCTTCAAGGCAATTGAAAGTGCATGAAAAGAATTACACCACCCATGACTTGGAGTTGGGTGCCGTTGTATTCGCACTGAAACTTTGGAGGCACTATCTTTATGGTGTCAAATGTGTGATCTATTCTGATCACAAAAGCCTCCAACATCTGTTTAATCAGAAGGAGCTAAACATGAGGCAACGCCGCTGGATGGAGACTTTAAATGACTATGATTGTGAAATCAGGTACCATCCCGGCAAGGCGAATGTAGTTGCTGATGCCTTGAGCAGAAAGGAAAGGGTTAAACCCATCCGAATCAATGCCAAGCGCATGGAGATAAAGAATAATTTGATTGAAAGGTTGTTAGCTGCACAGAAGGAAGCTGTGTTGGAAGCTAACTATCCTAATGAAAAGCTAGGAGTAACTGAGGAGCAGTTAACTCTTAGCAAGGACGGAATTTTACGATTAAATGGACGAATATGGGTTCCAATTTATGGAGGTCTTCGAGATGTTATCCTCCAGGAAGCCCATAGTTCCAAATACTCCGTTCATCCTGGAGCTGATAAGATGTACCAGGATTTAAAGGCAAATTATTGGTGGATAGGCTTGAAAAAGTCTGTAGCCGCCCATGTAGCAAAATGCTTGACATGTGCGCAAGTCAAAGCCGAGCATCAGAAACCATCAGGTTTGCTACAACAGCCTGAACTTCCTACGTGGAAGTGGGAAATGGTAACTATGGATTTTATTACCAAGTTGCCCAAGACAAGGAAAGGCAATGATACGATATGGGTTATAGTTGACCGACTGACTAAGTCAGCTCATTTCTTACCCATCAAGGAGACTTATAGCTCCGATATGTTAGCCCAGTTATACGTTGATAAGATTGCAGCCTTACATGGCATACCTGTGGCTATTATCTCTGATAGAGATACTAGGTACACGTCGCATTTTTGGAAGAGTTTCCAACAATCTTTGGGCACACGTTTGAACTTTAGTACGGCTTACCATCCTCAGACAGACGGTCAGAGTGAGCGTACTATTCAAACGTTGGAAGACATGCTACGTGCATGTGCGATCGATTTGGGTGGTAGCTGGGATAAGAACCTACCATTGATCGAATTCTCCTACAACAATAGCTACCATACCAGCATTAAGGCTGCGCCTTTTGAGGCATTATACGGTAGGAAGTGTAGATCGCCCGTTTGTTGGGCGGAAGTTGGAGATGTCCAGTTATCAGGACCAGAGATCGTGTTCGAAACAACGGACAAGATTGTCCAGATTCGAGACCGTCTCAAAGCTGCCCGGGATAGGCAGAAAAGTTACGCTGATCCTAAGCGTAAGGATTTTCACTTCGAAGTAGGTGACAAAGTCCTACTTAAAGTGTCACCCTGGAAGGGAGTGATGCGGTTTGGTAAGAAAGGCAAGCTAAGCCCGAGATACATAGGACCTTTCGAGGTTATCGAACGTGTCGGGTCAGTTGCCTATAAGTTAAACTTACCAGAAGAGCTCAGTGGAATTCACAATGTGTTCCACATCTGCAATCTGAAAAAGTGTTTCGCTGACGAATCACTGGTTATACCACACACAGATGTGCATATAGACGAGAGCTTGAAGTTTGTGGAAAAACCTTTGTCGATTGAAGATCGACAGGTAAAGAAGCTTCGAAGGAAGCATGTACCTATTGTAAAGGTCAAATGGGACGCCCGTAGAGGTCCCGAATACACGTGGGAAGTTGAATCCACCATGAAAGAAAAGTACCCTTATTTGTTTCAGTAAATCTCGGGTCGAGATTTATTTTAAGGGGGTGAGGATGTAACACCTCGAAAATTCGTGTTAAATAATAAAATGACACGTGTCATGTAAGACAAAACGCGTTGTAAACTCGGATTTAATAAAAATGTTTGACAGGATTTAAAAGTTTCGTCATGTTAACTTTTGCACCTCTGAACGACCTCGTTATAAATCCCAAGACTCAAAACATATTAAAAACATCTAATATATGTTCAAAATTCAGTGAATTATAACATTGAATGATGCATGATTTAATTGGTGGACTCCTACGAAGAAATTCCAACGGTAAACCTTATAATTCGGTACTTTCTTTTGGAATACAAGCATACAATTCATAATGGTAGGGTATGTTACTGTATAAGGCACTTCTTGGAGGTCCCTAGATGATAATTGAGGCCCCAAAGTCGGATATTGAGGTTGCCTTTTCGAAAGCATGAAAGAACAAAATTTTTGGTCCCTGATGATTTGTTGCGCACCGCAACAAATAAATTGTTACGGTGCGCAAGCACCTGCCCAGCACCAGAAAACAGGCAGCAGCCTGTTATGCGCGATTGTGAGCATTCTAGCCGGTTTTTCTCACATGTGGACGACCCCTAGACACCCCCTAAGCACTAGGACAAGTGTTAATCAGTTGTGGATGGGTGCTAGACTAAGATGTCAACATGTTGTGGTGTAGCAAACACTATATAAGACCTCCTAAATTACAAACATTCCTCACAACTTCTCCTGCATTCTTGGATCATTTCTGGAGCTATCAAGCAGCCTCAAGTGATCATTTTTCGTGCATTGGACTCTTGTAAGTCTGCTAGTCCTTCTTTAATTAAGTTTAGCTTAGTATTTTAGCTAAAAGTCAAACCGTCGTAATTACGGTTTGACTTCGAGATTAGTCAATAATGGCTCAGTCATATCTCGAATTAAAAGTAGTTATAGCTTGGTATTTATGTGGGTAATAAAACCTCAAAAGGGTTTCCCCTGATCACCACTCTAACTAGTTCAAATGTCGGGTCAAACATGTACTTAAAAAGTCAACAGGATTCTTAAATTGCAATTTATGCAGGATTAGCTATCTAGAACATATACAACCTATTTGATCATTGTTATAACATGGTAATAAGTGTAAGAACATGTCTAAACATGTTCAACCCGACAATTTCCTGTTTAGACCCGGTTCGGAACCGAAAGTCACATAGTTTGACTTTCACTTTGACTTTCAGTTCTGACCCGTTTAGGCATGTTTTAGAAATGCCTCAGAGCTTTAATTGGACTAGGTTACATGTTAGAACAACCCTCTTTGATTATACACCTTGGTTCATTAGTTATCCAATTAATATGCATGTTTCCGTTAATTGCTCATATGTTGACCGTTATGCCCTTATTACCTTAAAACGTGATTTATGAAAATGTAAAAGTGTAGAAACCTTAAATACTGATATATAAACCTGTATGCAAAGTTTGACATCAGTTTGACTTGTAGATTAAGAGTTATGCTCAATATCGCAAATTTAAAGCTTTATGTTAATAAAACGGCGTAATTAGCGTATAGCCTAGTTAAGCCTACTTTTTGGTATCAAACTTAATACCCACTGATGTAATATATTATTTTGGGATTTTTAAAGATTTTTAATTAATTTTAGGCTGAGCATAACTCATAGTCGTAGGCTTAATCCGGTAATTGTCGGTTTTGCCCTTACGGGCCATAAAATGAGTTTTACATATCTAAACGACTCCAAACCTTTTTCTACTGATCACATATGATAAATAAATTATTTTAAGCCTTCTGGAAATATAAAGTTATCAGATTTAAGTACCGAACCCGGTAATGGCCTTTAATCGCCTTATTTAGCGTTTTTAACGCATAGTATGTTTTAAAATCATATTGAACATACCCGGGTTGATACCTACTGATATATGAGGCAAATTATAATATTTTAACAGTAAGCAAAGGTTGATAAACTCAGACTTCAGTTTTGAGCTTTTCGGCTTATGTGAAATTACCAAAATACCCCTACGGGGCATAGTTTGGTTAAAAATGATAAGTTTCACATATATGCTTTAACTTACTGATATAACTTAGCAAGTTGAGTATATTTACTGATTACATCAGACCTGTAACTCAGTTAAACACTTAAACGCTTTTATAAACTTTTAAATGACCAAACTACCCCTACGGGGCCTAGTTTGTGTTTAAACACGTTTCGGGCATAATGAAAGACATCTTACTGATGTCGTAACATATTTGAGGCATAATTAACTTAGGAAACATGTATATAGCTCTCATGAATACCCGTCACGCTTATTACACGTACGGTTCGGTTTATGTAACAAGTTTACATAAATTAGCCGAAACGGGTCAAACCTTAACGGTTTTATCTCAAAATCCAGAATGTGAATAATAAACCCATATTAAACAAGTCTTCAAACTTGTCGGGTCTAAATCACATTCTATCCGGTCTTCGCTTAATCGTGCGTTCGAACCGTATCTTTGAAACTAGCCGGTCTAAGCTTAAGCTTAATTAAAGACCCGTTAGGATTCTAATAGGTTATATTAAACCTTCGTTCCAGATTAGGAGAACCAGTAAAAGCTACGTGCATTTTGCTTATTGTGATTAATACTTACTCAGGTAAATACTTTTAACTTATTTTCCCTATACGGGCTTGGGTTACGGTATATAGCATACCGCTTGATCGGGCATCAAATCTCCACATTAAGTGGGTAGTTGAATAATTTGATCGGCTCGTTTAAACAGTCTTGTTTACTTTACAGCCTTTGGGGGGTTAATGACCATGTCCCGGATATCCTTGGCATCATCTTACGAGATGGCCACGACCTGAGCACGGGGTGCAGGCGTACACCGTCAGTGTATAACTCTATGATGTGGTGTGTCTATTGATCTTTAACCCGGACAAGATCCGGGCTACTGAACACATAAGTAACATGTAATTCGTTCACAAGATTATAATATTAAATAATTCTCCCAAGTTATAAAAATGTTTATGCCATGTGCATCCAAACCAATTTTAAATCATTTTCCAAAATGAGTCAGTTGATTGTATTTACCAGTGTAAACTGACGTATTTTCCCAAAAAGACTGAATGCAGGTACTAAACGAAATCGGCTGGATTGACTCCTTAGCATCAATAAAAGTTTCGCAAGCTTAGGATGCCTGAAGTCTGTTGAACCATTAATATTATTTTATTTCGATCCGTTCTGTGGATAAACTTCCGGATATTGTTACATTTATAAACAATATTAAATTCGGTTGTATCATATTTTAAATTTGCTTCCGCTGTGCACAATAATATTGTGTTGTTTGACTATTACGTTGCCAACCACGTCACGATACTCCCCCACCGGGCCCACCGGTGACACGTGGAAATCGGGGTGTGACATATGGCCAGGTCTATAATGACATGCAGGCTAGGTTATACCTTTTAAGATTCTTATTTAATATTTAAAGGCAGATCTTATAAAAGGAATGACATATTTTGGATTTATTTATTTATTTCATACATATTACATTTATGCATATAATGACAAAAATAAAATTTAAATGATAACATGCCACTAAAAATTTAAAAGGGTACAGATTGCCCTAAACGGGACTTTAACTGAAATAACTTGCCCACGCAGGGGCTAAACAGAAATGACATGCCCACGCAGGGACTAACTGGAAATACAACTCATCGCAGGGACTGAATATAGAAATAGATGTCCACGCAAGGACTTGATTGAACATTAAAGAAATACAAATAAACAAATAAAGGATTTAATGATCCTTTTTTGCTCTTCCCTTTGATTAAGCTTGCCAAACCGTTGAGAAATCCCCGGTTGTTTCTACACTCCTCCCGAACCTCTTGTTCCACCTGGCTCAACCTTTGTAGAATCTCCTGTTGCTGCGGTGGCGATATCAGTGGCGGCTGCGGCGGCTGCTGATGTTGTAGAGGTTGAGAAGGTGGCGGGTATTGGTACCCATAGGTCGGGTATCCAGTCGTCCAGGGACCTCCATAGGGCCCTTCAGGATGAAAAGCATTGTAGTTCGCAGCTACCAGGTATGGGTCAACTTCAGCGTAGTTGTAGTTGGTATGGGTCGGCTGCTCAAATGGGTTGTACGCCACTGAACCGGCGTACGCAGGAATCGGGTTACCATAACCCACTGGTGGCGGTGCGACTGGCGCAGACTCCACTTCAGAAACAGGGTTCGAAGGCCCACCCATTTGTGGGTCTTCGTATAGTGGCGGATAATGACTGCCACTGGAAGGATGAGGAGTGTTGATATGGACTCCCCCTCGCACGGGCATCCGTGCGGTTGATCTTCTCCGCCTCGGTGGCTCCGGAGGCGGTTGCTGCACTGGTGGTGGTGGCGGTGGAGTAACCGCTACAAAACGCGAATCCGCCGAGGGATCCTGCTGCTGCTGCTGTGATGAGTGGTAACTGGGAGTAAACACCCAGTCGTATTGGGCAAACCTTGCATGATAACTGTCTGGACCACGATAAGGTGATCCATGATATGACGACCCATCCGAAATCTCGATGGGGTGAGTAGGTGTTCCGGTTGGCGGTTCGGCGGGTTCCGGATCCTCTTCCATGTCCATGGAGAAATGGTCCTCCGGTCCCAACGGGTTATAACCCATTGGCTCTTCAATTAAGTTTGTCGGGTTGAACCGGCTTTGGAAGTAGGGTGTTGGGTCGTTGAAGGAATGGTGTGAGTTGGGGCTTTGAAGGGGTATGAAAGAGGGATGTGTGTTGTGGGGCTCGTTCTCTGATTGAGGCCCGAAGGAGTTTAGGTAGGAAGGTGAGGAGCTCAGCGAGACTGAGCGCCTCACGGGTTCTAAATGGGTCCTCCAGTCTTCTTGAGGACTTTTGCTTAAAGTGTCTGATGGAGTTCGCCGGTGTGAAGGCCCGGCCTCGTGATCGTTGGGGGCGGTGAGTGGCCCCTTGCCTCTACCTCTTCCTCGGATTCTTGGCGGCATTCTTGTAGGCCCTGTCAAAACAGTCAACAGAAACAACAAAAGAAACAATAAAGGACAAAACAGAATAAGTCAGAATTTGTCCTAAGTTCTTTGTCTAGACTCAAAAGTCGAGGAATGTGCAAACTGTGTCATTGAGATTAAACACAAAAGGCTAGTGTTTAATTCACTCAACGTTGGCTCTGATACCAACCTGTCACACCCCGATATTTCCACATATTACCGGTGGGCCCGGTGGGGAGTATCGTGACGTAGTGGATATCATCAAAGTCAAATAATCACAGTTTAATACACAGCGGAAGTCAAAAGATAAAATCATTACAAACCGAATTAAAAGTAATATCGAGTGTATTACAAAAACGGTTGCAAGGATCCACAGGCAGATCAAAGTTAACAAAAGATCATTGTTCACAGATTTATAACATCTAAGCTTGCAAGACTCTTTATTGATGCTAGGAGTAGCCAGCCTATTCCGTTTAGTACCTGCACTTAGCCTTTTTTGGAAAATACGTCAGTTTACACTGGTAATTACAATTAACCGACTCATTTTGAAAATGTTTAAGAAAATTTATTTGAATGCACAAGGCACAAAATAATCTTTTATAACTTGGGACAATTATTTATATATAAACTTGTAAAACAATTACATGTTCGTTATACGTTCAGTAGCCCGTGCTGAATACCGGGTTAAAGATTAATAGACGCACCACATGATATAGTCCCGCGTCGAGTTATTCTCGAACAAGCGGCTATACCTTTTTATATATATGCACCGTCAGGTGTATGCCTACACCCCGTGCTTAGGTCGTGGCCATTTCAATGAATGATGCCAAGGATATCCGGGACATGGTCATTAACCCCCCAAAGGCTTTAAGCAAACAAAACAGTTTAAACGGGTCATCTCAATAAATTAACCTTCATATGATTAAAAATTCAATGCCCGACCAAGCGGTATTTTATATACCGTACCCCAAGCCCGTATAAGGGAAAATAAGTTAAAAGTATTTACATGAGCAAGTATATATCACAATCAGCGAGTGCAAGTATCTTTTACTGGTCTCCTAATCTGGAACGAAGGTTTTAATAACCTATTAGATTCCTAACGGGTCTTAATTTAAGTCTAAACTTAGACCGGTTAGTTTTAAAGGAAGATATACGGTTCAAAACACACGATTAAGTGATGACCGGATTAGAGTGTGGTTTAGACCCGAAAAGTTTGTATACTTGTATAATATGGGTAAACTAAACACATTCTGGGTTTTGAGATAAAAATGATAAGGTTTGACCCGTTTCGGCTAATTTATGCAAACTAGTTACATAAACCGCACCAAACGCGAATAATGCGTTACGGGTAACCAAATGAGTCATGAACAGGTTTCCTAAGTTAATATGCCTTAAATATGTTGTGATATCAGTAAGATACCATCCATGATGCCCAAAATGGATTTAAACTCAAATTATGCCCCGTAGGGGTATTTTGGTCATTTTAAAGGTTATAAAAGAGTTTAAATACTAATCTGAGTTTCAGGTCTGATATAATTAGTAAAAACATTTGTTTTTATAAGTCATAACAGTAGGGTATTGCAAATATGTGAAATTTATCTTTTATAACCAAACTATGCACCGTAGGGGCAGTTTGGTAATTTCACATAAGCTTTAAAGGTCAAAGTTAGAATTCTGAGTTCAAAACTTATGCTTACTGTTTAATTATAAATATTTACTTAAAACATCAGTAGGTATTAAGTTTCATATGCCAAAAATAGTTTTAACTCATACTATGCGCTTAAAACGCGTAAAAGTCGGTTTTAAGCGATTTTCAGGTTTAAACAGGAAATCTGAGTTTTTTGATCAGTTTATAAAGTTCAAAATATTTTATTTATCATATAAAATCAGTAGCAAAAAGTTTGGTATCAAAATATTATGTAAAACTCATTTTATTCAAGAAAAGGGCATAACCGACAATTACCGAATTAAAGCAAGAACCCTATGTTATGCTCAGCTTAAAAATAATTAAAAATCTTCAAAAATCCCAAAATATTATATTACATCAGTGGTAAAAAGTTTGGTGTCAAAATTTGGGTTTAGATAGGCTTTATGCTAATTACGCCGTTTAATTAATAAAAATCTTCTTAATTACGATATTGAGCATAACTCCTAATCTAGACCTCAAACTGATGTCTAATTTTTAGGACAAGTTTATAAATCAGTAACAAAGGTTTTTGTCCTCTCACATTTTCAAAAATCTCGTTTTAAGGTCAAAAGGGCATTATGGTCAACATTTAGGCATATAACGAAAACATGTACATGAATCGAATAACTAATGAACCAAGTTGTATAACCTCAGAGGGTTACACTAATCTATAACCTGGTTATAATAGAGCTCTAAGACATTTCTAAAATATGCTACATTGGGTCAGAACTGAAAGTCAAAGCAAAAGTCTACTTTTGCTACTTTCGGTTCCGAACCGAGCTTAAACTGAAAATTGTCGGGTTGAACATGCTTAGACATGTTCTTACATTAATTATTAAGTTATATAAGTGATAAAACAGGTTTCATAGCTTCTACATTGTTAATTATGCGAAAATTTGCTTTCTGTTGACTTTTTTTATAATTAACTTTGACCCGACAATTGACCTAGTTAGAGTGGGAATTAGAGGGTGCCCATTTAAGGGTTTATTACCCATATAATTACCAAATCAAAGCTACTTTCAATTCAAGAATTGACTGGACCATTAGTGATTAATCACTAAGTCAAACCTTAATTACGACGGGTTTGACTTTAGGCCATTAAACTAATAAAACTGAATTAAGAAAGGTCAAGGAGGCTTACCGAAGTACTAAGCATAACTAATGACCCTTAGAAAATGATCTTGAGATCCAGGAGACTCCAGAAGTTAAGTTATGAATGTTTGCAAGTGAGTGCCCAAAATGTTGCAACATGAAGCTCCTTATATAGGATTTTTAATCTTCCAAGATCATTCCACATTAGTCTACAAGTGTTCCCTGATGATCCCAGATGTCCCTATGCATGAAAAACCACTGGCAAAGCTCCTGAATTTCGAAAACCAGCCTTTTAAGGCGGTGAAACTGGCTGAACAGGCCGCTCTCCATGTTTCTGCCCAGATACATGTCTTACGGACCGTAAGCCTTAGGCTTTGCAGTCCGTATCCGCTTTTTAATTAAAATCGCCCAGCTCCGCCACCTTACGGTCCGTAAGGTGGTATCCTTGCGGTCCGTAAGCGTGGTCAGAAGACAAAAATTTGTAAACTTTTAGGTTTTGACCATGCAATCTTTACAACTTCGAATCTTATGTCTTTTTTTTTCCAGTAGAGGGGACCATGTCAACAGATCTGCATGCTTTTGGGAGTGTTGCCATGCAAATGGAGGTCTTGGAATCTTGTGAAAGACCATGTGAAGTATAATTGTCGTAAATGCACATAGGATCCATGTCTTACGCAAATTTGAATTATGCACTATCAAAAATAACCGGATTTGAATATATATATCAGATGTTTATAAAACATATTAAGGTTTGGGATTAATAAATAGGTCACTCAGAGGTATTAATTAACATGTTGACACTTTTAATCCTACCATACATCCTTAAACTTGATCCGGGTTTATAACACGTTTGAAGTTTATGACACGTGTCTTTATTATATTGGTCATGATTTTACGAGGTGTTACACCACGCGCGGGGCTGATCAATTTTAGCTATAAATGGGTTGGCTTGGGACAGAAGCCTGCACACTGTTTCGCCAAAACTTTGATGCTTTCTCTGCATTCTGTCTTCGTTTTCTTTTAGTAGCGCACCCATAATTGCGAAGCTTTGCCTCGTTGTAAGGGGGTGTTTGTTTTTTTCAGAAAAACCTCTTCTGACCTCTTATGTCTGCGACACGCAGACCACGCGCAGACGTTAGCTCTGCAGACCGTTTGCTTTTTAGAAGACATTTCATTAAAAAAATGTCTTCAAACCTCTGCGCGTCCTCTTCCCCACGCAGACTTGGTCCAATGTCTTCCCACCTCTTCCCCACCGGAGAGAGAGAAGAAGGGAGGTGGGTGGTTTGCAGATCTGAAATGTTCAAGAAAAAGGTGTGTGGGAGAAGAGAAGGGGAAAAAAGTTTGCAGGTGTGGGGTAAAGAGGTGAGATAATCAAACACTCTTTTTATAACACTCCGTAGACATTTGGTCCACCTCTTCTCGTGCAGACGTTTGCAGATGTGGTCCGCAGACTGCAGACCTTTTGCATCTGAAAAAACAAACACCACCTAAGTATTTTAACCCCTGATCACTGATTCGATACCCTGTCCGAGCGATCCTAAACCCAACAACGGATGTCAAGTTGTTGCCTGAATAAGGCTATACTTTGCTAACTACGTTGGGGTTTTGATCTCGTGATGTATCGATAAAGTTGAATTGGGTTATTATACTAACACGTGTGCATTGTATATTTTATTAGGAACTCAGGAAATTCACTAGGAAATATTATCAGGAAGCTTATAGTTAAAACCCTAAGTTTACAAAGTGAGTCATTCTCTCTTTTTATCAAATTGCTTTGCAAAACCCTAAATGTTTTTCAGTTACACTTAAAGTGATTAAGTCTTTGTATTCTACAATTACTGCTGGTATATGGGGGTTTGTATATATTACTTGATAACCTTCACCATTGGACAATGGGTTAGCCAATGGGTGATATGACCATAGTCACAGATCCGTCGAGTGACAAATACTTTGTAGTTTTTGTTAGATATAAACATTGTAATTTCCCTTGATATTGTAAAATATAACAATGTGTCTTTTTATAAAATGGAATGAACTCGCCAGTATTTTTTGCTGATAAAATATTTTCAAAACGCTTTTCAGGTAACTTGCTGTGAAGGTAATAGAAGCCAACTATGGAGCACTGAAGGCTTAAATAAAGTGGCTATGATTACCTGAATAAAAGAAGAAAATTTATGTTTTTTCAGTAATTAGGGTTTATCCCTATAAATACTTTTGAAATGGTATATGGGTTTTAGCCCATTTGCTTAATATTAAAAGTTTGGTGTTTTACAACTCTGAAATTATTTCCTAACTATGATCCTGATGATTTATTCCTCTGCAAATAATATAAACACCGATACCATCTAATTGGCTCGCGGGCTCCCGCTCCCAGGGTAGGGTCGGGTGCTGCGACAGATATATAAATATCAAGGGAACTAGGGGGAAATTAATTTGATATGTATTTGAAAGTTTTATGAGCAAAAGGAGTGGTAAAAAGGTTGGGAAAGGCTTTTATTTATAGGCAAAACAAAAATTTCAAGAAAAAACTCTGACCAATCTAAGGTCGATTCCACGGTTAATTCATCGATCGTGGATCTCCCAGTTTTTGTCTTTTAGTTTGCTTTGAATCTTGAACGTTCTGTAACGACTATGATCTACCCTCAACGCCTTTTCCACACCCATATCTCTGATTTTTTATTTTTCAAAGCAACCCTTTGACATATATCAACATAGATATTTACTTTTCAAAGCATGGTCATGATTTGGTAAAACAAGCTTTCTTTCGATTTTTGGAAACTCTTTGTCTCCCAACATCATTACAACCCGCATATAGAAAGAAACCAACTATATATTTCCATTTTTAAAATTTAAAGTACCTCCAATTGATTATCAACTAGTTTGGTTCAATTGGGACTTTTACTTATAAGTATTCTAGAGAAAAAAATATTTTGTTATGCTTAGTTAAGTTTTAATTAATTTTCTCTCTAATTCCCAATCAATTTCTTGATGTATCATGCTTTGACCTTTGTAGATGTTCTTTCATACTTGAGTTTTGTAGTCTTTAAGTCTTCATTATATATTGCTTTGGTCTTTTTCCCTTATATATCACAATATGTTGCACTTGATGATTGTTAAACTCGATGATTGTTGTGATTGATAAGTTGCAATTCATTTCCCAAGTCTTGATCATTGTAATTTTTTATTCATCATTTAATTCCCCTTGATTTTGATAAGTCTTGCGTATGATGATCTTAATGTTTTGTGAATTATTAAGTGCTAAGTGACATGTATATAGTAAATGCACATCCTTAATAAACAAGTATTAACACAAGTTATAAATTCAAGATATTATCAAAACAATGCATCATTTGGGATTTTAATCAATTCTTAAACTACAAGCCATCAACAGTATCCTGCATGCAGCAGAAACTACACTCGAAATTAAGCACTAGAAAGTGTTGGTAGTAGCTTTCATGCTACTAATCACCATCAACGGTAACTCATCATCAACGCTTTGTGTTCTCGTTACTTTGAGCATCATTATCTCATTCATCTTACATTTATTTTCGACACACCTTAGTTTGTTGTGAATGTGAAGCAAGATCATAAACTCTTTAAGTAATAGTGAGCTTAACAATAATTACATATAACAATTTGTGTCCAAAATTAGTGAGAACCCATATATTAGAGTTTCTCGCACCTCTCATGTTTTCTAACAATGTTTTCACCAATGTATTAGATATCAAGTTCTACGCATTTCTTAATAGTGTGAAAGGTTTATTTAGTAGAGACGTAGGTCGTTTAACATCTTAACCCCAACAAATGTTTCTTAACCCCAACGAATCAACGATTGCTTTCATGAAAATCCAAGTTCACAAATAAGTGACTCAATCCAAGTAAGTTCACCAAGTGATTTGTACTTTGGTTTTGTAGAAGACCAAGAAGTAGGCCTATAAACAAACAGAACGTTCATGAATTGTTCGTGAACTTGTTCGGTGGGAAGTTCGTTTATGTAATAAACAAACGGACATGAACAAATTTATTTGTTCGTTTAACTAAATGAACGAACATGAACACACATGTTGTTTGTTCATTTATGTTCATGAACGGTCGTTTATGTTTGTATATGTATATTTTAACAAATACATATGGAGTTGTATTTATATAAATATAAACATAAAAGAGGTTTTCTAACTAGTTATATACATATAACTAATTGATAAGTGGGCTTTACAATAATGAAAATGTGCTTTCCGGTAGAACTTATCGTAATTAATTAATTAATTAATAATTCTTATAAAAAAGCTACTTTATGCCCGTTTATTGTAACACCCGTCTCGTATAATTAAGATTTTAAAATAAAAGTACGTATTTTTAAATCAAATGCATAATTTCAAAAATTAGATAAGATGATAAGTTTGCATAGTGATAGTATTCTAGTTAACTATCTAGCTAGTTAAACGTCGAAAACATTAAATTAAGTGTTTACAAAATGAACATTGTCTACAACAAAATTAGATTAGCGCGGAAGCTTCAAAACGTTGTGTTCGGTTCTTGGATTCTTGCTTGATCGCCATCCAGAGTAAGACCAACTTCACCTAATGTCAAAACCACGTTAAATATTAGTTTTGACAACATTAAAACATGTATAAACAAGTTCTAGTATAAAACAATTAAAAACAAAATAAAATTTCGGAATTTAGTCTGTCGCGCCACGCGACAGACTCCTTTTGATCTTTCGCGAGCCGCGAGCGGCCCTGCGTGTCGTGCCGGGTCAATTGCTCCCTGTCGCGTGCCTCGGGGGAGACAATTTTCCAGCAGGTGCAGGTTCTGGACCTGTATTTTTCCCAGCACCAATTTTTCCTGAAAATAAAACTTAAAACTGTCATAACTTTTGTTTCGCAAGTTCGTTTTTCGTGATTCTTTTTCCTACGAGTCCATAATTTAAATACGAAGTTGTTTATTATCATTATTTGCATAAAAACTCGTTTATAGGCTGATCGCCTAGAAATCTCCCTTTTTATTTATTTGACCCATTTGGTTATATATCAAACCTTATATTATTCAGTCTTAATGATTTCTAAACACAATTACCCATTTCCCTAGGCTAGACAACATTAGCGTTTCACCACTATTCTCAATATTTATGCACGCGATATGTTGTGTTTGTTAAGAACGATTTCACTTATGAACATTATTACTAAATCAACAGCTATGTTTCATGTCTTTTGACCCATATCATGGGTTCTTACTAAGAGAAACTAAGCTTTTGGCGCGTCCATTCAACGGACTTCATTTCCATAATTCAACATCTATGAATGACTATCAAATTCACTTAAGCACTACAAATTTATCAAT
>JARYGA010060719.1:68926-121449 GCA_030545235.1 Helianthus tuberosus
AACACCGTTAGCTCGTTAAGAGGGGAATATAGGGGTTTCCCTCTTAACCAGGCTCCGGCGTGAGAATAAGTACTGCTCTGAGGAAGAAAACAGTGTGTGTTGTGGGTGAAAAGTAAGGAGAACAGAATGGATAACCTGAATGATGAAGGGTCCTATTTATAGCCGGAGGGTGAAGGAGGGAGGAGCGACCTTGCCAGCTGCTATTGAGCGCCAACTGTCCGACCAAGGGGAATATCCTCTTGGTCTCCTCTGCTGTGGTCAGGATAGTGGTCCTCGTGGCGCGCCAACATTTGTCCATGCTGGAGGAATTGTACAGCTGCTGTCGGTTTGCCCCCAGGATTTGTCGCAGGTCTACATGGCGCTCGATTAATGGTGACACGTGTCGTCCTTTCTGTCGGAAGGAGCATCTTTGGTGCCACCTTGACACCTTCCAGAAGCTTCTGGATTTACTTGCTGATGTAGGCGCCATGTTGGACGGAAAAAGTGGTGTGGTCCCTACCATGTGTGCATGGAAATGGGACCATACCTCTTCAAGATGCATGGTTGGATTGCAACGTTGGTCGTACCATCGATTGTAGTCTTCCTTGCTAGTTTTTTTGGACAATTATAGGATGAGTAAATTACAAATAAAGTTCTTTATGTTGACACCAGATTGCAAACTATGTCTTTTACCTTCAAAAGGTACAAAAAAATGTACTCGATGTTTACAAACCCTAAAACATTATGTTCTTTAGCCATAACTCAGTTAGTTTTCATGGTTAAATCTAACCAAATGAATCCCACCTGAGGGTATTATTGTCTTTTCTCATCCTTATACAATAATACAAAAAGGGATCAAAATATTTAAAACATATAAAATTCATAAACACCCTCCACCGCTCTTCATGGAGTTCTTCGACGAAGAAAGTAAACCCGGCCACCCTAGCCATCATAAATACCCCTGGCCACCATCAGCCACCACTAGCCTCCACCGCCTCTCCAATCCCGATCACCCCCAAATCGAAACACTCAACAATTGGCCTAGATTTTTTGTGGCTATCGAATCACAAATCTTTGTTATAATCAAGATGTTGTTTCGGATTGTGATCTATGTATTTGTATAGGGAATCTTGTTATTGTTAAGTGAATTCAGGTTTGACTGAATTCGACTCTGAATTTCAATGATTTCTTTCTATGATCTATTTTTAATTGAACCTTCCCCTATATATATAACTCACGAAACAAACAATCTGAACCATTAAGTGCGTAACCAGTAAGAGGTCTGAACCCAGTGGCGAAGCTTGAGATTTCTGACCGACGGGTCGAAAACGTATATACCTAAAAAGTTCTATACGAAAACTACATACCAGACACGTTAATAGTTTGTAAAACACCATTTGGTTTAGGAATAAAAAATTATTTTAATGGTGTTTTTACTGAAAGTGATAAAGTATATACCTAAAAAGTTCTATACGAAAACTACATACCAGACACGTTAATAGTTTGTAAAACACCATTTGGTTTAGGAATAAAAAATTATTTTAATGGTGTTTTTACTGAAAGTGATAAAACTGGAAACCTACAACAATACATTTGGTTTAGGAATAATCATTTGTAAAACATGCCAAAAAGACACGTTAAGAAGGAAAGCATGAAGAATCGTATCAAGAAACGTGTTACGTGTTACCTGAAAATATCACAAGATATTAAGGCAAATCACGTAAACGATATGTTCTCATAAAGTTTTATCTCACAAGATTGATGATCACTTGAATAGTTGAATGGCTTATAAATATTGGTTACTATTTAAATAATCATATATTTTTTTAATACTAATTGGTTTATAAAAATAAAACAAAGGATACAAACGAGAATTTAATCAAAATCCTTTTGGTATTTATATACTTGTTGGTAATAATTTTTTTTTTTTTTTTGTATTTATATAATTTGAATAGAAAAAAATGAAAATTTATATATTTTTCTTATAAATCGGTTTATTTGAACCAACCAAATGCACATCTTTTTTTCCGAAATCTCTTTGATTCGAATTGAATACAATTTTAAAAAGTCAAAATTAGAATAACTCAGACCATTTTTAGAATCGATTCAATGAATAAACTATATTTCTTTTTGTTATTCAATAACTTTATTTGAAATTCCTTTAGTTTTTTTAACGGCAAACACATATTATTCTAAAATATACTTTTAAAATCCACGTATTGATGATTTTGTGAGACTCGAAACTACACCATTTTAGCATAGATAAACACCTTATATCAATAGACCAAGAAACCATCATTTAAATTTTCTTTACTTAACCAACTAAACATAACAATTTGTTATTTACTAAAATGGAATGGATGAAAAGGTTGTCACGATCATTCTATCATCAGGGGCGTAGCTTAGTGTTAAGTGTGGGGTGCACCCGCCCCCTCCAATGTTTCAGTTAGAAGTGTAAAATTTCCTATTTTTCGTCTGAAAATTTTTAAATTATACAGGATTGTCCCCCCAATTATTTTGCCTAAATATTTATACAATATATAAATTGAGTCACATGATTTTCTGCCTTTAAAAACTTTTGGTCAAGCTCCGCCACTGTGTCTATGATACTTAGAACCGTATGATGACAATATTTGATAATAAGAAAGAAAATATTTCCAAAAGGGAATCTTATTTACTATTATGATGTTTTAATTTAAAGAACTTTCAATATATATGGGTGATACTATTCCCACCCCCCCTAATTCCTGATTACACCCCCCCTACAAAAACATCACATCCATCAATCCATCAATCAATCATTTGCTTTTTGTTTTTAGTTTTTTTTGTCTTTTTGTTGTCTTTTTAGTATATTTTAGTGTTTTTTTGTTATTATTATTTTAGTTTTTTTTGTCTTTTTGTTGTCTTTTTAGTATATTCAAACGGCGCGCCCGAGGGGGTAGTTTTTTACACCCAAAGTTTGTAAAAAAAAAAAAAACAAAAAAATAATAAAAACACCAAACTTTGGGTGTAAAAAACTACCCCCTCGGGCGCGCCGTTTGAATTTTTTTTTTTACGAATGTTGTTAAAATATACGGATCTAGTTGTAAAAAAAATCGTGGTCAACGCCCCTCCGTGGCACGTGGTTCCCGAGGGGGTAGTTTTTTACACCCAAAGTTTGTAAAAAAAAAGAAAAAACAAAAAAAATAATAAAAACACCAAACTTTGGGTGTAAAAAACTACCCCATCGGGCGCGCCGTTTGAATTTTTTTTTTTACGAATGTTGTTAAAATATACGGATCTAGTTATAAAAAAAAATCGTGGTCAACGCCCCTCCGTGGCACGTGGTTCCCGAGGGGGTAGTTTTTTTTAAGTCGACTGTATAAGAATAAGGTACACAGTTTACAGTTATTTGGTTATTCGTCAAACATACACAACATAAATAGCCGTTAACGGTTAATGATCATGCGATTTTGTTATTTAAAAAAAAACAGAAAACAAATATCAAGTCAAAAGGACGAAAACGTAATTGTTATACCACATGTGTTGCTTATGGATGTCACATACAATACGAACAAGTATAAATTGCCTTTTCTTGAAATTGTTGGTGTAACTTCTACCAACAAGACAATCTCTATAGCTTTTGCAGTTATGCGTAAAGAAACAGAGGAGAAATATCTTTGGGCATTAAACTGTTTAAAATCAACTCTAGATGAGAGGAGCATGCAACAGCCACGTGTTATAGTTACGGACAGGGAGTTAGCTCTGATGAATGCATGCGAGAAAGTTTTACACGCATACATAACGCGTTAGGTGATGGAAATTGTGGGTTTCGGGCGACAGCTTCTGCTCTCGGGTACGGTGAAGATGAATGGTTATTTATCCGGAGAGAACTGTTGGAAGAGCTACTCGAGTTTAGAAATAAGTACACTAAGGCTTTCTTAGGCTCATTCAAAGATGTGTTCACGTCCTTGGCTTGGTCAGGATCGGGGTTTGCACCTGAAAAACACTGGATGATTATGCCAGAGGCAGGATTCTTGATTGCGAACAAGTTTAATGTGATCGTTCATTTTTTATCTCAAGAAAAAAGAAACAGTTCTACTTGTTTTTCGCTTTGGAGAGGCCCTCACGAGTTCCTAGAAAAAAAATAATTACAATTGCACACGTGAATGGTAACCATTTTATAATGGTAGAATTGCAAGGAGAGTATCCAATTGCCAGCACAAACAACCTATGGAAATTAATGAGAGAAAATGATGCAGCTGGCTGAGAGAATATATGTGAATCACGTCAAAATATGTATAAGTCTTGGATAGCACAACCTGCTACATTTGGGGGGTGTATCGATTAAACCTCTGTATGTAAATTATTAAATGATAATAATTTTGTAAAAAAGTACTTATTTTTATATAGCTTTTGTTACAGCTATAAATATAATTTGATAAATTATAACAATAAAAACTAATAATAAATACTATATCATTACTACTACTAATAATAATAAATATAATAATAATAATAATAATACTAACTAATTAAATAATAAACAAATACTAATTAATAATAATAATAATAATACTAACTAATTAAATAAATGAATAAAAAAGACAACAAAAAGACAAAACAGGCTAAAAACAAAAACCAAGTGATTGATGGATGTGATGTTTTTAATAGGGGGGTGTAATTAGTAATTAGGGGGGGGTGGGAATAGAATGAGCCTATATAAATTCAAAGTTTAATGGCAAAGCACCACCACAAATATTTGGGTCACTTTCAACGGTCACGTACAACAAGAGGTCCATGAGGTGCTTAATTTTGTTTTTATTTTATGAGCAACGTCTCAAATGTAATATAAGGTGCGCTTCAAATATAGAATTATCTTTAAGTAAAGTGTTCTAGCATCTTATAAATGTTTATACAAATTACCAAAGAAATACATTAAAAGATCAAACAATTTGAGGTGTTAACGGTTGAGTTTTAAATTGTGAAATCGTCCAAACCGATCATTGATTTGGTTTTACGGTCGGTTTTTTACTTAATTTTCGACCGGTTGGTTTTAATGTTTTCAAAACGTAGTAAACAGTTTGGCTGATCGTTTTATACAAAAATGCAATCATACAAAACCGTACCGATTCTTAAGCATTTATTACTATTTTTTTAATATGTAAACAATTTTTATTAAACATAACTAAAACTGAAATAGTTTTACATCTAACTAATTAAAGCAAATGAAAATGGCCTAAAACATTTTTTTATTTTCACATTCTCAAATCCTTAACATAATAATAATAAAATTTAAAATATAAATATATATAACTATCTTAAAACAAAATATGAACTTGTTTTTTTTTTTTTTAAGAATTTTTATATTAATTATCTATATATTAATTAAGAGTAGGAGTTGGGTGGAAAGTCTATTTTTCCTAGAAAGACTAGGAAGGAATAAGAATTGGACATGTGTCATTGAGGGATTTTAAGTAGAAGGGCTATCATGTAATTTCACATTTTAATTTTATTTTTGGAATGTATCTTCATTAACTAAAATTTCATGATTTTCGGAATTTTTATTATTTTCGAATTCAAATCTGGAAGTCAATGTGTTCATTAACTAAAATTCCATGTCACATTACATCGCATATTCCATTGTTCAGAAGATTACTGGAATTTATCAGCATGTTCTTGGTGCTGTGTTTTAACAGTTTACAGGGCTAAAGTCAATTTTTTTATAGATCCCACAATATAAAGATGGTAAAACACAGTGTATGAATCTGATTGCTATTAAAACACAACTGTATGAATCTGAATGCTAAAACACAACTGTATGAATCTGATTGCTGTTAAAACACAACTGTATGAATCTGAATGCTAAAACACAAGTGTATGAATCTGCTTGCTGTTAAAACACAACTGTATGAATCTGCTAAAACACAACTGTATGAATCTGATTGCTGTTAAAACACAGCTGTATGAATCTGAATGCTAAAACACAAGTGTATGAATCTGCTTGCTGTTAAAACACAACTGTATGAATCTGTTTGCTGTTAAAACACAACTGTATGAATCTGAATGCTAAAACACAACTGTATGAAATTGCTTGCTGTTAAAACACATCTGTATGAATCTGGATGCTAAAACACAACTGTATGAATCTGAATGCTAAAACATAACTGTATGAATCTGCTTGCTGTTAAAACACATCTGTATGAATCAGCTTGCTGTTAAAACACAACTGTCTGAATCTGTTTGCTGTTAAAACACATTTGTATGAATCTGCTTGCTAAAACACAACTATATGAATCTGCTTGCTGTTAAAACACATCTGTATGAATCTGTTTGCTGTTAAAACACATCTGTATGAATCTGAATGCTAAAACACAACTGTATGAATCTGTTTGCTGTTAAAACACATCTGTATGAATCTGAATGCTAAAACACAACTGTATGAATCTGCTTGCTGTTAAAACACAACTGTATGAATCTGTTTGCTGTTAAAACACATCTGTATGAATCTGAATGCTAAAACACAACTGTATGAATCTGCTTGCTGTTAAAACACATCGTCAAGAAAACGGAGAGGATAAGAACAATATTTGAATGGTGATGATGAACTCGGAGATGGTGGAGATGGAGAAGTGTTTTAATTTGATCCGGTGCTCTCCATCGTTTCTAAAGTTATCTTCTTCCATGATTGTAGTTATTTTTTGTAGGGATTGGGGTTTCCAAGATGGGTTTGGAGAGAGAGAGATAGGGAAAATCGCTTAAATTTAGGAACCGGGCGGTTATCTAATTGATTTAAAACACGGCCATTGACAAAATTGCCCCTACTCATTTAAAACAATCAATTAATTAAACTCAAATATTACAAGATTGCCATTGATTTAATCTCAACCCTTAAACACACCAATCGGATGGACCAGATCGCTTCCTAGGCTTTCTAGGAAAAACACACTTTCCGTGCGAACCCTACTCTATTAATTAATTATCTATAATAACAATTGAGGTCGATTCTTAGCTACAGTGCCAAAAGGGCACTTTAGGTATTTCCTTTACATTGCCACGTGGCAGTTACCAGTTTACAACTATTATTCGGTCTCTCTCACACATACCGCCCCCTTCCAAAGGACGACAACCACCGCCGGTCATCACCTCCATCTCTGACTGATTACATCCGTAAGCGTTCACAACCCTGAAACGGCTTCACCAACGCTGAGGCTGGTGGTGTGCATCGCTCTCTGAACCCACCTCAACGTCAGATATGTCAACGTTGCTAGAAAACACATCAAAACAAATAAATTTACGCGGATGGACAGTAGCTACCTTAAACATCGGGATCTTCATGAAACCCCTTTTATGCCATAACGATGTTTTAGCCGCAGCTGAAAGCGGCCTTTCCAGGTCACCAGAAAGCCGGTTGGGTCGATATCTTCCTTGGTTGGTTTCAGTGGAAAGAAAATATTGTGTATTATGATTCCGATAACCCACATACAGACAGTGGCGTCGGTGACCGGTGTACAACATACAGGCAGCAGCGGTGGCTATAAACGAAGCCTTGATGGTGATGTTTTCTTTTTGCTAGAAAAAAGAGGAGAAAGTGTATGTAGACGGTAGTTTGAAAGAGTAACCATATTATTCATTGGTACTTGAGTTATAACATTATATTTCCTAAGTAGGCGAAACTTGAATCACAAAATTATGTTTTCTGTCCAAAAATTAATTTAAAAATAGCAACAATAGCTCTACCAAACATAAATATTATGCTATCATTATGAGTTAACTGAATGTTTATATACGCCACAACATTATTCATATGATTCTCAATATATAGTGATTAAATTCATAACATTTTACAAATGATAATGATCATTCTTGTAAACTTTTAATGAATTAATTGTAGTGTTTTTATTAACCAATGAGGTGGTGGTCCATTGTCAAAGGCAAAACCTTTAAAACACCTAGGTTGGGAAAGGGGAAGGTCTTCTGTTCAAGTCTCATAGACGACAGGGGATTAAAGAAATTAGACGTTCAAAAAAAAGTTGTAGTGTTTTTTTTTTTAGTTTTTATGTTTTTTTTTACGTAGGTTTTGCTATTGTTTCCATTTAATTAATATTTTCTAATTTGATGTTTTACATTTTGGTATAAATTTGGTGAGTTAACCGTCCACAACATGCGTGCATGATTCAACGTTTCAGCATCTATTTTTTATTTGGTTTTGTTAGGTTTTTTGGCTATATGAAAAATGTGCCCATCCCACATCGGTGCAAGGATGAAAGCTTGGGAGGACTCCAAGCTTATAAAAGGAGTCCAAGGCTTTGGTTTCAAAGTGCCCCAACCAAAAATACACTTGAAGTGTTTGGTTCCTTCTTTCTTTTCTAGTTCTCTTGTCTTAGAGTGTAGGAAGGTTTTGGTTAAACGCTTCGGAGAAGTGTGGTTGTAATTGGGCGGGGAAGGCTTGAGAGATTAGTCTGTGTGATTGTAAAATTTGTCGCATAGTGGATCTTTCTCTCTGGAGGCCCGTGGTTTTTCTCCAGTTTTGGAGTTTCCACGTATATTCTTGTGTTCAGATATATTTCTCTATTGTTAGCTTTGGGAGGGTTGTTGGGAATCTTTGAGACCGCTTGTTTCCCAACAAGTGGTATCAGAGCTCCAGGTTTTGGGGGAGGTCTCGGTTTAGAAGGTTCGTTGTATGCTCTGTGGTTGCAGCTTAGTCTGATCTTCCACATCAGAAACGGATTTTCTTGGAGGGTGTCCTGGTATTTTGAAGGTTCGTAGTATGCTCTGTGGTTGCAGCTTAGTCTGATCTTCCACATCAGAAACGAGGATTCAGTTGATTCGGTTGACTGTTTGTATACGGTAGAATTATACGCGAGCCGGATATACGCATTTTTCCCTGGGAAGGTTCTGGCTAGGAAAGACTTGTTACTTAAGTGTGTCCATTGTACCCACCTCTCTTTCCTGGGAATCCTTTGTTGGGTGTACTGCTTATAGGCTTGGTGTTCTAGTATTCAATATTGTTTTTGAAGATACGGATACGATGTCGAAATACAGTCCCATGAGGTTCGACGTAGATAAATATGATGGAAGAATCAACTTTGGTTTGTGGCAAGTTCAAGTCAAGGATGTGTTGATTCAATCTGGGTTACACAAGGCGTTGAGGGGGAAACCGACCCCTGTTCCAGGCAAGGATTCAAGCGGAACCAGTAAAGACAATGATGAAGAATGGGAAGATCTGGATTTGAGAGCGGCAAGTACGATTCGTTTGTGTCTAGCAAAGAATGTTCTTGCAAATGTGCATGGGATATCAACTGCAAAGGATTTGTGGGAGAAGCTTGAGCAGTTGTATCAAGGCAAAGGCATCTCAAATCGGTTGTATCTCAAGGAACAGTTTCATACCCTTTGTATGGATGGAGATACAAAAATTTCAGATCATCTAAGTGTTCTTAATAATATCGTGTCAGAACTGGAGGCTATTGGAGTGAAGGTTGAAGATGAGGATAAAGCACTAAGGCTCATATTATCTTTGACATCTTCCTATGAGCATATGAAGCCCATTCTGATGTATGGGAAAGAAACCCTGAAGTATGCGGATGTTACTGAGAAGCTATTGTCTGAAGAGAAAAGACTGGGTAGTAGCGGTCATACTTCGTCAGAAGGAACGGTTTTAATATGCGGGAACGGGAAGAAGAAGCACTCACAGAAGATTCCTGTATGCTGGAAGTGTGGACAGTCTGGGCATGTCAAGAGAAATTGTCCAGGTGGAGCAGATTCGGCAAGCAGCTCCAAGTCAGCTAACAATGTTTCCGTCGTTGTTGACGGTGATGATTTCTTTTGAAGTTATGTCATCCCTATGGTATGCCCGCGCTACCATGAAAGGGGATGCAATTTTGTTAGCGGGTTCACGGATTTACACATGGGCATTGGGTTGGCATAGATGCAAGATGTGTGGTGAAAAATTGATGTTGATGGCTGATGAACTTCCGGGTATGCCAAGCGGGGAAGTTGCACCATAAATTTTCAGCAGGTTTTTCAACATGTGCCGAGAAGAAATTCTTAGAATGGTCTATTCTAAGTGGAGATACTCTTTTATGGTGGAGTATGATCGTCGGTTGAAGACGGTGTTCCTTTGATGTGGTTGTTTTTTTTTCATATATCCAAGGTGGAGATTTGTTAGGTTTTTTGGCTATATGAAAAATGTGCCCATCCCACATCGGTGCAAGGATGAAAGCTTGGGAGGACTCCAAGCTTATAAAAGGAGTCCAAGGCTTTGGTTTCAAAGTTCCCCAACTAAAAATACACTTGAAGTGTTTGGTTCCTTCTTTCTTTTCTAGTTCTCTTGTCTTAGAGTGTAGGAAGGTTTTGGTTAAACGCTTCGGAGAAGTGTGGTTGTAATTGGGCGGGGGAGGCTTGAGAGATTAGTCTGTGTGATTGTAAAATTTATCGCATAGTGGATCTTTCTCTCTGGAGGCCCGTGGTTTTTCTCCGGTTTTGGAGTTTCCACGTATATTCTTGTGTTCAGATATATTTCTCTATTGTTAGCTTTGGGAGGGTTGTTGGGAATCTTTGAGACCGCTTGTTTCCCAACAGGTTTAACGGTCCCGCTGCAACGTATATACCCTAAAATAATAGTGCATGCAAAATCATTTTGACATATAATTACATCTGCTCAATGTTTTCATATGTATATATCATAAAGTGGCTTCTAATTGAATAAGTAGGAGTCTGAGAGTTAGTAGATGGTGGAAGCGGAAGGTAGCACACGGCCGAAAGAGAAGCACGATGTGGCGGTACGAACCATTGTTCAAACCTTGTATACAGTTTAACGTTTGCATTACTATACAATATTTGCCATCTACATTCCATTTGTACACACATTTATTTATACCTTAGGCTAT
Organism: Helianthus tuberosus; assembly: GCA_030545235.1. Taxonomy (NCBI): domain Eukaryota; kingdom Viridiplantae; phylum Streptophyta; class Magnoliopsida; order Asterales; family Asteraceae; genus Helianthus; species Helianthus tuberosus. The sequence continues at coordinate 79,774 of JARYGA010060719.1, forward strand.
CAAATTACATGCACGTTAGCAGTGTAATTGTGTAAATATTAGCAGCCAAATTCCAAATATCCTTTATAAACGCATTCAAAGTCGGACATCGCGCGATACCGCCGGTCACCACCCGCGCAACGCGTGGGGTAAAATTCTAGTTTATAACATTATCTGTATATATATAATTGACAAACTTGGAAATGCTATCAGTATACTTTTTGATATTTTTGTTTTGCCACAACAGTATGGTTTGGTGTTCATATTTACCCTTTTATAACCTTTCTTTTATCACTTTGAGTAAATAGACATAGAAAGTAAGAAAGAGTGAGATGACGATGGGAGTGGGTGCCAGCCATGGCCACCCTATCTTGAGCGGTTAAAGTTGATGATGGTGACGTCGGAGTACGTCACGGTAGTGAGTTTCACTGCGATGGATGGTGGCGGTGTTCGGTGATAGAAGGACAGTGGTGGTCCAATGATGATGGTGAACCTGTAATTTTTGGTGGTTGGCGGCGATTTTTGGTAGGGAAAATAACGAGTTTTAGGCAATGGGGTTATAGAGAGAGGGAAGGTGGTGGTTCTATGGCGGTGCAGGTTAGATGAAGGTGGTTGAGGGGAGGTGGGAACCTTTGCTTCTCTTGGAGGTCCTGAGTTCAAGTCCAGGCAAGGAGGGTTTTAATTCTAACTTGATAATACTAACATGCTAACTACTAACCCAGTTAGTGATATCCTAACCATACGCCGTTCAAAAAAAATCTAGTGAGATCAACAAAAAGATAATGTTGATCAGTTCTGTTTAAACTTAATGGAAAACATGAATAACATACCTGTTACAGCAGATAGGCCAGTAGAGAATCCAGTCAGAGATGCAGCCATTGAGTTTGACATACTTGTCAAGATGATCTGGTTCCTCCTTAGGGTGTAAGGTGATGATGGTGATAAACCGAAACTAGGGAGGGTTTCGGTTGAGAGAGAGAGAGAGAGAGTCGATTATGATGTTATGAGGGTTGTCAAAATTCTCTAACTTGTGTAACCCTTTAACTCTCTAATAAGCTCCTTATTTATACACCCAAGAGGAAACCTAATTAGTTAATAAGGGTAATATGGTCCATCAACAATTACCAACTAATTATTAATAGGTTATTAATATATTTTGATCTATATAATATAAATGATTATAAAGGCTACAAGATTAAATATTACATTAATAATATATTTAATCTCACATTCTCCCACTTAGCCGAGTAATCATTTATCATGAGTATTAGGTAAGCCTGGCCAGGAGTTAACACTCATTTTAGCTTTAAACCAAGAACTATAGCAGAGAAATACAGCCGTTGAATAATCATTCGACTCAGGACCCCCATTAGTCATACTATAGCCTCAATTTAAAACCTAACAGTTATGATCAAAATACGCATAAGCCCTTTAGCGTCTGATTTGTATTTATATTGTCTATATGTCATTACACCGGCAGAACATATGTTAGAGACATACAAAATCAAACTAAGAAAATTTTATTAATTAAAACATAAGCTAGTACAATATGCCATTAAACAAGGTCTTTAGTAAGTCCCATATTCGATACATGTTCTTCGAAAACTTTAGGTGGGAGACCTTTAGTCATCGGATCCGCAAGCATATCTTTAGTACTAATATACTCAATACAAAGATTATTTTCCTCAACTCGTTCACGTACGAACAAATATTTTGTATCGAGATATAAACCAGCTCCAGTCGAACTGTTACTGTTCGAGAAACTAACGGCAGCTGAGTTATCACAGTAAAGCTTCAATGGTCTAGAAATGGAATTAACGATTTTGAGTCCAGTGATCGGATTTCTAAGCAACATTCCATGACAGGTTGCGTTGTAAACAACAATATATTCTGCCATCATTGTGGAAGTTGTAGTTAACTGTTGTTTATGACTCTTCCATGAGATAGGTCCGCCTGCTAACATAAAGATGTAGCCCGAAGTGGATTTCTTGTCATCTTTGCATTTAGCAAAGTCAGAATCAGAATAACCTACCACTTCTAAATGATCACTTCTTCTATAAGTCAGTTTATAGTCTTTCATCCCTTGCAGATATCTAAGGACCTTCTTAGCTGCTTTCCAGTGATCTAGGCCAGGATTAGTCTGATAACGACCTAGCATTCCAGCAATATAAGCGATATTTGGGCGAGTACAGACTTGAGCATACATCAGGCTCCCGACTACTGACGCGTAAGGTATCTGGCTCATCTGCTCCTTTTCAACCTATGTTGTCGGACACTGGAATGAACCGAAAACATCTCCCTTAACTACTGGAGCGACTGCGGGTTTGCACTGTTGCATGTTGTAACGTGTAAGGACACGATCTATGTAAGTCTTTTGAGACAATCCTAAGATTCCTTTGTGTCTATCTCGGTGTATTTCGATGCCAGTGACGTAAGAAACATCTCCGAGATCCTTCATATCGAAGTTATGCGAGAGTAACCGCTTCGACTCATGCAACATGTCTAAACTATTACTTGCCAATAGAATATCATCTACATAAAGGACAAGTATAGTAAAGTTACTCCCACTCATCTTGAGGTAGGTGCATTGATCCACTTGATTCTTCATAAAACCTTGCCTCTTCATGACTTCATCAAACTTGAGGTACCATTGGCGTGATGCTTGTTTTAACCCATAAATGGATTTCTTCAACTTACAGACTAGATGCTCCTGACCTTCAGGTTTAAAGCCTTCAGGTTGTTTCATGTAAACATCTTCGTCTAAGTCTCCGTTAAGGAAAGCCGTTTTGACATCCATCTGATGCAGCTCTAAATCAAAATGAGCTACTAGGGCCATAACGATCCTTAATGAATCTTTACGAGAGACAGGTGAAAACGTCTCTTGATAATCAATTCCCTCTTTCTGAGTGTAGCCCTTCGCAACCAATCTCGCTTTGTAGCGTTCAACGTTCCCATTCGGATCCAGTTTTGTTTTGAACACCCATTTACAACCTACAGGTTTGGCACCATTGGGTAATTCGACTAAATCCCAAACGTCATTTTTCTTCATGGATTCAAGCTCATCAATGATTGCTTTGTTCCATTCAGAAGACTGATCACTGCTAATGGCTTCATTATAAGAGATAGGATCATTGAGCTTTCCAGCATCCATTTCAGTCAGGTAGGTAACATAATCATCCCAATTAGTAGGCCGTCTTTGCCTAGATGACCTCCTGAGTTGATTATCGGGTTCAGCGTTGTCTTGGTTTTGAGCGTTTGATGTGCCTTCGTTATGAGGTATAATGGGTTCTGATTGTGGAGATGGAGTTTGTGCAGTAGCTTCAGGTGCAGTTGCATGGGGTACAAGAGGAGTAAACGGAGTAATGGTAAGCGACGAGTCTCCCCCCCCCCCCCCGCGTCTTGTACTTCTTGCAATTCTTCGTAAGGTTTGGTACTGCTCCCACTGACCTTGAAATCCTCCAGGAACGCAGCTCGCTTGGTTTCAACAATACGGGTGACATGGGAAGGACAATAGAAATGATAACCCTTTGAATGATCAGGATACCCGATAAAGAAACATGTAACTGTTTTAGGGTCAAGTTTCCTTAGGAAAGGATTGTAAAGTTTTGCTTCAGCAATGCAGCCCCATACTTTCATATATTTAAGACTCGGTTTCCTTCCTGTCCAAAGTTCATAAGGAGTTTTAGGGACAGACTTAGAAGGAACTCTATTGAGTATATGAACAGCTGCTTTTAACGCTTCAGTCCAGATGAATAATGGTAAATTAGTGTTGGCTAACATACTGCGCACCATGTTCATAAGGGTACGATTTCTTCGTTCAGCGACACCATTCTGCTGAGGTGTACCAGGCATGGTGTATTGGTTCACAATCCCCTGGCCCTTACAAAACTCATAAAATGGACCAGGAGCTTGACCCACATCAGTATGTCTTCCATAATATTCACCGCCTCTATCTGATCTCACAACTTTAATCTGACGATCTAATTGTTTTTCAACTTCAGCTTTATAATCTTTAAAAGTTGTAAGAGATTCAGATTTTTCCTTAATAAGATACAAGTACATGTAACGAGAATAATCATCAATGAAAGTGATAAATGAAGTATGTCCTGTTATACCAGCGATTTGATAAGGACCACTAATGTCAGTGTGAATGAGTTCTAATAAATTAGAGCTCCTAGTGGCACCTTTCTTATTCGCTAATGTCATTTTGCCTTTAAGACATTTGACACATGTTCCAAAATCAGTAAAATCGAGAGGAGGTAAGACTTCATCCTTTACAAGACGATTTAATCGTTCTCTTGAGATGTGGCCTAAACGTTGATGCCACAACATAGATGAAGTCTCTAAGTCTCGAACCTGTTTCATCTTTGTGAGTGATTCATTAATATTATATGACAACAAAGATTTGGAAAAATTATCATCTAGTTCTAATCTATAGAGACCACCATCCAGAATGCCAGTACCATAAACAACGGAATCATAGAGAATAGAGAGTTTGCGATGACCATGAGAAACGACAAAACCGTCCATGTCTAACTTTGGTCCTGATACAAGGTTCCGAGTTACCTCAGGAACATATAAGGTATCATAAAGTTTAATACATAAACCAGTTTTCAAAAATAATTGTAATGTTCCTATGGCCTTCACTTCTAATTCCCGATCATCCCCAACTTTAAGTGTTCTTTGGTTTCTTCCCAGCTTCCGGATTGTAAGGAATCCCTGAGTTGAATTTGTAACATGAACCATAGAACCAGAATCAAACCACCAAGAATTAGCAGGAACATTTAAATTAAAGGACTCAAGTATCATGAAAAAATCGTTACCTTTCTTAGCCAGCCACTCCTTGAAGTCAGGGCATTCCTTTTGCTTATGTCATGTTTTCTTACAGAACTTGCAGTAGGGTTTGCCTAAGGAGTTCTTAGAGCTGGAAGGTGCACTTGTATGAGGATTTGGATTTGGCTTTTGGACCTTAGAAGCATCCTTTCTTTGAAAATTGTGCTTCCTCTTCTTAGAGTTGGAGGTGGTGAAGTTAGCAACATCAGTAGTGCGATCCATCTTCATACGCTCTTCCTCCTGCACGCACATAGCGATCAGCTCACTCATCGTCCATTTGTCCTTCTGAGTGTTGTAATTGATCTTGAATGCTTCATAGGACGAAGGAAGCGAAGTGATGATGAAGTCAACAAGAAAACCATCACTGATTTCCATCTCTAGCCCCTTCAGCTTATTGGCCATGTCATGCATCATCATGATGTGTTCGCGTATGCCGCTCCTCCCATCATACTTAGTCCATTTTTCATGAACTATCTGCTCAGCAGTAGTACTTTGAGTAGTAAGGTCCGCTGGCTTATTCTCTCTTAGAGCATAATCAAAGTCCAGCAATCCAAGTGTAAGCATGAGGGCATCCTTCCATGCAGCAAAGTTATCACCAGTCAAAGGTGGAATCCCCTGATTTGGTGCTGATAGTGGAAATAAGATGAGCGAATTATGATACTAAGAAGAAAATCTTAACGTGATCTAAGGGCATGTTATACTAAGGCAGGCATAAGTAATGACCATTTTAATTATGAAGCTGTGATATTGTCTATTACTAACATCAAAATAATAGACTTAGTAAAATTCTACTTAAACGAAGACAAATCAGCTTTGGCCAGAAGTGTAATCATTTAAGTATGTGTGCAAAGTAATCGTGACAAATCAGCTTTGGCCAGAAATGAGACAATCACTTTAGTTATGCACTTGTCAAGCATGCTAAACATAAATGAATTAAATCAGCTTTGGCCAGAATTAAGACATTTCACATTTGTAATGCATACTCAACATAGCTTTTATAATACTTGAACAATAAATAGATGTATTAAATCAGCAGCCAGAAATGATACATCAGAAGCTCATTCAAGTTAAGCTATTTTGGTTTTGTAAAAGTTATCTGATTCTGATTAGTTAATTAATTGTTTACAAAACCAAGTATTTAATAGCAAACCACCTGTTAGCGCGCTAAATTTTAGTTCACATGAAACAGCCTAAAATAATGAGGTTTCGAGTTGGGTCTCGAGTCAGGTCTCGACTGAGTTATGAGATCTCGAGTCAGTTATGAGGTCTCGAGTCGCAACCTGTTGTCTCGAGTCGGAACCATGGTCTCGACTATCACATTTTATGAGATCTCGAGTCAGTTATGAGGTCTCGAGTCGCAACCACGGTCTCGAGTTGTGAAGATTGAAGCCGTTAGTCGAAAACTCAGTGGTCTCGAGTCGAGACTGTTGTCTCGAGTTATGAAGTTTTGAGCCCTTATGATCTCGAGTCGAGACCTTGTAGTCTCGAGTCGAGACCTGATGGTCTCGAGTCGTAATCTTCTGGTCTCGAGTTGTAAACTTCTGGTCTCGAGTTGTAAAGATTTAATGACCTTTATGATTTCGAGTCGAGACCTTGTGGTCTCGAGTCGAGATCTGATGGTCTCGAATCCACTGTTAACAGCTATTTATTGTGATAATAACTGAAAACTCAAAATTTTAGGGATTGTGGGATAATGTTTCCTGTTTTATTGCTGATCTAAACTTATCAAAAGATTTCGAAAATAATAACTGATTATCCTTTAACGGTTTTCGGAAACTTTAATAGATAAAATTAAGATCAAAACAGTAAAAACACCCACTAATCCAAATTATATTCCAAAATTTAAGGAATTTTCGAGTTTTACTTAGAACAAAGTGATGAACCCTAAAAATAAAAACATAATTCTGGGTTCCGAAATCTAAATTTTAAGACTTTTGTTAACAGATTTCGGATATTAGTTTGCCCTTTATGGTTTCGGGTGACATGATTATGCACCCGTTTCATTAAAACACTGATTTCGGCACATTTAAAAAACGAAAACAGCCGTGATATGATTAGACTTTCAAAATTCTGTTTTCCAGATTTTGATCCCAGAATAATGGATACGAAAACATAACTGATTTATCAACATATGCTCTGATACCACATGTTGATCAGTTCTGTTTAAACTTAATGGAAAACATGAATAACATACCTGTTACAGCAGATAGGCCAGTAGAGAATCCAGTCAGAGATGCAGCCATTGAGTTTGACATACTTGTCAAGATGATTTGGTTCCTCCTTAGGGTGTAAGGTGATGATGGTGATGAACCGAAACTAGGGAGGGTTTCGGTTGAGAGAGAGAGAGAGTCGATTATGATGTTATGAGGGTTGTCAAAATTGTCTAACTTGTGTAACCCTTTAACTCTCTAATAAGCTCCTTATTTATACACCCAAGAGGAAACCTAATTAGTTAATAAGGGTAATATGGTCCATCAACAATTACCAACTAATTATTAATAGGTTATTAATATATTTTGATCTATATAATATAAATGATTATAAAGGCTACACGATTAAATATTACATTAATAATATATTTAATCTCACAGATAAATCAAGATGTCAAAGACAATATAAATGGAATTTAATTGTTTTATTGATTGATCAAGGGTAGATGAAATTTGGCTATATAATTTGTAATGAACTGTATTACGTTTTTGGCTTCTGATGTACGTCGTACGTACGTTAGAAAATGACCCCGCAACGCGGGGAGCCAATTCTAGTCCTAGTTAATTCATAACATTTATATACTATTATTTTGAAACATTTGTATGCATGTTTGGTTGTAAGTTGAGCTTAAGTAGTTGTACCTTAATCAAATATTTGTTGTAAGTTGTGCTTAAGTGGTTGTACCTTAATCAAATAATGGTTTCATTACCTTACCAAATTCAATCTGTTTTGTATGTATGATTGTAAATTGTGCTGAAGTGGTTGTACCCTAATCAAATAATGGTTTCATTATTTTACCATCTTCAATCGGTTTGATCCATTCAAAGTTGTGTTGTTTTATTTGTAAATTATTATTATTTATAATAATCTAATTAATTTAGCTAAAATCTTGTATAAATATAATTTGCAACATATTGATGCAATAGTTGTTGTAATACATTATGGTTTGTATAGTGGTAATGATATATATTATATATAGATTACGATGAACCTGTCAAACGGGAAAAAATAGACGCGTGTTCATCGTAACGCGCGAGTCCTAGATCAACTTAGTTATTTTATTATGTGGTTTACGTTTCGGTTTAATTTCTTCGCATTAACATCGCAATTTCAATGTCGGTGATCGTTGGCAGTAGTGTGACATTAGTGTTCGCCTCCGCCGCAAAACGGGGGTGCTTAATACTAGTTACAATTAATAGTGATCTTTTTATGATTTTGTCTTTTGTGTTTTTACATACTAAATGTTAAGGTTTTTTTATTTTGTAATGTAATTTTGTTTTTTTTTTTTTTCTATTTTGCGACAAAAGTGAAATGAGTTTATTTTTATTTGTAAGTTTTGTTTTACGTTTTCTTCATATTTTGTCGTCATTCGGTTTAGACTTAGCACAATGTTTGGTGGTCACATTTGGTCCTTCAAGTTTTTTTTACCTTCTTGACTTTCTAATACGCGTCGGTGTAAATTCATCTCCATCTACGTTTTACGTCATGTGAGCCACTTGGTAGAAATTCATGATTTAGTTTAAGCTTTTTTTCAGTTTTAGCGGTCGTTCGGCTACTACTTAACATGATTTTACACTCTCCCTGCAACGTTGACAACATAGTTTTACATCCCCCATCGGAACACGGGACGAAGACTAATTTATTATAAAATCTTAAATAAAAAACAAGAGTTAAATGTCATTTTAGTCCTTGTGGTTTGGACCATTTTGACAGTTTAGTTCAAATGTTTTATTTTTCGCCTATGTGTCCAAAAATGTTTCACCGTTGCCTTTTTAGTCCACTAGGTTAACTTCATCCATTTTTTCTGTTAACGATAAGAACAATTCGGTCATTTTATAAAAAAGGACCGAATTGTCCTTCTCGTTAACAGAAAAAATGGATGAAGTTAACCTAGTGGACTAAAAAGGCAACGGTGAAACTTTTTTGAACTCATAAACAAAAAATAAAACCTATAAACTAAACTGATAAAATAACGCAAACCAAATGGAGTAATATGACATTTAACTCAAAGAAAACAATAGATATAAGTTTGTAAAACACACGCGCTTATGAAAAGCGTGAAGAAAGCTATCCATTGAGATAAAACTTCTCTCCCACACGAATTAAGCACCCTGTACGCCTGCGCGCATTACGCACCCCTCTCTCCCCTTTTCCCTTTTTTAGGCTTAACCCTTTTCCAATATTACACAATTACCCTCCACCCTCATATATAATTTTTTTTCTTATTATAATTTTCAATTAACAATTATAATCAACCAAACCCTAGAAACTCAAATCACAAAATCGGTCATCCAAAACTTAATCAAACATCAAATTCATCTTACAATCAGCTCATACATACAAATCCCTCTGCCAATTTCAACAAAAAGGTTAGTAATTTCATCAAGTTTGTTGCTTTAATCATTTCCCCCAATTTAGTACTTTTGAATCTTTGATTTTATCATTTTTGTTGTTTTTAATTTTTTATTGGAGTTATTGATGTAGATTTTGTTGATTTTATTTGCTTGATGAGTTTAGGTTTTGGGGATTAAAGTTATCAGTATTTTTAATTTTTTTTTTAAATACATACTCAGCTTTTGATTTGATCATACTTTTTGCTGTTGTGGTAATTAGGATGTGTGAGTGTTGATTATATCAGATTATCTGTTGTTTGCTTGTAATTTATTTACTTGTTAATAGCTTCATTGCCTGTAAAGTATTGATTTTTTTTTTTTTTTTTGTATTTGTTTGTTTTGATTTTGAGGTATTGTAGTTTTAAATACAAGATCTGTTTTGTTGTGACAGTTGTGTTTATATAATGTTTGCTCATCAGAAAACTGGATTTTGAGTTATGTTATTATCTTTTGATCATAAAAAGTTATGGATCTTCACATAGTAATAGTTGTTTTCAAATCTGTTTTTTTTTGCTTTTGTTATATGTGTCATGTTATGATTGTAATCAGTTAACTACAGATTTAGATATAATTTTTTTTTTATTCTGCAGACTTGGGTTGAATACACACACCATGAGGTTTAAAAAGGGTAGCAAAGTGAAGGTCATGAACAAGGAGGTTCGTGCATCGTGTCATGATGATCGATGGATTCCAGCCGGGAAGGTAATTCGCTAATTCTTGTTTCTTTGTTTTTTTATTTCTAAATATGTTTATTTTTAAAATACTAATGTTCGTCTACGTATAGGTTTTAAGAAACAGCGAAGTCGAACCAAGTTACTCTATGACGATTCGTCAAAAGAAAGTTGATTGCTTGCCTGTCTACAACGATGTTAGATTTAAGGACTCGAAGAGGGCATCCCCGTTTCGCTCATCTAATTACAAAGCTAAGAAAGTCAAACGTGCTGAGAAAGATTGCGGTCGAAGTCAAAGTCAAAGGCATTCATTCGAAAAGGTAGATGCTTTTGAGGGTAAGGAATACACGCAAGAATCCTTTAACTGTACTTTAAATGGTTATTATAAAACGGAGAACAAGAAAAGAAAAACATACGAGTCTGATAACGACCAATGCTCTGTTGGTAGTTGTAGTGTTCTTAGTGATGGTTATAATAATAAGTTGTCTAGTCATTCCGATGTAGACATTCTGTCTAGCGACGGAGAGTCTTTTAATACTTCACGGGTCGAACATGAAGTTGCAGCAAGTGTTCATAGGTTAGAGTTACATGCATATCGTTCCACGTTGGAGGCGTTATATGCTTCTGGCCCATTAAGTTGGGAAAAAGAAGCGGTATTGACTAATCTTCGTATTAGTCTCCATATTTCAAATGATGAACATTTGACGGAGCTAAAGCATTTAATTTCATCTGGATCCCGTATTCTTGATTAAAAGTGAATTTTTACACTTCTTTTGGTTTTTTTTGCCGCTTTTAAGATTAGGATTCTTGTACAATTTCAATAATGTTGTAAGAAGTAGCTTTCTTTCTGTAGTTGCATAGACTTTTTTAAAATTTGTAATTAGTAATGCAATGTAATCCAGTCTTGTATGAGGTGAAATTCAACATTGATGCTTTGGTTCAAATCTTATTATATTTTTTTTAGAGTAAATTGCATATTACGTCCTTTAAGTTTCAACAAAATTTCATGCGATATCCTTTACCTAACGAAATTATAATGGATGTCCTTTACGTTCTAATTTCTTTACAGACGGTGTCCTTTCATCCTAAAAATGTTGTAAATAAATTAATACATAAAAGACATTTGTTGTAAAGAAATTAAAACATAAAGGATAACGTCTGAAATTTTGCTGAAACTTAAAGTACGTGAAGTACAGTACAGTTTACCATTTTTTTAAGAATGTTATTGATGAATGGTGTACATTTTCCAGAGTGACAATTGGAGGCATGCATCTCTTGCTTCCAAAGGGTTTGGCTGTCTTTCTCTTGGAAAAAGCTGTGGGACATTTGATTTGAGCTTATCCATTTGCTACAGATAAGACAGTTTGTTGCCATTTGGCACTAATCTCAAAAATTATAAAAAATATAGTCATAGTGGCTCATTCACTAGCCACCACTCATTATTTAAACTTATTAACTTATCTTAATTTATCTTGATTTAATTAACAAAGAAGTCATTTGGACAAATGAATTATTGTTCATCAAGTATGGATATCTCACATTATATAACTTTCTTGATCACATACAAAGACATGGATTCTTTAGAGATTTGGCTCTCTTCATTCAAAGGTTAATTGTATATTTTAACTTGTAAATGTGATTGAAGCCTAAATGAGCTTAAATGTTTTTGGTTATTGATTCTAGTCATGTGTTTGACCGTAAGGGTGGTGCGATGAGTCATGCGTACAAGATTAATGGCTTCGTCGAAATGGAATGAAGTGCAATGGAATTGTGTACGTGTTAGTTTTCCTAATTGATTGTATGCAGCCATATTTTGTAGCTCATTGTTCTTGTATGATGTTTAAGTTGCACATGTTTTTTTTTTTTTTTTACTTTTTTATACAAACTTTGAAATAGTTCTATAGTAGAAAAATGGATGAATATTTCTAATGTTAATAAGAGCAAATAGATAAACAGATGAGTTGTATACATATTTCTATACTCTTTTGAGGAATGTGACATGTTGTAATTGATGGTATGTGGTGTTGCTATTTTATTTGTTATAATAAATTGATCCTATTGTCACAATCCATATATTTATGAAAGTTCTTACAATTCATATTTATGAGACTAGTATGGAATACCCTTTAAAATATGTAGCATAAGTATGTGATGTAGGGATGAGCGTTTGGCGGTTCAGACCCGCGAGAACCTTTGAACCGACCCAAAAACCTCTTGGACAGAACAGAACTATTTAGTTTATGTGTCAGTTATCGGCTCTTTATATGTGTGCACAATCGATTTCAGTTCGGTGCTGCTTATAACCGCTGGCAACTAGTTTTTTTTTTTTTTTTTTGATAAAAACAGGGGATTTAAAGAATGATGAAATTGAGGGGGATGTTGAAAGGTAGAGATGGCATGATAGATAAAGATGTTGAAAGGTAGAGATGGCATACAGATCAAGTGGCAAATAGCACAGGAACTTTTGGACCCGCGTGGGACCTGAACTGAAGGTGCCTATCACGGTTTGGTTTTAGTTCATATGATTATCAAAATTCGGTTCTGGTTTCAGTGTGGCCGGTTCTTGAAGGTTCGAACGATGCTCAAACCTATTGTGATGGCCTCATTTGGCTAAGACGTCTCCAAAACTCCGTCAACATCCTTTGTTTACCTAGGGTGATGGTAATGGGCTGACTACAAGAAATCTCAGTCTCACACTCGATTGTAAATCGTGTTACATGTCCTTCAAGTACCTAACCGTTATTTTGTTTCAAATTACTCATTAGGATGCTAAGTAAATTTCATTATATTCTAATTTTTATTTTTGTGTTATTATCTAAAACGTCAGAAATATAAAATAATTTTTTAATAGATTAGCGGAGTACTACCTCACCCGAGCACAAAGAAAAAAATGTTTTCGTGTATAGTTTGGACAAATGGGTATGTATGTTTGGGTAATCAGAGCGGGTATCATCTAATAGTATATTTATCGATAAAAATCTATGAGAAATAATTATTATAACCAAACACTTTTGACAGTAACAAATGACAAATAAATATTCTTTAAACACTTTAACTTAGTCATATATTTTTTTAAACCAAAGTAGCCATCTTTTCTCTATTCAAAAGCATCATCATCATCATCTGGAAGGGGTTGGTTTGCAGCTTGTGCAAGCTCAGCTTCATGCCTACAAGACAATCATATGCATCATCGTAAATAAATAGTTAAATACACGACCCGAATAACAAGTAGGGTTGTTAAATACGTCGTGTTTGTAGGTTGACGGGTCAAACCAAACATGACCCGATTAACATGACCACGACCCGTTAAACACAAAAAACTTATTTCTTGCATTTGACACTCCAAATTACAATTTACCACAAAATTTTCAATTGTATCTAATTATTAGTTTAAGTTATTATGACATAGTAATACAACTTCCTTATAATATATAAAAACAAATGTTAAACAGGTCAACCCGAAAATGGCCCGAAACCATTTAGACTAACAACCCCGCAAATGTCGTGTTAAATTTGTGTCGTGTCAAAAAATTCATGCCCCTAAAGTCCTAAACTAACAAGCCGACAACCACTGTGGTTGGTCAAAAGTTGAACTTACTGTTGTTGAGCAACCATATCGATTTGAACTTCCGGTGGAGCAAGTGCAGGAGACTCAACAAAGTGCAAGTTTGCATCCCTAATCACAAAAAAAATAAAAATAAAAAAAAAACCGTCAGAACTCGTATAAACTTTTTTTAACGTACAAATATTAATAGTAAGGAGTTGTCAATAGTTACCCTGCAAGTTTCCGAGCTAAGTAGAGGAAAGGCTTCTCAAAGTTGTAATTACTCTTTGCGGATATCTCATAATACTGCAAGTTTTTCTTTCTGTGAAAAGTAACTTGTTTCGCTTTCACTTGACGGTTTTTCACATCAACCTTGTTTCCACATAGTACAATCGGGATATTCTCGCATACCCTATCAACATTCGCCCAACAGTTAAATGTCTAAAATACCCTTCAACGAGACTGTTGCATACCAAAAAACAAACAGAATCTTTAAACACAAACCTGCATAGGTCACGATGCCACGTGGGAACATTCTTGTAAGTCAATCTAGCAGTTACATCAAACATGATGATAGCACATTGACCATGAATACTGCAATTCATTCATATTGTTAATTCACCAATATTTATCAAACCGATGTATAAAACAGAATTTACATGTTAAAACGAAAGATTACTTACTAATATCCATCTCTAAGACCGCCAAATTTCTCCTGCCCGGCTGTATCCCAGCAGTAAAACCGAATCTTGCCACAGTTAGTGAAGAAATCTAAGGGGTGAACCTCCACACCGATTGTTGCTAACCATGATGAAAAATAATAAAGTTAAGTTATATAGCAGAAAGTTTGTTGCATAAACTTAAAAAAAGTAAAAATATTTTACAAGTTCTCACGTTCGTATTTCTTCTCGAATTCTCCGGTCAAATGCCTCTTCACAAATGTAGTTTTCCCTGCAGAATCAGAACAACAGAAGCATTTAACAATTAACACTATAATTCCGATCTTTAAACACACAATGTAGATAATCTATAAACTAAAACTCGAGCTATATCTATTCTCCGGTCAAAAAAATCCCTTCTTTAAAATTCTTTTTTATTAACGAAAAGTAGCGATTTTTATAAAAAAAATATTAAAAAATTTTTTTGTGTGTTTTTTAGATTTTTTTAGGTATTTTTGGTTGTGTTCACACTGGTTCTCGCGGTTCTCGCAATAAAGGGTGGTTCCTAACAGATCCTTCTTTTTAACATTTGATATATATATTAAAAGCAACAACTTGAGAAAAATTAACATTTGATATAAACTTGTGCAGTGGTGCTTATAAACAAACCAGTTTACAAGCCTGTTAAAAATTGTGTTTTTTTTTATGTTTTTAAGGTTTACTATACAAAAAGGCCAAGATTTTGTTAAAGATTTGAACTTCCAAACCCAATAAAGCATATAGTTTCTTTTTAAAGCATTCTAGTTTTATGTAAAGAGCCACAAATAATAATCTGGTTTAACCAAAACAGCAAACAGTAATACCGATTAACGAAATTGAGATTGAAACTACACGTCTACACCTAAACGCATAATCGTGCATAGCACAAATGATAATCCACTCCGGTAAATGATTTTTTTCTCATATAGATACAGTATCCGCGGAGCGAGTACTAAAAAGGACATTTTGTGTTGCATCCCTTTGGACGCCGATTTTCTTATGTCAAGTAAAGCAAAACATGGTTTTATAGTTATAAACAAATCATTCCATTTGAAAGATGAACTCCATTTATGACACAAAAAAAAAAAAAAAAAAACAACATGAATCTAAACCATAGCCATATACCCTAAACACAAAAGTTGTATTGAAACTATTATTTAAAAACTGCAAACTAATCATAGAAACTTCAAAAGATGATAATATTAATAATATTATTACAATATTACCCAACATATTCAAAGCATAGTTGTTAAAAGCCATCGCCTCTTGCGCCTAGGCCCATTTTCCTGACGAGGCGAGGCAATTGCGCTTTAATTCTCCAGGTGATGGTTTCGGCGCATATTTCAACGAGATTCCTATTTTTTTTTTATTTTCCAGCAAAATTCTAGCTAAGTTTCTACTTTTATCTAAAGGCAATACTTTATAACTTTTGGTACAAAATATATGATATTAAATGTTATATAATAGCTTTTGTTTATTTTATTTGAAGAATATTATAATTTTTCTAATACGTAATATATTTTTCATTTTTTCATCGTTTCTCGGACCCTTGCTTTTTTTGCGCCTAGGCCCAAGGCGAGGCCTGTGCGACTTGAGTGCAACTATAATTCAAAAAATAGATATAGAAAATCGAAAAAGCTTACCAGTTCCACCATCGCCAACAATAACAAGTTTAAAGCTCGGGTAATCAACGGGTTGCTGATTCGGCAAAGCCTAAACACAAAACAACCACACATATATATATAAAAAGAACATATTATTCTACAAGATAACATAACAAAGTTCAACGTGTTATATTCATTGAACAACAACATACCATTAGAGAGAATGAGAATGAAGTATGAATGAGTTATGAGTTGGTGGTATGCATGTATGTATGTGTGTATATATAGTGAGGGAGGAAGCAGGTGCAGATTCTGCGTTTTGAAATAGAGATACCCTGCACTCAACCACATTTGTCTGTCTGGCTTTAATCTCACGCATCATATCTACCTTCCAATCAATACAACGTATTATTTATTTATGAGTTAAATGACATTTTAGTTCATGTGGTTTGGACCATTTTGCCAGTTTAGTCTAAATGTTTCATTTTTCGTCTGTGGGTCTAAAAGGTTTCGTTGTTGTCGTTTTAGTCCGCTGGTTTAACTTTATCCATTTTTTTTGTTAACGAGAAGGGCAATTCAGGCATTTTAAATGGCCGGATTGCCCTTCTAGTGAACAAAATTACATATAAAATGACCGAATTGTCCATCTCGTTAATAGAAAAAATAGATTAAGGTAACCCAGTGGACTGAAATAGTAATTTTGAACCTTTTTGGAACCAATGACGAAAAATGAAACCTTTGTAGTAAACTGACAAATTGGTCCAAACCAAACCATATGGACTAAAATGACATTTAACACTATAACTAGGATTGCGACCCGCCGCAATGCGGCGGGGATTCTTTAGTTATAACAAAGTGGATCTAGGACCCGCACGTTATGTTAAACCTGTCAAACGGGGAAAAAATAGACGATGTAAAAACGTTCACCCACACACGCACGTTGCGTCGTGTTAACTCGCAAAATTTCGAACGAAACGTAAAAACGTTAAAACAAAGACGCACATTGCAATGTGTTAAGTCACAAAATTTAGAACCAAGCATAAAGCGAAAAATTTGCGGAAAATGAAAACTATAAAAGGCCAAAGTTGAAAGTAAAAAAAGTTTTGAGGATAGATTACAAAACATAAAAATTTTTGGGTTAAAAGTAAAAAAATAAATAATTTTGGGTTAAAAGTAATTTATGACATGTTTTTTGGTGAAAAGTAAAAAATTAGTTTTTTTGGAAAACCCCCAAAGCCAACGTTACGACAACCATATGCATAACCATTTTTTCTTTAGAAAACCCTCAAAGCACACCCCGTGTTGCGGCGGGGCATAAAACGGTGTCAAATAGTACTAATGTCACACAACCGTCATTGATCACCAACACTGACTCGACCTAGGATACGTGTGTTGCGACGAACCTTTCAAACGTGGAAAAATAGAGGTAAAAACGTTGAACCACACATGCACGTTGCGTCGTATTAACTCGAAAAAATTAGAACTATACGTAAAACAAAAATTTGCGAAAGATGAAAATTATAAGTGAAAAAAGTTGTGAAGTTAAATTGCAAATAATTAAAAGGTTTGGGTTAAAGTTATAAAACCAAACTACGTAGGGTTAAAATTGTAAAAGATATAAACCTTTGGGTGAAAAGTAGAAAATCAACTTTTTTTTTGGAAAACGTCCAAAGCATAGGTTACAACTCACCTATGCACCAAGAAGTTACTTCTTTATATAGGTTTAAATATCTATTTATTAACTCACCACGTGATACTCACGTGACTTTTGAGAATGTGGGCTCGGGTCTGGGTTTGTGTGTGGAATGGGCTCGGGTTAAATAAGGGCCATCATGTATCTATAGCAGAATTAGACAAGGATTTTTTTTCAAGTATGTGTCGTAATGGAGATGAAGATTCGGATCATATTCTTGTCAGTGTGTTCGGTTGTTGCTACGGTCTGGGGGAAGTATGTAGATGGATCAAAATTCTGCTTTTGAATACCTTGGATGATGTAAAGTCCTCCATTCCGAATATGGTCAGTACCCGTACCAAAAATATCAATCCCGAAAATCGCAAAAAACATGTACTGGTACAGTACGGTGTTAGAAAGTAAATCAAGGTAATATATAAGTATTGAACCAAAAGTATCGATCCTGGAAACGCAAAAAATGGTACCCAACTGGTATCGAAAATTGTTCAGTACGATACATTGGGTACCGGTACCGATTCAATTTCGTTACTCAGTACCATTTACTCAATACTACTCCATTCAACACAAAACTAAAAGACACTTGATCATATCTATTTTTTATGCTACGATATGGAGAATGTGGATCAGCCGCAACGACAAGGCTAATTCTATTTCTAAGGTGTTGGAAGACATAAAAGAGATGGCGTTCGTTTGGCTTTCGAATCGATTGTTGATCTCGCTTAAAGAATGAAAGTTGAGGTCTCGTCTTAACCAAGGTGTTGAAACTTTTAATATGTTATCGTGTTGGATTTCCTTTTGTTTGTGTAAGAGCATCCCGAACGGGTCGTTTGTTGGGGTGGTCCTCTCGGGGCAAACCAAAGGCAAGTGGACTTGCCTTATTGGAGGAGATGAGGTGGCTGGTCCATTGGTGGGGTGGTCTGCTTAAGCGGACTTGTCCGGTGGTGGTGTGGTGGTTTCTTGGCTTAAATAAATTAAAAAAAAACTATTTTTTAATGTTTTTGAATAAACTCTTATGTTTTTTTAAATATAAAATTAAACCTAATTAAATTATACAAAAAATATATATATTACAAATTACAAAAAAAAAAAAAAAAATTACGCAAACCTAATTTTAATTTTACACACACCTAGTTTTTATATTACACAAAAAAACCCTAATGGTACCCATCCCAACCAAATATGTTGCCCGGTGGAGGTGACACATCACGATCGCTATGACGACCATCTGACCTATAATCTTGAGGTAAGTGTCTGAAGTCAGGAGTTGGATGGGATGGTTCATCGTGCACCGGTACCCTTCAGCCCAACTGTAAGACTCATAGTAGTTTTTTTTCTTTTACATTACTATAACATTAAAGTAAGCATTTTATTTTATATGAAAAATGCCACTTAACAAAAACTTTTACATTATAAGTATTTAAACATGTTTTACAACATCCAAAAACATAGTCAAAAGTGTTTACATAATCCCCTTTTATGAAACGAGACAAAATCAAATGTGGAAGCTTCTTTGGGAGAGGGGTGTTCGGATCTTATTCGTCGCTTGATCTTCGTCCGGACGCATATAATATTCACCTAAAATCAAAACCAACATAAGAGTTAGTTTTGATAGCTTAGAAACATGTTAAAACGAGTTCCATAGACAAAACATACAAGAATCAACCAAATTTCAGCTTTTCAGGCCCCGCGGGCAGCGACCAAGTTTCCCAAAATATGTCACGGGCCGCGACCATGGTCGCGCTACGCGACGGTCGGATCAAGTGGGTGTCGTGCGACGCGACACCTTGTTTTCAACAGATGGTTTGTGATGCGTGCGAAGTGTCGTATATATTAGGTGTATATTTTAAGCCCTTTTTAACACTTATTTTAGCCAAGTTTTAAATTTATAAAACACGATATTTTACTAACACTAAACACACATATGGGCAAGTGCACCCATCGTTGAGTGTAGTATAGCGTTGGTAAGATACCGAGGTCGTCCAAGGACACAAGAGCTTTTAGTACCGGTTTATCCTCAACGTCTAATCAAAATAAAAAGTTTAGAAAAATGTTTTAAACTAAGAAAAATAAAAACTAACTAAAATGCTAAAAATAAAATAAAAATAAAAACAGATAGACAAGATGAATCACTTGGTTCCGACTCGTATCTAGTATAACCTTTGATTATTTCCACACTTTTGCATATAATTAAGAGATTATCTTAGTTATTGTAGTAGGCCCATCTTTTGAAGGTGACGTTACCCTCACCCCAGTAGTTTGAGTCAGCAAGGATACAATCCTAAAAGGGTGGATTATTGGAAGATAATGAATTAAGTTATTAATGCAGTATTGTGGTAGGCCCCGCTTTTGGCGGTGACGTTACCCTCGGCTAAGTAGTCTGAGTCAGCAGGGATACAGTCCTAAATAGCCGGGTTATAGCATTAATAGTAGTTAACTTATGAGGGGATCAAAGAGTTTGGACCCCCGCCATCCAATACCGTGAAGTATTGAAGGAGGTCCTACTAAATTTGACCCAGGTCCATTGCAGGACCTCTAAACGCTGAACAATGGCAAGACCTTTACCAAACCGTTCCCTTAACCCCCGACCAGGTAGCCAACATACCTCCATATAGACCGTGGAGATATGAATGGTGAAAATCCTTTATTTTATATATACAGTAAAATAATGCCAAGACACCACGGACAAACGATAAGGAAAGATCACCTTCAACATAAGTAACTAGTTATTAAAGTCATTAATACAAAACCAAATAAAAAGTGCAAAAGATTAGAAATAAAAAGTATTATACTAGACACTTTGTCTTCACCAAGTGATGTAAGAGACTTAGGCAAACATGGCCTTGATTTTCAAGAACTCTTACGATCAATCTTGGATCCCGAGACGACTCACACACTCTACGATGGACAATGGATGATGGTGGTGGATGATGGTGTTGTGATGGTGGTGGGTGGTGGATGAAGAGTGAGAGAAGTGGTGTGCCAAGGGATGAGTTGAAATGAATCCAAGCACTCCTATTTATAGGCTGAACAGAGAGCTGGGCACGGCCCCGTGTCCGCTGGGCACGGCCCCGTGCCTGTCTGACACTCTCTCTCCTCATTAATTGTAATTCGCAATTACAATTAATGCGCCTGCTGTACTTTCGACACGCCCCCGTGTCCGCTGGGCACGGCCCGTGGTGGGCAATAGAAGCTTCTATAGGTTTGTCTTTTCTGCTGCTTCTTGGGCACGACCCCGTGCTGGCTGAGCACGGGGCGTGTTCAGTCTTCTGACTTCTCTATTTTGCTTTGGAAGGTGCCGTTGAGGGGTCGGGCAGTCCACTAATGTTCTTTTCCTTGTATTTATGTTGGATTTAGCTGTCTTTTTGCTTCTTTTGTGTTTTTGAGCTCATTTAATCCTGAAAATACAAAAGGAAGACGAAAACACTCTTTTTCCAATATTAGTACTTAAAAAGGGTTAGTTTTATGCCTTATTTGATGTAATTTATATGTTGCATTTTACACACATCAAATACCCCCACACTTGAACTTTTGCTTGTCCTCAAGCAAAACTCTTTAATATGTGGCTTACACTCCCAAATGGAATGGGTAGAAGAGAAGGTTTTGGGCTTGTCGTAGAGTGTCGGGATATCCAAGATCTTTTTGGGTTTTATTTTTATTTATTTACACTCCTTTTCGTAATGATTTATTTAGAACGTTTCATATGAGAAATTACTTATTTGGGCATAACATGCCTTTTTAAAATTCCATTTATATACAAGTTCACATACCTCACGGGAGAAATCACTCACACTCGGCCGATGGTGTATTTTTAGTGAATCACTCGAGAGCGGCGTGGAACTTATTCCTACCATAAGCTTGCCAAGCAATCAATCGTCCTCCTTTTTAACTTTTATACATTTGTAAATATCAAGAGGACTTTGTGGGTTAAGGGTTAGGCTTGGGTTAAAGGTAGGTGGTTGGGATAGTGGTTAGTGGTTAGTAGAAAAAGGGCGAAAAGCGTAACAAGTGTCGGTTTTCGTAAGATTTTCTATTTTTGTAACTTTTTATTTTGATGAAGCTTTTATTCAAACAAAGTTATTTTGATGAACTTGTTTGTTTATTTTCTTTTTGCTTTATCATCAACACATTTTTTTTTTTTGATCATACGAAAAACCGAACTTGTTACTAAAACAAAGGGTAAAAAAAAAAAGGTTTTGGTGGGAAAAAGGTTTTTTTTGGTTTGGGTGATGAAATGAAAAGGTTTAGGCTCAAAGGGGTTAACTAGGGGGATTTTTTGGGTAGGTGGTAAAAGAAAAAGAAAAATAATGGTGTAGAAATAAAAAGGGTTAGTCCTAATGCCTCCATCATTTACTTACTTGGGTTTAAGTTGATAAGGACCGGGAATGTATCGTCAAGGCAAGTTCTAGAGTTGTAAGAACCAAGCGGCTATTCACACAAGAAACGAAAGATGAGCATTTAGTCTAATGATATGTAATTGTATGCTTAATAAAGGCTCAAAACTCACTTTTGTGGGAATGAGTTTTTATGTGATCAAGTATATATAATCAAATTTTAACTAAGTTTGCCATGCCTTTTCATAATTTTCTTATGTTGGTTCTTTTTATCACTACACTATCGGTTGTAAATTCGTAAAAATATAACCTTTTTGAGAACTTGAATTTCCCGAGTTAAACCTAGACAAATAAAAAATTGAAATTTTTTTAAAAAATTTGGGGTGATTAGCGGTTCCAATAGAGTTTTGTGTAAGGCTTGTATTTAGGACTTGCAAAATTCAAGGTTTTAGCATCCCCCCCACACTTAAATTACACATTGTCCTCAATGTGTCCCAAAAATAAATTTTTAGGTTGATTAGATGTGTAAAATGGTGTAAAAAGCAAAAAATTTCTGTTACTGGGCACTGAACACGGCCCCGTGTTGTCCGGGCACGGCCCCGTGTTTAAGTGCCAGTAACAAAATTAAAACAAGAGAAACAAAAGTCTGGACATGGGGGCGTGTTGGGTGAACACGGCCCGTGTCCAGTTACCTGAACTGGGCGTTTTTCTGCAGGTGGTTCAGCACGGGGCCGTGTTGGTTGGGCACGGCCCGTGTTGAACCTTCTGGACTGGAGAGAATTGTCGGGTTGCCTTGTTCTTGTGCATGAGTTCATTTTTCTCGTTCCCCTTTTCATCCTTTACCACCATGAGTGTGTTTTATTCCTGAAAATTAAAACTAACTAGAAAACATAAAAATTAATCTAAATTAAACTAAGGATAGTTCCGTGGAATGCCTCCATGGTGCGCCACGTTTATAAGGGTCCTTGGCTAGACCCAATGCCTGGTCATATGTTACCCAAGTGGGATGTATTGCATCCCATGTTACACCGTCGGAGAGCGTCATACAAGCTTGAGTCTATGACCTTCATGTAGTTGACCGGATCTTCTTCCTCTACTCGCTTTCCACATTCAAATTTTACTTCCTCATCCCCTAACTTCAATGTTAGAGTTCCGTCATTCATATCCACCAATGCTTGGGCGGTGGCTAGAAATGGCCTCCCGAGGATGAGAGGGACATCGGTGTCTTCTTCCATGTCTAGGATGACAAAGTCGGTTGGAAAGACGAATTTGTCAACCTTGACTAGCAGATTTTCGGCGACACCTTGTGGGAATTTGACGGACCTGTCGGCGAGTTGTATGCTCATCTTTGTAGGGCTTGTTGTTCCTAGGCCGAGTCGCTTGAACATTGATGTGGGCATGAGGTTGATGCTAGCCCCAAGATCGGCTAAAGCATTTCGGACGGGGGACTTCCCAATCGAGCAAGGGATTGTGAAGCTCCCGGGGTCAATTTTCTTTTGTGGAAGTTTGTTGAGTACTAAAGCTGAGCATTCTTCGCCTAAGTTAACTAATTGCAATGTTTCAATTTTCCTTTTGTGAGTGAGGAAATCCCTCATGAATTTTGCATATTTAGGCATTTGGGTTAGGACCTCAATAAAAGGAATATTAACATGCAATTGTTTTAGTAAACTTTCGAACTTTGCGAATTGCTCATCGGTCTTTTGACGATTTAACCTACCGGGGTACGGAATTGGAGGAGTCTTGGTGGGCTCTTGATTTGGTGTAGAAGCCTTTTCTGGCGCAGGAGGAGTCATAGGCTGGCTAGAATGGCTTCTTTCATTTGGCGGCAATGGAGCATCCTCGGGACCCACGGTTCGATTTCTTAATGTGATGAGATGTACTTGTGCCTTCGGGTTTGTTTCGGTATTACTAGGTAACGCGCCTTGTGGTCTCTCGGAGAAATTTTGAGCTAGTTGATTTAATTGTTTTTCAACGTTTTGAATGCTAGCTTGTTGATTTCTGAAATTCGATTCCAATTGTTGAAATCGATCCGAGTTTTTCTTTTCAGTGTCAGAGATGAGGCGAGATACAGTATCTTCAAGCCTTTCTCTTCCACCTTGTTGTTGAGAGAAATTTTGCGGTTGTTGAAAATTAGTTCGTTGGTTTTGTTGGTTACTACTATTACCGGGATCTCTCCAACCAAGATTTGGGTGGTTACGCCATCCTTGGTTGTAGGTACCCGTTGGAGGACCCGACGGCCTAGGTCTATTATCCATGTAGTTTACCGTTTCTGTTTGTTCATCTAATTCTTTCATACAACTCCAATTTTCATGTGACCCACCACACCCTTCACAAGCCATAACCGAGGCCGTTTTTGTCATTTCTAGCCTTTTTATTTTTGAAGAGAGGGCCTCGATTTGGGCTTGTAAAGAGGTGCTTTCATCAACCTTATGGGCGCCCGGGGCAATAGATTTATTACCTCGGGGAGTGTGCCATTGAAAATTGGTTTGAGCAATTTCCTCAATTTGGTTATATATTTCATTTGGGCGACGATTACCTAAGAGTCCCCCGGAGCTTGAATCAAGTGTTTGTCTTGTGTGTGGCAACAACCCATTGTAGAAAGTGGATACTTGTTGCCACACTGCTAGACCGTGATGAGGACACTTTCTTAGAAGCTCCTTGAACCTTTCCCAAGTTTCATATAAGGATTCCCCATCCTCTTGTGAGTATGTATTAATTTCAGTCATTAATTTAGCCGTTTTAGCAGGAGGAAAATACTTATATAAAAACTTTTGGGCAAGTTCATCCCAAGTGTTTACCGATCCAACTGGGAGGGTGTTAAGCCAAGCCTTAGCTCGGTCTTTTAGTGAAAATGGAAACATTCGTAGGCGGATGGCGTCATTTGATGCTCCATTGATCCGAAAGGTATCACATATTTCTAAGAAGTTAGTAATATGTAGATGGGGATCCTCGTCCGCAAGCCCGTGGAAGGTTGCGGAGTTTTGGAGCATTTGTATCAAATGCGGCCGAAGTTCGAAGTTGTTGGCTTCGACATTCGGTGCGTTGATAGCGGCGCTGAGATTGCCTACGGTGGGCCGTAGGTAATCCATGAGGGTACGTTGGTCCGCCATTGGAAGTGGGTCCCCCGAAGCTTTCTCTTGATTTTTAGCTTTAAGTCTTTTTCTGAGAAAGCGCTCGGGTTCTTCTAGGGGTTCTTTTATGTCTCTACTAGAACCGGAGCTCATGCACTACGTAGGAGGTTCAAATGTGGCGCCTGGGTTCCAAGTCCTGCAATAAAAACAGAAAAGAACGCTGGTCAGAATGTTCACCACGGCCCCGTGCTCAGTGAACACGGCCCGTGGTCAGAAGTACAGTAATCGTTTTCTGTATCCCAGTTACTGGGAGTTGGACACGACCCCGTGTTGCACCGACACGACCCCGTGTTCAGCTCTCTGTAACTCAGAAAATAAAAACTGCCAGTGATGATGCTGGGCACGGCCCGTGTCTGACCGGGCACGGCCCGTGCTGAGCTCTGCAGAAACTGAAAAACTAAGAAAATCCTAAAAAAATTAAAAAGAAAAATAAAAGATGATTAGGCCGTTGATTCCTAACTTTCTTAAAATCCTTGTGTCCCCGGCAGCTGCGCCAAAAACTTGATGCGTGCGAAGTGTCGTATATATTAGGTGTATATTTTAAGCCCTTTTTAACACTTATTTTAGCCAAGTTTTAAATTTATAAAACATGATATTTTACTAACACTAAACACACATATGGGCAAGTGCACCCATCGTTGAGTGTAGTATAGCGTTGGTAAGATACCGAGGTCGTCCAAGGACACAAGAGCTTTTAGTACCGGTTTATCCTCAACGTCTAATCAAAATAAAAGGTTTAGAAAAATGTTTTAAACTAAGAAAAATAAAAACTAACTAAAATGCTGAAAATAAAATAAAAATAAAAACAGATAGACAAGATGAATCACTTGGTTCCGACTCGTATCTAGTATAACCTTTGATTATTTCCACACTTTTGCACATAATTAAGAGATTATCTTAGTTATTGTAGTAGGCCCCTCTTTTGAAGGTGACGTTACCCTCACCCCAGTAGTTTGAGTCAGCAAGGATACAATCCTAAAATGGTGGATTATTGGAAGATAATGAATTAAGTTATTAATGCAGTATTGTGGTAGGCCCCGCTTTTGGCGGTGACGTTACCCTCGGCTAAGTAGTCTGAGTCAGCAGGGATACAGTCCTAAATAGCCGGTTTATAGTATTAATAGTAGTTAACTTATGAGGGTATCAAAGAGTTTGGACCCCCGCTATCCAATACCGTGAAGTATTGAAGGAGGTCCTACTAAATTTGACCCAGGTCCATTGCAGGACCTCTAAACGCTGAACAATGACAAGACCTTTACCAAACCGTTCCCTTAACCCCCGACCAGGTAGCCAACATACCTCCATATAGACCGTGGAGATATGAATGGTGAAAATCCTTTATTTTATATAGACAGTAAAATAATGCCAAGACACCACGGACAAACGATAAGGAAAGATAACCTTCAACATAAGTAACTAGTTATTAAAGTCATTAATACAAAACCAAATAAAAAGTGCAAAAGATTAGAAATAAAAAGTATTATACTAGACACTTTGTCTTCACCAAGTGATGTAAGAGACTTAGGCAAACATGGCCTTGATTGTCAAGAACTCTTACGATCAATCTTGGATCCCGAGACGACTCACACACTCTACGATGGACAATGGATGATGGTGGTGGATGATGGTGTTGTGATGGTGGTGGGTGGTGGATGAAGTGTGAGAGAGGTGGTGTGCCAAGGGATGAGTTGAAATGAATCCAAGCACTCCTATTTATAGGCTGAACAGAGAGCTGGGCACGACCCCGTGTCCGCTGGGCACGGCCCCGTGCCTGTCTGACACTCTCTCTCCTCATTAATTGTAATTCGCAATTACAATTAATGCGCCTGCTGTACTTTCGACACGCCCCCGTGTCCGCTGGGCACGGCCCGTGGTGGGCAATAGAAGCTTCTATAGGTTTGTCTTTTCTGCTGCTTCTTGGGCACGGCCCCGTGCTGGCTGAGCACGGGGCGTGTTCAGTCTTCTGACTTCTCTATTTTGCTTTGGAAGGTGCCGTTGAGGGGTCGGGCAGTCCACTAATGTTCCTTTCCTTGTATTTATGTTGGATTTAGCTGTCTTTTTGCTTCTTTTGTGTTTTTGATCTCATTTAATCCTGAAAATACAAAAGGAAGACAAAAACACTCTTTTTCCAATATTAGTACTTAAAAAGGGTTAGTTTTATGCCTTATTTGATGTAATTTATATGTTGCATTTTACACACATCAGTTCGCTGGATTGTTGCTGCAATATTCCCAGCTCCTATTTTTTTTTTTATACCAAAATCAACTTCAAAGTTTCATAACTTTTGTTCTACTCATCCAATTCGCGTGATTCTTTTTCCTACGCGATCGTAATTTAATTCTCCATCTTATGGAGTTAAAACCTGATACATAACTTCTCAAAATATAGAATTTCAAGCCCTCGGCTTGAAATTGATTTACTAAAACTTTTGACCCGTTTAACTTTAAAACCACTAACATGTTTCTAACTAATCAAAATACATGATCCAATGCATTTAACACAAAATCTTTAGCTCGGGTTCATAATTCTTATGAATTACGCAACTAGTACGCAAGCTATGCGCATAGATCCGTTTTGACCCGTTTAGGGGATTTAAACAATTTAGTCTAAAACTAGCTCTTTTCTTTTCACACTTCGTAATTCCATATCTAAAATATCTACCTATATTCCATAATCATCATGCAAATTCCTAAACAACCCATATGGGTCGTTTGCCCAATTTATCCATCAAGGGCTTTTTGGTCAATTTTAGTCCCTCATTTACGACGAAGGACTTTCACTAATAATTGACCAAAATATCACTTTTAACTATAAATCTAAATATGCGTACCTGGCTCGGGTCATAGCACTGACCCGTTTACATACTTTTTGCTTTAAATTTTCTAGCTAAAACAAGGCAAGCATATGTTATTTCCTGTGATCTCAAAACTCAACAAGTAGTCGTCAGTTATTATTGTCAAATGGTATTAACACATCATTTGACCCGTTTAGTCGACATGACCATTTATCAACGTATGATGGTATGCTAATACCATCGTATGATGGTATGCTAATACCATCATGCCCCTTGAACCTATTCTGGTTCGCGCCGTGAGTTCCTACTACTTAAAAGACATTTTCTTAAATTGTTCGACCCGTTATAACTTTTACCAAATGGTGTCTTTATTTTGGTCACTATTATTTTAACTATTAATTTGACTCATTTGGTTGTCGGGTGAATTCCATCACCTCAATGACATACCAACACAACCATTTTCTCTATATCAATATTACACACATTTTAACTATCTATTTTGACCTGTTTGGTTGTCGAGTGAATTCCATCACCTCATTGACATACCAACTCAACCATTTTCGCTATATCAACCTTAAACATATTTTAACTAAGCTGGTCTACATAAATGTAACGGGACGACAAGTCGCCTACCTTGGATCTTTCCTTTAAGCCGCGTATCGCTCCCGGCTTTATCACCCGCCTTCTCGCTCGAGTCGCCTATAGTGAACAACCCGGCTAATTGTTAAATTGCCATTTTAAAGAATCGATATCATCCAATTTGTCAAGAATCATTACATATGATTCTTTTCAATTTTCATCATAGTTTTATGTTCTCACTTATGCAATTTATCGAACACCTTGTGGGATTATGTTACATCAAATCTTGGTAAATTCCTAACCACGAATTCTCAATTCAACAAGTAGGTATGTTCATCATGGGCATTTTAACATGACATTTCAGTTTGTTATGAGTTCATATGCTCATTTACCTCTTTAAATTTCATGAACTCAACCTTTTTCATCAAAACCCACTTATACCCATACAAGCTAAATCCTTCAATTAAAAGTTTATGGCTCTAAATCACCAATTTCACATCTAGGGTTCATTCCTAGACTAGTATTTGTTTCAATTTTACCATTATATCTAACATGCATACTAGACATCAAGTTATGAATGTTTGCCATAAACTTACAACATTACCAAACATCAAATTTCAACATACCTTGGGATCTCTTAACGTGATTGATCACGAAATTAGCTTCAACACTGATTATTGTTGAAATCCTTCTTTGATTCTTGGTGATTTGTGAGTTTTAGGGTTTTTGAGAGCTTCCCCTTTTTGCTCTGCATATGTCGACCAAACACACACATGTGTGTGTTTTGGTTTTAATTTTTCTTTTAATTAATTCACTTTCATAATTGCCCCTTTTAGTCCCTCTAATTCACAAGTTATACAAAAAAATGTATTTAATCATGTTTCTTTATTATTTTCAAACACACAACTAACTAGGTTAATCATTCCTAGTTAACTTAGTAGGTTCCGGGGGTTATAACCCATTTTATTTTAAATCCCGTTAACTCGGTCCCTTTTATATACTTTGTTTTTTCTCAAAGTATTTATCATCCTTTCAATTAATATTAGGTTTATGTATTTAAATCCTAATATTTACCGAGTAAATTTTCACCACTAACGGTATTTTACCCGTCATTAATATTAAAGTGGTTTGATACCAATCCCGTTTTTGGGGTGTTACACCAACTGGGGTACGACTCGTGTTGGACAGAAGTTTGTAGGTAGAGGGTTTTTTTGTTGAAGTTTGTTTGAAACCCACCAAGTCGGACGATCAAATTGCAGTTGAGCCATGGTGTAGTCATACACCTAGTTCAACTCGTTATCTGTTAGAAGATTTGGATCATCAAACTCTTCCGGAGGTGTTGGATTTGAAGGTTGATGAGGGTAGATTGCAGCGGGTGTAAGTTTTGCAAGATGAGGATTTAAACGAAGTGATCGCCTAGGCCTTTGTGCCGATGGAGGGTAGATTGCTGCAGGTGGAGGGTTTGACGGAGCAGCGTTAGAACGTCGACGAGACGATCGCCTGAGGTTCGACGGTCAGACTGCACCACTTTGATTAAAATTGCCACCATAACTTCGAATTAGTTTGGTATTTGGACTGAATTGTGAGTTGAGATGTGCAAATGTGGGAAAGAGACATTGTATTTATAGGGACTGGAAAAATAGTCGTTTGAAACTAGCCGTTGGAATAGTAATCGTTTGAAAATATGGCCGTTGAAACAGTAACCGCCTGAGAATAATAAATAAAGAATAAATATTTTTTTTTATTTTCAAATATTTACGCTTTAATAAATAATTAATATATATATATATATATAATTTATACATGAAAAATATATTTTATTAATATAAAAGAATTACAATTATTTTTTTATATGAGCTATAAATAAAATATGGGTAAAGTTATTGTACAAATAATCTTAACATACTAAACATACAAATTGAAGGAAAAGTAAAAAAGACAAGATGACATTTTTGTAATTATCAATAACTATCAAAGTTACTCTACAAATATATCTAAAAAACCTAAAAAAAACCCAACACCCCTCCCCCCCCCCCCCCAAAAAAAAAAAAAAAAACCTAAACCCCCCCCCCCCCCCACCCACCCCCGAAAAACCTAAAAAAAAACCTAACCCCCCCCCCCCCCCCCCCACCCAAGCTAAAATTAAAGTCCCAAAAAACCTAAAAAAAATCTAAAAAAAATAAAAAAAAACACACAAAATTTTTTTTTTTATAAAAAAATCGCTACTTTTAGTAGCAATTTATTTATTATTATTTTTTTGTAACAACATGTAGCGATTTTTTTTATAAAAAATATTAAATTTTTTTTGTGTTTTTTATGTATTTTTGGTTGAGTTCACATTTGTATAGTAACTTTGATAGTTGGTGGTAATTATAAAAATGACACCTTGTCTTTTTTACTTTTCCTTCAATTTGTATGTTTAGTTGGTTAAGTTTATTTGTATTTGATCTTTTGCCAATAAAATATATAACTAAAATATAGTTAAAATAAAAAGTAGGTGATAATGTGGATAATGAGGTGGTGGTTTAAAAATAGTTTATTGTTAGAGAAAAAAGTGGGGGGTTTTGAATGGTGGTGGTTCGGATGATGAGCCATGCTGACTAGACAGTCTGGAGTTTGGACCAGGTTTATTATTGTGGATGCTATAATGCTTGGTATGTTCTATGTAACTTGCTGGGACGGCTCATGTGGTTTCGTTTAGTCAATGAAAGCCTTGTATTAAAAAGAAAAAGACTATGTGGTGTGGCATCAATTTTTCACGACGTGATCCAACATGGCGGTGTTTAACTGTGTGTAACACTTGGCCATATGTGGTGTGGAGGGAGTCACACCGTTGCTAGACATTTTAAAAAGTGAAATTCTAAAAATAAGATCTTATTCAACGATCAATTTTTTAATAAAACTAGTGGGAGGTTCCCGTGCGTTGCGATGGGTTATAACTCAGTCGTTTTCAATGCGTAGCAAACGAAAGAAAAACGTTAATTTAATGATGGTAAAAAACTAATAATAAATAATAAAAATAATAATATGTTTCTTTCCATTTTTTGAAAGAATGAAAAAAAAATCATCTTAATAAGGAATGAAAATTCTTATATTTAGGAGTTACATTTCTTGTGGAATGCTCCATTCCATTACCAACGGCAACCAAACATGGTTATTTTTTCATTTCATCACAATAATTCATCCGTTCCGTCTTTAATTTCTACATACCAAACGGTACCCTAAATAAATGGATCCCAAGAAGCACCACAAATTGTGGTGGATACAATCTCCGCGCCAAATTTTGACCCGAATCAACAACAATACTATGCACCACTCCCCCAAACACGCTACAATATGGCTATTGAAATTTAAGGAAAATATGAACGATTGCGAGATTACAAAATTTTATCAATGCACACCCACCACCTTGAGGGGTCAGAATTATTAAAATTGAAGATACTGTTTTCGTCCCTGGTTTGTCAAAAATCACTATTTCAGTTTATTAGTTTAAAAATTGTGATTTCAGTCCCTGTAGTTTCACTTTCGTAACAATTTCAATCCACCTCGTAACCATTTCAGTCCATGTACTAACAGAATAAATGGATTGAAATGGTTACGAAAGTGAAACCACAGGGACTGAAATCGCAATTTTTAAACTAACGGACTGAAATAGTGATTTTTGACAAACCACATAGACGAAAACAATAATTAACTCTTCACAAAAACTTTGGCCTAGATTAGTTAATTTTTAGTTAGTAGTTTGTGATGTTTTTTAAATTATATTTATGTAATGTTTTTAATTATTTTTACATAATGTTTTATATTTACTTCGTGTTATGCTTTAAACTTTACTTTATGTAATTTTTATATATTTGTGTAATGTTTTTACTGTCTATTACAAATTGTTAAAAATCAAAACTATTTTTTTGGTATTTTAAAAATAAAAATGACGTGCCAGTGAAAAGTGAAACCACAACCCTCTGTAGCGGAAGAAAGTAGAAAAAAGAAGTGGAATATGATGTGGCGCTGAGTTGGCGACGTAAAAAGTGTTAAAAATTTGTGTAATGTTTTTACTGTCTATTACAAATTGTTAAAAATCAAAACTATTTTTTTGGTATTTTAAAAATAAAAATGACGTGCCAGTGAAAAGTGAAACCACAACCCTCTGTAGCGGAAGAAAGTAGAAAAAAGAAGTGGAATATGATGTGGCACTCGAATTTGTTAAGTCGTTTGTTACTAACTTGAAGATTGAAAAAAAAAAAAAACTAAAATCATTTAAAGTTTAAAGTAACTTGAGCATTTAGTACCTGAAAGTAACAAGTTTAGTGTAACTTGATCTTTTAATCGAAGGAACATTGGTCTAACCACTTCACGAGCAATCTTTTTTAATTTATTCTCAATTAATCGTTTATGGGGGTCACTCGAATTTAACATCTATTTACGGAAGTTTTATGCGAGGTCGCTTGAATCCTTTCGAGGCATAATGGTTCGCCTCTATTTGCTTCGACATATGTATTTATAAAAATTTATGTGTATTTTTGTGATGGATGTGTGTTTTTTTAACCATAGGTATTTTTTTATTTGACTTAGCAAGGTACCATCAAATAACTAGTAGAGCAATGTTCAATCTAGAAGTAAGTTACATCGCCTTGAGGTATACTTGTAGAGCAATGTACAATGTTAATCTAGAAGTAAGTTACAAGGCCTTGAGGTATGTTGTCACATCACCCTTTTTTTTCCCATTTCATTCCATCATAGCCTAAGACAATAGTTTAATCATGTTAACTCCACTAACTCTATTTATATGTGTAATCTCTTAAAACCCAGTTGACATGTTAACAAACAATCGCTTTAACGCTCCTTGATACAAGGAGGGAGTGGTATGCAAAGCTAGTTAACATAATAACATGTCATGTCACTTTTAACGCTCCAGACTGCAGACATTTTACCTCTGAAAAAACAAACAACACCTTAGTGAGACCCACTATCTATGAGTTCGAATAGAGAAAAGATAGAACCTCCCTTGAGCATATGCGGGAGGTGTGGCTTAAAATGCTCGGTACGGTATCAGTACCAAGACAACGGTATGAAACCAGTATTTGAAAGTAAAATTCGTTAAAATATTGGTACTGTACTTAACAGAAAGTACTGGTACCAAAAATAATTCAATACCCGTGATTTGTGTAACTATACTTTCAAGAATGCTAGGAAATATTTCATTTTCCGACGACAATCATTTTGTTTTGTTTATGTGAATTTTACCCAACCCGACCCATTTTATACATGCTCCATTTTTACCCCACTTACAAAATAATAATAACTAGAATCAAGGGCGGACCTAAGCCCAGCCCAGGGTGGGCGGGCGCACCCCCGGGAAAAAAAAAATTTAGTGCTAAGTTCCATCGAAAATCCCGTCCGCACCCCTTGGAATTTTTCGTCCGCACCCCATGGAATTTTCCGTCCGCACCTCTTGGACTTTTTCGTCCGCACCCCTTAGGTAAAAAGTGTTATCAATTTATATTTTAAAAATATTCTTTAGTAAACTCCTATTTTATAAAAAATACTATCTAAATTATATTACTTTTAATACCTAAATAACTAAACCCAAATACCCAATATATTTAACTAGCCCACTACTAAGTCTTAGCCCAATAAACAAACCCAACAAATCAACAATATTTCAAACTAAAATAAAATAAACAAGCTCAAAACCCTTACATATTCTATCCTGCTCTCTTTATCGTCCTTGCACGCCAGCGATCAGAAGATCAACAACGACAACAGTGAACAGTCAGCAGTCGCATACCACCGTAATCTGCCACGGGTAAGTTTCTTTGTTATTTTTGATGATTTTTTGTTGATATTATCCACCTCCAGCGGCCTATTATAGTCGCATACTAACCATAGTAGACATGTGGTTCGTTTTGTTTTCATTATGTTATGGTGGGTTATATAAATTAAGTTCTTTTGTTTTACATGACCCGACTCGACCCGACCCGATACGAACCGATTTTTTATTTATATACCTTGGGGCCTAAAATTTTTAAAAATGTTCCGCACCCCCATAGAAAAATTCCTGGGTCCGCCACTGAAGTCTAGAATATAATAAAGCACCCCCAATACTATGTCAAATGACATCAATACCACACCGTTGCTAGTGACTATCAATACTGAAGTTGCGGCATGTTAATGTGAAGAAATAAGACCTAAACATATAACATATAAAAAATAACTATGTCGATCTATGATCCACGCGTTGCGACGAACCTGTTAAATGGAAAAAAATAGACATAAAAACGTTGAACCACACACTCACGTTGTTCCGTGTTAACTCGCAAAATTTAAAAAGAAGCGTAAAAACGTGAACCATACACACACTTTGTACCATGTTAAATCGCAAAATTTTGTACGAAACGTAAAAAGAAAATTTTCGAAAGATAAAAAGTGTAGGGGAACAAAGTTGAAAGTAAAAAAGTTTGATGTTAAATTATAAAAGAGGAAAACCTTTTGGTTTAAAGTAAAAAATATCAATTTTGTGAGGTTAAAATTACAAGAAATGGAAAAAATTGGGTTAAAAGTAAAAATTCATTTTTTTTTTTTTGAAAACTACCCAAAACATGTGGTATTGGGTAGATAATAGAATCGGAGAAATTGAGGCTCAGATCTGTAATTTTGAAGATGAAACAAAGGGGTCGGACACCGCCATGGTTGCAACACCGGTTGCACTCACATACCATCCGGGTTGCCCTGCCAAGATACGGGCCGAATTTAACCCGATTATGATGTTCGGAAACCAATCCATACAGAAATTATCATCATCTCCATCTCCAATCCTCATGTGTGTGTATATATATATATATATATATAGAGAGAGAGAGAGAGAGATAGGAACGATCCTTTTCTTTTTCTTTCTAAACATAAAGGACAATAATTGTAATTTACTCATTATTATTATTCTTGTTTTCATTTGTTGTTGAAGGGTTGTTGATTTTCAGCCAGAAGGGAACGAACTCACCGGCTCAACATGATGTTATGGCAAGAGAGAGGCAACAACCCTTTAAAAACCCCCCGTCTCTCTCGCCGGAGCCTCCTTCCTTTTTCCGAACATCATCTTTTCTTTTCTTTTCTTTTCAGATCCCCAATTTTATTGGTTTGCCTCTGCTCTGTTGTCTTGTGCTTTATTTACAAATGCCTATTTGGGCCTTGGGGTGCAGTCTTATTGGGCTTATTAACCTAGCCTCAAGAATTACACATTTTACTTTGTTAGTCAACAT
Source organism: Helianthus tuberosus (assembly GCA_030545235.1). NCBI lineage: Eukaryota > Viridiplantae > Streptophyta > Magnoliopsida > Asterales > Asteraceae > Helianthus > Helianthus tuberosus. The sequence goes on from JARYGA010060719.1 coordinate 115,491, forward strand.
GCCAGCTTTTTTATTTTATTATTTCTGTTCATCCACGTTAGACCGGGGTATAGTGGGGCTTGGTTGGCCTTGGGTTAGGGCATGAGTTGACACCTGGAATTGGAGCCCCCTCACCGCCTAGTGACGTGTCCATGGGGTATGGCGGGGCGTGGTTTGGGCTTGGGTGCACCGCGTGGCAGATTATTAAAAAAAAATTACAAAAAATTTATAAAATTCACACAACATTTATAAAAAAAACCTACAATTTTATTAAAATTTTAAAAATTACATAATCCTAAAAATTACATAATTCCTAAAAATTACAAAATAAAAAACCTAGAGCGTTAGGTAAATTTCAAAAAGGGCGATCTTGTCGAACGCCTTTCGCTCCTTGCCTCGAAACTCTATATTCGCCACCGCCACCCGGTCCTCGTGGCTTAACTCGCCGCTCGGAACGGCTTCGTAGTAAGCCTTGAAACGACCGAGCTTGGGCCGTAGCTCGCGCCATTTGTGTTGGCACGCGTTGAGGTTGTGGAGGTCGTTACCGACGTTATGTCGGTAGGTTGCTAATGCTTCCGGCCAATATTTTGTTTGGCCCGGTTGCCGCCCCTTCATAGCGTCAACGACGCTTGTGACGAGAGCCAATTCTTCCTCGTGGGTCCAGGATGCCATGTTTTTCGGGTTGGGGTAGCGGGTTCGTGGGATGAAGTGGGTAGCCGGTGGGGTAGCGGTGGATAGCGAAGGTTTGGGATGGGGTAGCCGGTGGGGTTGAGGGTTACATTTATAGGGGATGTTGGGGTTGGGGTGACCGCTTGGCCAAGCCCAAACGGTTTGAATTTAAAATTAAAAATTCAAACTTTCAAAAGGGCCCGCTATGACATGGCGGGGTCAGCGAATAGGAGGCCGCCGGCTAGGATGTCAAGACCGCCCCACGCCCGGCTTGAAACCCAAGCCCCAAGGGCCACGCCCCAACCCACGCCCCAACCCAAGCCACATACCCCATAGTCTTAAGTCTATGCACTATGTATGGTACAATGCTCAGGTGATGTAGGAATGTCACTGTTATTCTGTAAATGGAAACACTGTTCACATTTTATAATTTTTTCAATATATTTAAACGTGATTGTGAGTGGAGGAGAAAAAAAAATTAATAATAAAAATATAAAAAAAACAAAGTGGTACTAAAGCGAGTATCATACAGAAATACCGGTACCGATACCCACATTGTACGATAATATTCGATACCAAGTTTTATTCAAATTCGGTACTACTAGTAGTGTACTAATCATCTCCTTAATATAAGTAGGTTTTAAGAAGGGAGAATGGACGGTTAGGATTTGTTGGTGTTTAGTGAATGGAAAGAGGATATTTTATTTTTCATAAAATACTAGGATTTTGACCCGCCGCGCGTTGCGGCGGCGTCGAAAATTAAATTAACTCGTATTTTTACTTTATATTTGATCCGGCTCTTTACTAAAAAAACATTATGACACCGTCGAATGAAAACGTATTTATACTTTATATTTGACCGGCTCTTTACTGAAAAAAAGTTATTGAAAACGTGTTACCTGGCTGTCGATTGCATCTCTCAAGCACCGAAAAAGGCATGAATTGGTCTCGAGTGCGAGTGATGTGTAGGTTTTTGCTGCTCCACCTTCAGCAATTACTTCAAATGATGATATAATTATCTGCATTTGATGATAATATTGTTTGTATCTTCTATCAACCTGTGCACATAAAAAATAACATGAGAAAGCAGACCATGCCTCAATTCACAGTTTCCGTGAGTCGAAACAACATTCATACAGATAATAACTCACATATACAAAGAGCTAAAATAAGTCATGATATAAATTGAAATGAGACTGAAGGAATATATAATTACTTGATTGCTTTCGACTATACTACTATAATAAAAATATAATCAGATTTAACAAAACTTAGATCTTTGCATACGTAAATATATGATTGAATGTGTTTTTTAATATTAAAAATTATGGAGTTAATCAAATGTAAAAATAGTCTGACGATATAATAATCATCCATAATATTAGTTTATTTTCGAAAATTGCTTCGGTCCACTTGGTGAACCATCATGAAACTTCTAGTTCCATCACATCAATTTCACCTTGGTCTCGAACATAATTAAATAAATGTTTAAACTTTAAACTATAAAGGGGCTTGATTACAATCATATGCAAACATAACAAAGACAACCAAATCAGCAAAATCATAGGTATTCACATTAAACATTAATCTGTGTTTTTTTTCCTGAATCTCAATATATATTAGTGGATGGCTCATGAATGGCATACCTTAAAAGCCCCAGCATCCTGATTTTTGTGGGGAAGAGGTGTTGCAATATGTCCCATCGGAGCATTTCCAACAAAGTACGTATGACTGTATGAGTATGGTCTCCAATAACAGATTCTAGTGCAGACTCTGCACACTAAACCAATAATTTATTTTTAAGAGTACGCGATATCAGTAAAACTACGCGAGTAAATTACAAAACTACCTTGCGCAACGTCTCCTCAGACTTGTAAACTTTCTCAGGAAAGTGCGATAACCATATGCATCTCCATAAAGAAGAAGATAAAGCCTTCTGTCAAGAGCCCTTAGCAACGATCTACAATATAAGTTTCTTACTTATTAACAAATAATAGACGCACCTCTAGTTAATCGTTGGTTTTGTGGTGATCCTAGGAGCGGGTACAAAATCAATTTGGTATTCGCCTTTACCCCTGCAGATAAGTATAAATGTCACCGCACTAAAAATGAGAACGTCGTATGCTAACCAAGAAATGGTGGCTACTTCAGAAAATTACCTAGCATCAGACTTTTTTAGCAATTCTTCAGGATATGCGCGGCGAAATACACATTAGTTCAGGAAACACAGTTAAATGATAAATCATATCGGACTTTATCTGTATTGCATATCAGCAGAGCAAATGGTTAAAATGAAAAAGAAAAACTATAGTAGGCGAGCGCTTTTGCGCTTATGACTGACTACATAGCTAGCTACATTCTGTTGCCTCTTAATCCAAATTTTCATCAATTTCTTTTTTATTCTATATTCGAACATATCGCAATGGCATATACGGATTGTATGAAACATATATGTTGATTTAATCAAGAATAACTAAAATAAAAACATTATGAAAATAACTAAAGAAAGTTGTCAGCATTTGTGTAAAATAAACCTAAATAATTAAAATAGGAAAAATATCAAAATAAGCAACATACGTTATTTCAGTATTAGTACTTGCCAGCAATAAAAAAGAAATGAATCAAGTAGCAAGGGACTTTAGCTGGTGGTCTTGAAGACTTTATCCTTTGTATCATAGATTGTCTGTACATATCATAACATTAAAAAAGAAAAAAACAATTCTTGAAGATAAAGAAACATACTTGATTCGGTGAAGTAGCAAGGGAGAAGGGAGGAGATCGACGGCGTGGCAGGGGAGAGCAGCAGCAGCAGCGACGGGGTGGCGTGGCGTGGCGTGGCGGAGGGCAGCAGCAGCATCGACGGCGAACCGGAGGGCAGCAGCACCAGCGACGGCGAGGAAGAAAGAGGGGATCGACGGTGTGTGAAGGGGAGGAGGAGGGGGCGTGACGGCGTGGTAGGGGCGGCGGACGGCGGCGATCGGAGGGGGAGGAGGGGATCACGGTGTTTGAAGGGGAGATGGAGCTTGGGTTTTATTTGGGGTGTTCAGTGTTTTGTGTATCTGGGGAAAGAAAAAGAATGAACGGAGAAGGGATCCAAGAGAAGACAAAGGGAAAACATAGAAAAGACAAAAGGGTAAAATTGTCAATTGATGGTGCCACCGACATTCATCTTTAAGAGTATATAAATTGGTTTATGAGTACGTTATTGGGGTTGTTGGAGCCACGTAGTCTATATGTATAAAAAAGACAATTCTCTTTTTTTTTTTTTTTTTCCTTTGGTCATATAATCATATTGTTAATTCAAAAGTATTTTATTAGGATAATCTGGGATTAATAAAGACTTCTTGGTTTGGATCGATTTGTTTAACTAAGAAACGTGTTTGGGTTAATCTATATAACTCATTTAGTTAAAAAGGTTGATCTCTCAAACCATATATAACATGTTCGGGTTGGTATGTATAACTCAACGAGTTAACGCTAACCCGTGCGTTGCGCCTGGATGTTAATTAAAGCCAAGTTTGTTTTGAAAGCCAAATCAACTCGTGCATTGCCGCGGTGAAAATTCGATTGGTATATTAAGCTATAGTATGGTACTAACACATGCTATATTACATGCTATATTAAACTACATACTTTTATCCTTACATATATAGCACGTCTAAGAATGATATGTAATAAAATCCTCTTGTATAAACATCCTCATTGGTTAGAAAATTAAATATTTATTAAAGGAGGTTTTCTTTTTTGAGTGGCATTTGTTAAAGAAGTTTAATTTTTTTAACGAAAAATTTCTTGAATAATCACCAAAATAGCCATTGAATGGTCAACTTTTCAAAAATGGCAAACTGAAACGGCTCCACGAGCCTTTTCACGAGTTCCGACACGGCTTAAAAGAACTTTCCTCAACAGCCACTCACCTTTTGACACGTGTGCACCCACTTTTTGAAAAGTTGTCTTCTGACACGAGTTCAGCCCTGTCTTCTGAAAAGCTGTGTTCACCCACTTTTTGAAAAGTTGACCGTTCACTTTTTGAGAATAAATACAAGGGACTGAACATTCAATGGATAATCCTCAGCAGCCACAAAACCCCAATTCATTGATCTAACACAAACCCCATATCAAACTTGTTTGTTAATCGGCTGTTGACGGAAGTCAATCGGAGGTGAAGAACTAAGTTGTCGGCCCGAGATGATAAGAGAAGGTAATCGGTGGTCGATTGATCGGCGCGGTAGTCTTGTTATCGTGGTGGAAATTGTTGACAAAAGGAATGAAGGACCGTGGTGGAGGTGTTTGCCGGCGGTCGGAGATGATAAAAGTTGATCGGTGGTCGTGTACAGAGAGAAGGTCGTCGGCAGTGTGACGGGGTAATCGGAGGTGGGTAGTGTGATCGATGATGGTGGAGGTTAGTCTATTGTGGGTGACGGTGGGTATGGTGGTCGACTGACACCCTTCTTATCTTCAGTCCCAATTATGTCGACGGTGGGGTAGTGGTGATTGTTGGTCAGAAAAAGGTAGGGGAGAAGACAGGAAGACAGAGACTAAACAACCAAATTGGGGCAGAAGACAGGGACTGAACAGAGGTGCACATGTGTCAAAAGGTGAGTGGCTGCTGAGGAAAGCTCTTTTAAGCCGTGTCGGAACTCGTGAAAAGTTTCATGGAGCCGTTTCAGTTGGCCATTTTTGAAAACTTGACCATTCAATAGCTATTTTGGTGATTATCCCTTTCTTTAATCCAGAGGCGTAGCATAGTGTAAAGCGGGGGTCCATTTTTTTGACAACATATCTCTAGTTTCATCTTTCTCTCTAAATAAACTCTTGATCCATTCCTTGGCGCAATTTTGAAAGAATTCAGACCAGTGATAACGCTGCCGGAGGAGACGTGGGTGTTTTATTGTTTTTACCGGTTCCATCATTGACGGTGTTTTATTGTTTGTTGACGGATCATGACTTTATTTCCTGGTTTTTTAGCATGTTGGTGTATCCATCCGATGGTTTTCATGTTGTTAATTGATTAGTAATTTTGAATTTTTTTTACTTGATCACGTTTTATTGGTTCATCTACATCTCCGTTTTCAATCAAAAGAATTGTACGTATCAAAGTAAACAGAGAATCTAATAATAGTAAAACAACGGGATTAATCACCATCATAAGAGCAAACGGGGATACAATTGTTTTTCTACTGACAATTTTTGAATCACAATAACGAAAACATATAGCGATCGTAGTGAAACATACCGGAAGTAACACTGTAGATGGAACAATTGAAGCAGATGGGCACAAAGTAGGGATGATCAGGATTGTCGAAGATCG
>JARYGA010060720.1:0-58702 GCA_030545235.1 Helianthus tuberosus
AGAATTTTGAATACATACTTCAAGTAGTCTTATTTGTAGAATATATTAGACTTGTCTTTGTGTTGGTTGTTACTATTTTTGTACCTCTTTCGACATATATATTGACCATTATATTGCATAGTAAATCAATGAACAAATGCAAGTGGAATCACACAATGCTCATCAAAAGTTATTTAATCAAGTTTTCTTTTACTTTTTAGAAAGAAGAGTATAAAGTGTGACACATGTTTTAAAGCAAACCGAGTAAAAGAATAATCAAAGACAACAAAAATGTCAACTTGTAGGCAATAACAAAAGAATAACTCTAAAATAATATATATACCATGTGAATACTTTAGTGACAACAAAACTTTAAGCTATAGTCAAACTAATAAACTAAGGTAACAACTAGAAACTATGTTTAGGGTTGGAACCGAATCAAGAACTTAAAAACAAATTTTTTGAGAATAAGGCCATAGAACACCATTTTGGAATTAATTCATAATTATTTAGCTTTTAAATGTTTTGCTATGGTATATGAAGCAATTTTGTAACTAAAAGATTTTGTGTAACTAAAAAGTGATTTTTGATTTCTATTAACTAAAAAACTGAATATACACATCTCGACTTGATTTTGGGTCCAATCTTTTCACATTTCCAAATTATTTTATGAAAGCTGAAAATATGTAAACTGAGACTGGTATGTATAACATTACTTCACCATCTGTTCACGTCTTCACGAATATTTTAGAATAGCTTGTTTTGAAAACTGTATCTTGGAACAAACTCAATCATTAGGATTGTTTAGGTAAGCAATTTAAACATTAAAATTAAAAATATATAACTAACTACTAATATACCAAGTATTTCATTTCAAATGTAATACTGACTCAGATCCGAACATGTTGAGGCAAATATTCGTGCAACTATTGTCGATCTGACTTTCCATGTAGAAGACTCATCCACTTGGGATTCGCCTTCATGGTTGTGTAGTTGTTCTTCGTCTCTTCAAGCCAAGGGCATAAATTATATCGCATAAAATATGTTTCAGGGGGCTTATATCTCAATATGTTAATATAAAGTGTATTATCATATAGAGAATGTAAAGAAATCACTGTGAGGAATTATTCAGAGAATAACATCGTCAGTCTTGCCATCACAATGCTCAATATGCACCTCTCTCCTTATAACATAAATAGCTAGCAAGTGTTAATGTATTTAGTGGGCGAAATCTTGACCATATACTCCATAATTATGAGAAAGAGTTAGTGGGTTGACCACGCTTTGATGGGTTTAATCAGTGTGGGTTTGTATCCGCTAGACCATTTTCTGAAAGCAAGTATAATCTACAAGTTACCCAGTGTGGCATTATGTGGTGCTAGTTACTTTATGTGAACCTCACATTTCATTGTCGTTGGTTTGCAGTCTTACACAATTTGCTAATGTATTCAACACTAGCGTAGTACCTTAAAGTGGTCGAATATTTCAGCTTACCCTAGCGCAAGTCTTTCCTGGACATTTAGGCCCTTGTTTTGTTGCATTGACAATAATGTCCATTTCGGATTCAAGGTTCAAGTATCACCCGAAGACTTGTGGAAATGCTTCTTTATAGCTTTGATGCTCGTTTAGGAGTCTTACACAGTGAACCGGGGCTTTCGAGGGATATGATTGGCTTTAGTGATAGCTGTTCGGTGACAAGCGTGTAATTTCGTGCTAGTCTCCCACGTTAATAGTGATAAACAATGTTAGTAGCTTTAAACTTAAATAACAAAAACTAATAAGCGAATTGTAAGTTTATATAAAACTATAGTGAATGTTTTGTCAACATGTATATTAAATGATTAATCAAGTAATCAACATAGCTATGTATTTCACACTTCTAATGATACCAACCCAAAGTAACCCAAATAAAAACGTGTTATATGAAAAGTGATTAAAAAAAACAATCCAAACTCAATTGATATAAACAGCTGAGAGTACATGACCAGTAGGGATGAGATCGATATTAGTATCATGCTGAACTAGTAATATACCACCTAGTACCGATACAATAATTTAGCTGAAACCAAAACGGAATATCGTGTCGCGTGTGTTAGGATGGTACCGATATGAAACAGTACCCTTAAAAGTCCTAAATAGTTATCATAATTCGTGCCCATGGCTTTATAGCCTAGTGGCATCTTGGGGGTGGGATAAGACTTTGGAACCAATAGGTCCCGGGTTCGATTCCCACAAGGGGGGGGGTTTTCCCATATTTATTGGGTTTCCTCCTGAATTGGTGTATAGGCATTATGCCTAGTGGAGATGGATGTGATCGGGTGGTTCCGCTGGTGGCACGATGATACTCTAGTGGTCCGTCAGTGATCCAAATTTGCCGTTAAAAAAAAAGTTATCATAATTCGTACCACATAGCACCAATATCAAAATTGAGCTAAATTCAAAACCGTAATGATACGTATTTCTCATTCGTAAACATGAGGGGTTGTTTTTGAACAACTTTTACAGTTGAAATCGAACCAAAAAACTGGCTAGCAACAGGCTGGTCTAGCTATTTCCCAAGATCTCCCCAAATTCAAACAATCTTCAGTGATTTCTTCAAATCAAACTCACGAAACTCGAATTGAACTAAGAACAAATCACAGGAACAATGAGTGTAATCGAAATTCTAACTCGAGTCGATGCAATTTGCAAGAAATACGACAAATACGACGTCGAAAAGCAGAGAGATCTCAACATCTCCGGTGACGACGCCTTCGCTAGGCTCTACGCCACCGTAGAATCCGACATTGAAACCGCTCTTCAGGTAATGTATATATATATATATATATATAGATCTGTATGTATTCGTTTCGATACCTAGGGTTTCTAGTTTAGCGTGTTTAACAAGTTATAATGTTGATTAATTGTATTATTCAGAAAGCGGAGACAGCTAAGAATGAGAAAAATAGAGCTTCTGTGGTGGCGATTAATGCGGAGATACGACGCATTAAGGCTAAGTTACTGGAAGAAGTTCCTAAGTTGCAGCGATTGGCTATGAAGAAGGTTTGTTGATTGTGTGTACATTGTATGTGAAGTGAAATATATGAATATTTAGGGCAAAATGTTCAAGTGTATATTGGATGTATGCACAATTAGGTGGAAATTAGGGTGTATGACATGTTTTAGTCCTATCTGGGAGACTTTTCAACTATGCTGAATGAAGTTTTGGATATCAATTCTAGGGCTGTAAACGAATCGAACGAACGAGTTACGAGGCCATGTTCGTGTTCGTTTGTTAAGGAAATGCAGATGTTTGTGAACTGTTCGCGAACACATGTCGAACACAAGTTTATGTTTGTGTTCGTTTGTTAAGGAATTTTAGTTGTTCGTGAACACTGGCCACGGTCACGAATGCAAACGAACACAAACGGACATTATACTTGAAATAAAAAAAACACCAGTAAACTTAAACATCCGATACAAGTAGTCAAATACAACCACTAAGTGATAAATCAGGAATTCAAGACACAAGAAGACTACTACAAGCACCATACGATAAATCAAGTTTAGCTAACTTAAGAGTTAAGACATAATTATCTAAAAATGTCTTTAGTGTCCAAGTTTAGATAAGGGTTTACATTTGACTATTTTTTTTAATATAATTATTAACTAATGTATGGGAGGGAAAGTAAAACTTAAGAGGGAAAGCATTCACGAACGCAGTTGAACGAATGGGACCTTTGTTCGTGTTCGTTCATTTAGTTAATCGAACGGAATATCTTGTTCGTGTTCGTTCATTAACTAAACGAACGAACATAAACGAACTTCCCGCCGAACGGTTCACGAACTGTTCGCTGAACGTTCAGTTCGTTTTCAGCCCTAATCAATTCTATACCAGGTGAAAGGACTTGCTCCGGAAGAGTTTGCAGCTCGTAATGATTTGGTTCAGGCACTTCTTGATAGGATTCAGGCAATACCTGATGGGGGTGCTGCTGCACCCAAACAGACCGGAGGTTGGGCTGCGTCTGCATCTCGTACGAATAATATCAAATTTGATTCAGGTGATCTGTTGGTTCAGTTTGGCGGATGGATATTACATTATGTTTGATCCTATAGTGGTTGGTTAGTGGTTGCTTTATTTCGTTCTACTAATAGACTTCTTGTGATGCATGAATTTCGTAGATGGACGATTTGACGATGAATACTTTCAGCAAAGTGAAGAGTCAAGCCAGTTCAGGAATGAATATGAAATGAGAAAGATGAAGCAGGCTTGTATTTGTCTTTCTGTTATCTGTGTTATATCATATTAAAGCTCCTAGACTGTAACCGTTTTCATCTGTTCCAATTTTATATAGGATCAAGGCTTGGATATGATATCAGAAGGTCTAGATACTTTGAAAAACATGGCACAGGATATGAACGAGGTTTTATATCTTCTACTTAAACTACATCTTGTTTGAATCGGTTACAAAATTAATCTTTTTATATTTTATAACGTATGCAGGAAGTAGACAGACAGGTTCCATTGATGGATGAAATAGATGACAAGGTTGGAATATTTCCGATTTCACCCTCATTCTTCTTATTTTAAATTTAAGTAATTATTTGGTTTTTAATGTATTTTTAATTGTGGTATTTCAGGTGGATAAGGCGACTTCAGACCTTAGGAATACGAACGTTAGACTTAAGCACACTGTTCATCAGGTGATTAAAGTGACACAATAAAGATTTTTTTTTAATAGCATCATTATTGTGGATTCCGTGATTAGATCTAACACAAATGATCCTTTCCCGTGTTATTGTGCTGACAGCTGAGGTCTAGTCGAAACTTCTGTATTGATATTATATTACTGTGTATAATTCTGGGAATTGCAGCCTACTTATACAAGTAAGTTCCATACCCTTTTTCCTTTGCACGTTATTATTTGTTAGAGGTGCAAACATAAAGAAAAGTTTAAATAAAACGCACATCCTTTAAGTCTAGTTCAGTTGCTGTTTCTAATACAACAAATTGACTATCATTTGACCTTCTCTTGCAGCGGTTTGAAGTGAAAATTTGTGAAGATATCAAGATACGGAAATTTGCATTCAATTTACACCTTTGATGATCAACTTATGCTTTATATGTTTCATTATACAACTTATTTCTATTGTTTTCAAGTATAATAACATATATCGTTTCCACTTATTTGCATCGTTGGCCTATTACATTCCTGAGGCCAACCTTTAATAAGTAGTAATATTTACATGTGTTTTACATCCAAAAGTATTTTATCATCAAACTAGCAACGGTTGCTCTCAGAGCAAAATTTTTACAGGAACTGCTCGGGGAGCAACCGTAGCTTTTATATTCACACTCATGTACAAGTATCTGTCTTGTTCATCCATAACCTTATATTGTTCTTCTTCTTCGAACCACTTCGTCACCTTACATGAAGGTCAGGTGATTAAGATCTTGATAAGCCATCATATAAGTCTGATAAGCGATACCCATCTCAGATTCAATACAGTTGTACAAACTCATCTCATTTGTATCGACTGTTAAAGACCCGCTTTCTTCATTTTGATCTCTCGTGGCTTTAAACTTCTTGTTACACTCGATAAAACCCTCATATTGACTTGTTTCTTTGCGCTTTTTATTATCGTTAAATGGACCTTCAAACGAGTTTTTACCGTCTGAAAAACTGTCTGAAAAACTGACGCTTGAAGACATAGTGTCGATGGAAGAGAAATCCAAGTGAGAATCGAATATGAAAGGCAACATGGGACAATCTTTGAATAGGTTTTCCCTCTTTAAGATGTCGAGATTCAAGTTTATGTCCATAGGAATGACTGTTGACTTTTCTGGTTCTGGAACACGTTGACCATATCTATCTTGGTACAAGTTTCTTGGGGTACAAGTTTTCTGTCTCACTCGACAAAGTACCCAATCGTCCAACTGTAATCACCAACAAGAACAAAGAAAACCTAACCTTATTAGCAATCTGCATAATGTTTAAAGAATAGGTTCATGCAAACTTACCCTCATCGATTCTTTCGGCTTGCTTGAACTGCAAGCAACTGAATCAAGCAATCTGTATTCATGCATGATCCAGTCTGTCTTATCCCCTTTTGGAGGTCTTCCTTTATAAAACACCAAAGCTTTCTTCACCCCGACGATATTCTCGTTACATAATCCCAAAATAGGTCTATCGGTTCCTGTTGCCTTCCAGTACCCCGAACCCGCCATTCTATTCGGCCTCACTCCGTTAGGATACTTTCTATCTCTCGGAGTGAAGAAATACCATTCATCTTCTCCAAACAAAGCTTTATCTATAACCAAAACCAAAACCAAAACCAAAACCAAAATCAAATCAACCTCTGTGTGCGTGTGTGTGTGCACGTGTGTGTGAGAAAGAGATGGAGAGACTTACATGGAAGCTCCCATGGGTCGTACTTGTAAAGCTCGATTTCAGCAAAGATAGACGCCGGGAGGGTGGTTGAAGTAACTTTCTTCTGCAAATAGTGAACGATAAGTTCTTCGTCAGTGGGGTGAAACCGGAACCCTGGAGGAAGTTGTATGTCTAAATGTGCCGTGGTGTTGTCCATGGAAATCGAGATTTTCTTATTCGTTTTGTTGGAGGAAACTACTAGGCATATATATACATGTATATACAACTAGCATATGCATGTATGTAAAGTATGAATGCCCAAAATCCAAATCATATTTAATTATTTGTGGATAGTTAAATTTCAAGAAAGGTGACATGAAAGCAACCTTCATATACATTTTTGACTTAGAATGTTCAGACATGTTGTTTTGTACCTTAAAAAGTACAACTAGTACAATCCAGGTATAATACTCAGAATATCAACTATATTTGGAATTTGAAAAACCCTGCCCAAACTACAAAAGCATTGAATTGAACACGTTTTAGCCGGTCCAGCCTCTAGACTACGCTTTATCCGAAATGTATTTACCGATTCAACCCAAAAATCTGAATTAAAAAGGTGCTTTTCTTGTCCTTTATTTAAGCCTTAAATAAGGGCAAGAAAAACACATTTTTAATTCAGATTTTGTTGTCCAAATGCGCGTGTGATGTGCTTTTTATCTACGTTTCCACGTAAAAAAGTAGACCACCGCGCAACATGCAGGTGATTCCACAAATTTTTAATTCATTTTCATATATTTAAAACTTTTTTGTATATTCTTTTTAAGAAGTTTATATTTTAAGGGGCCATATTTTATCTTCGCACAGGGTCTACATATTTTCGAAGATTTTCGGAGACACCCTGATTTAAGGGGTAATGTTACGCGAGACATAATTATCGAAACCACGGGCATGGTGTTAGCGGTTCTGTTAGTGGTTCGAGCCAAAATTACCGTGAAAACTGACCGAAGCGGACCGTGAATACATAATCCAATCCAATGTGTATGGAGGATATTGGTAGAATTATAGGTCATTTTATTATATCAGTACTTTATTCTTTGGTGTAGCTAAAAATACTTTAGGGTCAATATAATCAGTGGCGGATCTTGCCCGTTGAACCTGTCAGGGCCGAAAGACACGGGCACTAAAATTAGCACTACGGCCGAAAAACTTGCCAGGGCCGAACATAGTATATATACAAAATTTCGATCGAAATACGGAAAATTAGCACTACGACCGAAAAACTTGCCAGGGCCGTGGCCCTGCCACGGCTCTACTAAGATCCGCCAATGAATATAATGAGGTCATAATTTTTATATTTACTTTACTTATTACAGCTTGAACGCTAAAATGATAATTATCGATGAACATAAAAATAGATACCGAATTTTGTTTTTTTACATAATATAATAATGTAGTAAAACCTAGTTCATGTCAATTATTTGTGCAACTTTATGGACTGAAGCGATGAATTTGAGGTTATAATTCGTTTGCTCTCTACATGAAAGATTCCATTTTGCTACAGTATGTATATGTGTTATTTTATTTTTATCTAAGATGATTTAGCCGTAAAAAACGCATAAATATAAAAATTGTTACCTACCTTGGGACAAAGTATCATTCATTGATATGTAATTTACCCTTATTTAATACTAAAAAGTTTACTATATCCAATAAACGCCCCAGCCAATTGTAGCACAGATCCTTGAGGCTTGGGCCAACCCCTTAGATAAAAATAAATAAAATATAATGAATATTAAAAGTTTTTAATAACACATATACATTTTCTTTTGTTATCAGGTTGAGGTATTGCTCATAAGGCTATCCGTTATGTTTTTACTAAAAAGTGAAAAGCGCCCTGCCACGTAGGTAGGAGTGGTTTCAGTGACCACATTCACTAAAGTGTGTTGGTTTCACTAACTAAATAATGTTTAAATTAGACTAGTGTTTTAGACCTGCGCATTGTGGCAGGAGCGTTAAACCGAAAAACAAAGACGTAAAAACGTTGAACCACGCACATGCGTTAATTCACAAAAATTAGACTGAAACGTAAAATAGAAAATCATAACTAAGTCAAAACGATAAAAACCCATGTAAAACAGTAAATAAACAATAAAAAATAAACTAAAAAATGTTTATCGTTAATGAATATATCACTTCTACGATATCATGCACAATTTAGCTGTTATTTAAGTGGGTTTAAATTAATACAATATACATGGCCGACCCTGAGGGTGGGCGGGGGGACCACCGGACAGGGCATGTGTTTTTTCGGGGCACATTTAAAAAAATCAGATATATACATATATATGTGTGTTTTGAGCATCGGAAGAGTTTAACTAAAAATAGAAGAGTTAGACCAAGTGTTCTCAAGAAAAAAAATATGGCCGGCGAACGACAACGATGCTGTAAAAGATATAAAGGGTAGAAGATAACGAGGGTATTTAAGTAAATATTTATCCTATGATTGTCAGCCCATCTAATTTTTTTTTAAACGGCCAACAGAATCAATACTGAGCACTCTCGGGGCACTCACTGAACAAACGGAGTACTCCGAGAGTAACCCGAGTCCACCACCAATTCCGGGGAAAACCCGGTAACCCACCCACCCGTAGACACAACAATGAAATTACCGGTAAAACCCGTTTGGCTCAAGGATCCAACCTAGGTTTCCCTGGGTCTCCTATCATTGCCCACCAGTTGCTCACTTTGCACCAAGTGAGAGTTGAATCTGCATCTCTCAAGAGAAATGCAAGTCTTCCACATTTGATCTAAATATCATTGTCATCAGCCCATCTAATCTAAAATGATGGTGAAAAACCTACCGAGGAGGGTTTGATCCTGAGCGTCACTCCGGTTTTCATCCGGCTGTTACTCTAGCGAGGCAACTCGTGTAGAGGCAGTACGGTTTCCGGGGGAAAGCCTTCGACCCAAGACTGGTTAACCCAGCGCTGACCTTGCTATCTGGGCCCACGTTCTTGGCGAGGGTCCGCGATTTGCGGATGTGACAATGGTCACCATTAAGAAGTTCACCTTTAAAAAAATATATATATATATTTTATTCAATATATTTTAATATCTTTCAAATTGTTTTCTCTTTTGTGTTAACCATACTTTTCTAGTTTCAATTTTATTCACTATATTTTAATACGTAAACTTATGTTAAAATATATTTTGTAAACCATTTCTAGTTTATTTGATGATTATATAAAATTTCTAGATTAGTTTATTTGATTATTGTGTAAATTTTTAGATTATTATTTTTTTTTCTATTATTTTTTATTTATTACATTATCTAATTCTTGGTTTATTATATTTAATTTTGTTCTATTAAAAGGAAAAGAAAAGAAAGTAGAATTATGAAAAAAAAAATGTCTATATTATTGGTTATTTACTTTCGATTTACGGAGAAACACGTATAATGAAGTTACTATTATATTTCTTTAATTTTATGTATTACTAGTTTTTGCCCGTCCGCGTTGCGGGACAATAAGCTAAATATTTTTCTCTCATAACATGTATGTCTGTATTTCGGTTACTTGTACATACTACTCATAACACGTTCTTAAAAAAAATTACATCGAGTCAACCAATTAAAACAAAAACACTACCATACTTTTACTAAAAAAAACTAAAACGATGGAAATACTATAATTTTAAACTGTGAGCAAAATTGTAATTTTTCAGGACAAATGAGCATGTACCAGGCATGCCTGGACGAATAAAAATTACACCTATGCCCACCCGCGTTGTAGGGCGTTAAATCAAATATTTCTTAGTTTCATAACATGTATGCATGTATTTAGGTTACTTGTGCATGCTACTTATAACACGATCTAAAAAAAACATCGAGACAACCAATTAAACGAAAACACTACCATAGTTTTGCTAAAAAAATTAAAACAATAACAGGTCTGTAATTTTGAGCTAGGGGTAAAATACTAATTTGTCAGGACCAATGAGCGAGTGTTAGACAACTGCTTGACACAATAAAAGTTACACTGAGTCAACCAAGCAAAATAAAAAAGTACTATAGTTTAAAAAAAAAGAGTAAAATGATGGTAAGATCATAATTTTTAACTGGGGGAGAAATTGTCATTTTTGAAATGGTAGTAAAATCACAATTTTGAACAAAGGGCAAGACAGTGAAAATATTTTGAACTGGGGGCGAAATAATAATTATAAACTGATGGCAAAATCATAATTTTGAGCTATGGGGAAAAACATAATTTTATTTTGAACTGTGGGCAAAAACGTAATTTTGAGTTGAGGGCAAAATCGTAATTTTTAGTTAGGGGCAAAAACATATTTTTATTTTGCACGGGGGGCAAAAGCGTAATTTTAGACGGAGGGCGAAACCGTAAATTTAAACTGAGAGTAGAATTAGAAATGGGTTTTTGAATTGAGGGAAAAGCGCAAATTTTGAGCCAGGACAAAAATATGATTTTATTTTGAATTAGGGGTAAAAACGTAATTTTAAACGTAGGATGAAACCGTAATTTTAAGCTGAAAATAAAACAAAATTAAAATTGGGTTGGTCTAATAGGGAAGTGCCAGGCAAGCTGCCTGGCACTATTCCCTCAAGTTCAAAATGTATATGTAGTAAACTAGTTGATGCCCCGCCCGCGTTGCGGGGCGTTAGGCCGAATATTTCTCAAACAATTAAAAAAACAATATCATAGTCTTGCTAGAAAAAAAAAACTAAATCGGTGGCAATACCGTAATTTTGAGGTCAGGGCAAAACTCTAATTTGTCTGGACTAGTGAGCAAGTGTTAGGCAGCCGATTGACACAAAAAAAATATTAAATCGAGTCAACCAATTAAAATAAAACACTTCTATAGTTTTGCTAAAAAACTAAAACAATGACAATACTGTAATTTTGAGCTAGGGGAAAAATTGTAATTTTTTGCTGGGCTAAAATCGTAATTTGTCAAAAGCTAAAGCGATGTCGATACTGTTATATTTTAACTAGGGGCAAAATGGTAACTTTGAACAGGGGCAAATTCATAATTTTTAACTGGGGTAAAATCGTATCATACACGGGTCAATGGGGATTTAAAAAAAATAACTAAAACGATGGCAATTCTTTAATTTTTAACTGGGGCAAAATTGTATTTTTTGGCTAAGGTAAAATCGTAATTTGCCAAAAGCTATAGCGATGGAAAAACTGTATTTTTTAACAGGAGCAACATCGTAACTTTGAACAAAAGTCATATAGAAAAAAAAAGAAGAAAGGAAAAAGCTCAACCGCCTTTTTCCACCTATGGAATCCAACAACTATTGCCGCCGCCCAATCTTTTTGTAGATGTTGAAAATATACGTAGTGTATACATATATTATTTTGTATACATATATTATTTAGTTAGATAACTATCTATAAACTTGATCTTATCTATCTATACTATATAATAAAAGAAACCATGTTTGGGACACATGGCGTTCTATGAGACAGTCTTAATTATTTTTCTAAATATTTATTATGAAAAATCAATATTAAATTTAAAATTTGTAGAAGAGATTTTAATGATAAAGACAAAGATAACTGATAATAATATATTAATTATTATAATCATATTTTAATTTTTAAAATCTAAAAAAAATATTGGTTAAATATTTTTAGAGAAATGGATTGGAGGTTAAATTGGTTAAATATGTTCGTAAAGTATATATGCATTTATTGGTGTACACTGTTTCTATTATGGATCATTATTGAATAGTGGTTTAGGGTGGAGATACAATAAGAAGTTTATTTCGCTAGGAAGGATAGGAAGCAATCATAACCGTCCAATTGCACAATCTACGGTCTAGATCAAAATCAAATTAAAAACTGTCATTTAAACACGCTCTCCGGGGTTTCAGGGTATTATCGTCAAATTCCAAAATAACCGCCATTGAATATACACAGAAACGCTTCGTAAAAAAGTGCATTACGTTTTACACTTCCATTGAACGATCAAACACATACAGAAATTTGAGAAAATCATACTCCATTGAAGTTCATGGCGTCGTCGAGAGATAATTTGAAGGTTTACATTCGAGTTACTCAAAAGAAATCCGTCTCTGAAAACCCTAAATCATCAAAGAAGCCAAAAACATCATCAGCTGAAGAGAACATAGATGAACAAGAAAAAATTAGCCAAAAATCAACAATGAAACAACAAAGAACTAGAAAACGCAAAGATATTTCAGACAATGGTATATTTATCTATTTTTGCTCTTTAACTGAATTCAAGTTATGTTTTATGAAGTACAATAGACCTAATATATCATATCCGTTCCGAAAAATAGTTAATGAGTTATATCTTCCCCTATCTTAACATTTTTGTTACTAGAGACTACATTGCGTTTTATGTTAAAACTATGATCTAAGATGCTAATGCTTCTTATGGGATTTATATATTGTGAATTAATGCGTTTTACCTTAATAAATTTGCAGAAACAAAGAGATTATTATTATGATAATTGTAATCGAATTTTAGAACATTGCGTTTTATCTTTGAATTTGCTGAGATACATGTGTTGTTAACTATTGCGTTTTATATTAATATATCATAAAAAAAACAAAATTAGATTATGTAATGTTAATTTGGTGTGTTAAATAATATGATGTAAAGTATTGCGTTTTATCTTAAACCTGTGAATTACTGCTTTTTATCTTTATAGTATTAGCTAATGCGTTTTATCATAAATTTGTTAATTTACATTGTTGACTAATGCGTTTTATATTAATATATCATAAAAAACAAAATGAGATTATGTAATGTTAATTTGGTGTGTTAAATAATATGATGTAAAGTATTGCGTTTTAACTTAAACCTGTGAATCACTGCTTTTTATCTTTATAGTGTTAGCTAATGCGTTTTATCATAAATTTGTTAATTGATATTGTTTCATTATTCTATTTAAAGTTAAAAAAACAAGAGCAAAAACAAAAAAGGAGAAGAAAGTAAGTGGTGATAGAATCATCAGAAGATACAGTTTCTGATTCAAAGGATGAAAAATCTGGTCGAGCTATTGTTCTGCATACTTCCGAACAACAACAAGTAAATACAGGTAACATAAAACGCATTTAACAAATTTCATGAAAAAAAATATATGTTTTTAACACAATTCAATGTATCAGATGATGATTTTGTTGATCCACAACCAAGAGTTAACCCGACAAAAAATCAAAAGAAAGAAAAGGCAGAATCAAAACCAAAGAGATCACTGAGGAAAGATAAAACAAAAGAACAACCAGAACAACAACCATATTATGATTACGACGGAAAAAAAATCAACATAAGATGTGCAGTCAATAATCTAAAAGATTATATTGAAGGTTTGTCAAAAGAGCAAAGGAATGTTGTTAGAGAAATAGGGTTTGAGAGCATACTAAAATTCAAGCTGCATTCAGTTTCACGCAAATTCAGATATTGGCTGGTAAAAAACTTTGATGCTGAAAATGATGAGATAAATACTGGAGATGAAAAGATTAAGATCACAGCTGAATTAATCCAAAAGGTATTTCAAATACCAAATGGAAAAACAAAGATTGAGGAAAAATTGAGACCAAAAGACACTGATCTTATAATTAAATTCTGGCGCGGTCAATTCAGCAAAGATATTTTGAAGAGAATGTATGCGCACAACTTGATTAGTTATTTAAAATCAAGAAATGAGCTTGGAAGATTGTTTAAACTAAATTTCTTGGTTATATTTTTTACCATCATGGCGGAGGCAATGCAAAGTAGTAATGTTAATCAAAGATTCTTGCCATCAATGAAAAGTGACAAAAAAACCCAGGATTTTAATTGGTGTGAATATATTCTGACCGTTTTAAGGCGTACAAGAAGACAATGGCCTGGAAATGAGAAGCTCTTCAATGGACCTATTGCATTGTTAGCGGTATGAAATCTGATCTTTCATTATTGCTACATATTTGCTGAATGCTTGTTTAGGCTGCTTGTTTATATTCTTTGTTTGTTTAAAACTATACTTTATAAAACGCAATGTATATTTTAAAACGCAATGATCTTTCATTTTTGTTTGTTTATATTCTTTGTTTGTTTAAACCTATTCTTTGCTTGTGTAAGACGCAATGTTTTTGTAAAACGCAATATATTTAAAGTTACAAAACATTAGTTTTGTAAGTTGTTTACAATGATTTATATTTTAAAACGCAACAAAATTTGAATTGATTATTTTTATAAAGCGCAATGATTCATACAGATACTATATGCTTACAAAAAACAAGGATTTGACGATGCTGAAAACACTGAAGAGTTCTCTCTTGATAAAATTGACTCTACAACATTACAAGAATTTGAAGATGAATTGGAAATTGCTACGCAAAATGAGGGGAGATGTCTTGTAATGGATAAAGAGAAAAAAGTCAGAAAGAATAAACAAAAAAAGAAAGATGAAAAGGATGAATTTTATGTTTATCCAACTGAATCCGAGAATGAAAACGAAGAAATTTTTAAAGATGAATCTGAAGAAAAAGATGAAGACGATGCTGAAGAACAACCAATCACCTTACTTAAAGCTGCAACAGACTGGATTGATCAAGAGAATCAAGAGAATGTTCAAAACAGCCCAATTAAAACCAATGAAACTGAACAAACACATACAGAAAGTGGAGGATCATGGGGGCAATTCTTCATTAAACCGTCAATAGGAAATAAAGATAAAATGTGGGTAGACAGTCAAAGCCGACTGCGTAATTTCATGCCATCACAAAATCAAAGTGAAGGTCTTTCTGACATTCATTCAACAAAAAGTGGTGATGAAAATATGAAGAACATTGAAGATAAAAAATCACATGAAGAATATCTTGTGACTGCTTTGGATGATCATTTTAAAGGATTTGAAGAAATTTTCGAAAACATCCAATCACGCATAGATGAGATTGTCGAAGAATATCCAAACAGTGAAGCTCTTCATAACAAAGTAAACGAATGGGTGTCATTGATTGAAAAATTCAACCATCAAGCAAAAAAGCACATGAAAGTTAATATTGATTCAACTATGATGGAAACACCATCAAGATTTCTAAATTTGAGCCAAAATGAAGACACCGAAAATCAAATCATTTCAACACCATTGATTGTAAAACGCAATGATGATGATACAAAACGCAATGAGGATAGCACACCTGTAGTTCAGTCCTCCAATCCAGAAAAAATCAGTGAGAATGAACCTGCATCTGTTCTGCAAACACACATTGAAAAACCTTCAATGGTACAATCATCATTTAGCGAAGAAACTCCATCATTAATGTTGGAGATAATAAAAAAGACATATGGAGAAGAAAAAAAAATCAAATCAAATCCAAAGAAAATTCATGATGATAAGGTACCATCCTTTGATTTGAAAATTTCTCAGTTGTCTTCAAATGTTGATGAAAATGAAGTTGAAGTTGATGCTACTCGCCACGCTGCACAAACCGAAATTCAAGCGGAATCTGAAAATAAAACAATCGAAAAAGATGTTCAAATTACTGGAATATAAACAATGTTTGATAGAATTGAAGAACAGGATACTGAAAAGGAAATCAGTGATCTAATTCAAAACACATCATTCCTCAACCCACAAGAAGATCCGTATAAAACACCTGCAAAATCAGTTCATCAAGAACAACCAACAAGTGATATAAGCAAAACAGAAGAAATAATCACAAGGATGGTACGACCAGATCGAGAGAAAAATGTACCAGAAGTATTTTGTTCACCATACTATCTAAGACAAGTTGCAATGAAGGAAGCAAGAATGGCAACCGAAAACAACATATCGGGATATGCTTTCCATGCAAAAGGAGAAATGATGTAAAAATTCATTTATATACACTAAAAACAAAAAAAACAAAAATCAAAATATTATAATTTAATTATTATTTTTTTTTGCAGGGATACTCTCTTTGAAATTAAAGATCATGTATTTCTATATAGATATGCTGCTGAAACAATGAGGCCAGGATTGGAAATCACCGGAGAAGTAATCAATTGTTGGTCATATATTTTGAATGAAGAAGAAAAAAGAAGATCAAAAGACAACAAAACTCCAAGATTTTTCTGTACTATTCGAATGCTGGTATGATATATAAAACGCAATTTTTCTGTATTCGTATAATGAAGTATTTTGAAGTTTGATTGAATGAAGTTTTATAAAACGGAATTGCAGTATTATTTCTTTAATAAAACGCAATGCTTACTTTGTTTGAATGAAGTTTTATAAAACGCAGCTGTATGTTTTATTACCTTCATAAAACGCAGCTGTATGTTTTATTACCTTCATAAAACGCAATAATATGTTAAATTGTTTAATTTTATGCAGGCTTTACCATCGAGTGAAAAGGAAGAAACTGAAAATAAAGAAAAGATGATAGAAGCATTCACAATGAACATAGAAAAAATTCTTCAAGGTGCAAAGCTAAAAAGCATAAAGGATTTTAAAATTATCCTTGTCCCGATTCTCTATTCACAGCATTTCTTTGTGATCTCCTTCAATCTTGAAGAGAAACAAATATTCATCATTGACAACAGTGCGAAAGAAGAAACAAATGAAGCTAAATATGGGAATGTGCCTGAAAATACGGTAAGTATTCTTACTTATGCTTTTAAAACACAAATATAAACCACCTAATCTTTTTGTTTTGTTTTGTTTTTTTGTTTTTTCTGTAGAGGAATGCTTTGGCAGCTTACCTTAAATCTGTTGGACATGAAAAAGAAGATGATATAAAGGGAATAACCCATGTTAGAATGCAGATGAAATGGAGGACACAATATAATGGCATTGACTGTGGTATATTCACTATGCGTCATATGGAATGTTATCATGGAGAACCGGTCGAAAAATGGGATTGTGGGTTTAACGTGGAATATGAAGAACCTGCAATTATCAAGAAGGGTAAAAACAAAAAACCAGTCAACAAGCAGATCGCACAACTTGAAGATTTAAGAAGAAAGTTCATCGCGAAGATATTATTGCACGAAATCAACGAACAAAGAGATTATGTTATTGAGGACTCAAAGAATTTTCGAGACCTCAATGCGAAACTTAAAAAACAATCTTATGACACTAGTTTAGATAGGATTAAAGACAGGCTTGCTCTTGCTGGTTTACTTTGATTTAGAAATGCTACTTATTATAAAACGCAATGTTTTTTCATTTAGCATGGTTTTAATATAACTCATTATTTTCTTGATCTTGCTAGTTACTTTGATTTAGAAATGCTACTTATTATAAAACGCAATGTTTTTTCTTTTGGGATAATTTTCATATAAAGCAATATTTTGATGATATATTTAAAATGCACTTATTTGTTTGTTATTTTAAAACGCAATATGTATCCTTTAAAATTATTTAAACATTATTTTGAAAAAAATTTATAAAATATATATAAAATTTATAAAACGCAACATTTTAATAGTATGCTATAAATTGTCTATTTAAATTATTACAATGTTTTGAAATGCTACTTATTATAAAACGCAATGTTTTTTCTAATTATTCATTTCCAAACATATAACGCAATATAATTTAGAAATGCTACTTATTATAAAACGCAATGTTTTTTCTTTTGGGATAATTTTCATATAAAGCAATATTTTGATGATATATTTAAAATGCACTTATTTGTTTGTTATTTTAAAACGCAATATGTATCCTTTAAAATTATTTAAACATTATTTTGAAAAAAAATTATAAAATATATATAAAATTTATAAAACGCAACATTTTAATAGTATGCTATTGTAACACCCCCGAAAATATAAAACTTTATATTAGAATTATAAAGTATAAATAAACAAGAATTTACTAACTAGGAATTTTAACCTAGTTAGTTACAAGTCTAGAAATAGTTTATAATAGGGTTAAAAGCAACTAAACTATAAGTGGAACAAAGTGGAAGGGCCTAAGTTGTAAGAATTGAAACTATCTTATTAATTTTGAATAAAAATGAAAACCAAACACCCATTAAGGATGTCTGGTCGATTAGAACAAGCAGGGGGCGACACCCCCACTCTCAAACCCTAAAGTTCTACTTAAACTCTCAAATTGGAGGTGCAAATCTGGTCCAAATGAAAATCCGAGCTTAGAATCGTGATCCTCATCGCAAGAGGATTACAAGGTATGTAAAATTTAAGGAAAACTCTTAACTTGAAATTCTCATGAAAATGGGAAAAATCTGAAATTCTAGTTGCATGTGTGTATTATGATGACTAGGAACAACTATAGTGTCTAGGGACAAAACCCTAGACAAATAGAAGTTGAAATCATAAGAAATTTTGGTGAACCTATAAACACCATTATAGGTGATTAGTGGGTTATGTGTAATTTGATGAACACTAGGAAATAGATTGTTAATCTAGTGTAATTTGGCAATTTTGAAGTGATTCCAGAAAATTTGAAGTTATCAATCATGTAAAAAGGTTGAATGATGCGAAATTAGGGCTAAATAATAAACTAGAGATTTGATGTTTAATCTTGTAAAAATCTGCCCATGAAGTGTTTGTTGAAATGCCTCTATGAAGGCTTAAAAACTGAAATTTCCAAGTTTAAACGCATAATCATGATGTTTTGGTGTATTATGCGAATTATGATTTAAAGAGAGTTCTAAACATATCATATATGAACTCTATAGGAACGGGCGCAGAAGCGTCAAGCGGACAAGCGGGTGGCGAACCACGTTTGAAAGGCCTACTTTGAAGGTACGTAACTTGATTGGTTACATTAAGCGAGTTGTTGATAAGTTTCGTAAATCTTATTGTTGAATCGAAATTTGTGTTGAATTTATATTGATTATGATTGGAATGCGAATTAATAGACTTAATTTAGTCAACGAACCAATTGGTAGTCATCATAAGTGGATGGTTCCACAAGATGAGCCAACAGATCTATTAGTTGTGAAAGTTGTAGTTTTAAACGTTCTAGTAGTCGATAATGGCGATAATAATCACAAAGGCATTAAACCATGAAATTGGTAAGAAATGCGGGTGATAATAAGCCCCGGATGTTGGGCATAAGGCGCCATAGGTTTATTAGTTAAATGGTAGTAAAATGTGTAAGGTTAGAATGGGTCGAATAATTAAATAATGACATATGGACTTTCGATCCGTAAATAAATTTTTCGGTATGAAAATCATAATAGGCACGTCGGTAATGAATTTACAGACGTATAGCAAAAAGAATGACCTAAAACGGACTTACGAGTCAAAAGATATGCACGATTGAAGTTAAAATCTGAGTTTTCCGGAGCTGGCAGAAAATGCAGCTCACAAAACATGAGCTGCTGGAAAACCCGATCCCCCGCGCCACGCGGAAGATGACCAGAATCGTGCCGCGACACGCGGGAGGTTCTCGCGGCCCGCGTAACACTTCTCTCGGGGCGCGAGCGACCCGGATCCGAAATTTTTATTTGTTTTCAATAGTTTTGATGCTAGATTTCAATTATATGTGTTTTAATATTGTCAAAACTAATCATTGATGTGGTTTTGACATTAGGTGACGTTGGTGAACTTACGGATGGCGATCAAGCAAATGATGAAGAACCGAACACTACATTTTGAAGCTTCCGCAATGTTTTAGATCTTTAATAGACTTTGTGTATGGGTTGTAAACAATTTCTAAACAACTTTTGAAACGTTTTAACTTAGTCATTAGTTGACTAAGGTTGATACTACTTATGATCTTTTTGAATGTAAGTTATGTTACTTAAGAACCACTTTATTTGAAATGGTATAATCTATTATTAAAATCAAGTAAACTTAGACGGGTGTTACAAGTTGGTAATCAGAGCTTAAGGTTGTCAACAAAGTGTTCGGTTCAAGCTTGATCGATCATCCGGTAAGAATTAACTCATTATGTTAGTAGATTATGTCTTATGTAAGGAATGAGAAACGAATTGTTATGCATGGGAAGAGCGTGTTAACACACTCAAACCCGGAAAGTGCATTAAATGTGAACGGTCAAAGCAAGTTAGGAACTTGGCTAAACCGAAACAAACAAAGCAATGTCATGAATGAAATGTTTAACGTTTGATGTAAACATTTCAGTTTCAAGATGTCGAAAGGGAGCAATAATGATCCGGTGCCGACAAGCACCGAACAAATGAAAGAAATAATTGCCGAGGAAGTAGGAAAGGCAATTGAAAGCAGTCTATCCGGGTTTATAGATAAGATTCAAGGTACGGTGTTGTCACTCGTAGAAGAACGAGTTAAAAGGTTGGAGGATACGGTCAACCTTATGAAGGACAAAACTGGAGAACGTAAAGGGTGCTCATATAAGGAATTCATGGCGTGTAAACCGCCAATCTATAACGGGGAAGTCGACCCGATAATTTGCCAAAGATGGTTGGGCGACATTGAAGGGGTGTTTGAAAGGACCCATTGCGACGAAAGCGATTTCGTTGCTTACGGAACGGGTCAGTTAAGAGGACAAGCCAAGGATTGGTGGGATAACCAAAAGAATGAAATAGGGGCTGAAGCGGCAAGGACCATGACATGGGAAGAGTTTAAGACACCATTTCTTAAACATCAAAGTCCCAAAGCGGTCATTAACAAAATCAAGGAAGAGTTCATGCAACTTAGGCATAAGGGTGAAACCATAGACAAGATCACGACGATGTTTATGGATAAGATGAAGTTTAGTAGTGAATTAGTGACGAACGAAGAACATAAAATATACTACTACTACAATATGTTGAGCGCTGAATATAGGGAGTTTATGGCTCCTTCAAAATACGAGACCCTTACCGAAATCATTAACGTTGCTCGGGAACGGGAAATCGAGTTGAAGAAACAAGTCGAAAGAGGTGAGCGAAGGGCACATGATGTTAATCCAAGCCCTACAAAGAAAGCCCGAACTGGAGAATCGGGAAAGAAGGTGGATGCGAAAGGTGGGTCGCCAAGTTGTAAAGTGTGCGGGAAGGGACACAAAGGGGAATGTCGATTCAAAGACAAGCCATACCCCATATGTAATAAGACGGGGCACACGGCCTCGCTATACCCGGGAAAAGTCTCTGTTTGCTACAAATGTTATCAACCCGGCCACAAAAAGTCCGAATGTCCGGACTTAGTTGGAAAGAGAGACGTTAAAGAATCTCCAACAGAAGCTCCCAAAGCGAAGGCTAGGTCCTTCCAACTTACCGCGGCTGAAGCGAAGACAGAACCCGATGTGGTTTCAGGTATATTCACAATTAACTCAATTCCAGCACGTGTATTGTTTGATACGGGTGCGAATAAATCCTTCATTTCGCATGGATTTATTCGACATCCTTCATTTGTATTGACAAAATTACCTGTGCCCTTAGAAGTTGAAATAGGGGACAACAAAATTTTTATAGTTTGTGATGTTTGTCGAGGCTGCAAATTAAGCATCGACGATGAGGAATACTTGATAGACCTAATCCCGATGTCAATGGGGGAGTTTCAAGTAGTCGTTGGGATGGATTGGCTAGCCCAGCACCATGCAAAAGTCGTGTGTTTTCGTAAGGAGATAAAACTAACATCTCCGAGCGGGAAACATGTCACCGTTTATGGCGAAAAAGGAGGTAACCCCATAGTGTGCTCAATGTTGAAAGCTCACAAGCTTATGAAGCAAGGATGCAAGGCATTCATGATGTACGCAAATGAGCCCGAGAAAGAATCACGGAAGATTGAAGATGTACCAGTAGTACGAGATTATGGAGATGTGTTTCTGGAGGATTTACCGGGGATACCGCCTGAACGGGAAGTAGAGTTCGGGATCGAATTGATTCCGGGTGCAAAACCCATAGCTAAAGCACCGTACCGACTCGCGCCGTCGGAATTACAAGAGTTGATGTCCCAAATTCAAGACCTGCTTGACAAAGGATTTCTAAGGTCGAGTGTCTCTCCTTGGGGCGCACCGGTACTGTTCGTGAAAAAGAAAGACGGGAGCATGCGGATGTGTATCGATTACCGGGAGTTAAACAAACTCACGGTAAAGAACCGATACCCGCTTCCGAGGGTAGATGATTTATTCGACCAATTACAAGGTGCGAACTGGTTTTCAAAAATCGACCTTAGATCTGGGTATCATCAATTAAAGGTCAAGGAAGAAGATGTGCCGAAGACGGCTTTCCGCACGAGATACGGACATTACGAATTCCTCGTGATGTCATTTGGGCTAACAAATGCACCCGCGGCTTTCATGGACCTCATGAACCGGGTTTGCAAGCCGATGTTGGATAAGTCGGTCATTGTGTTTATCGATGATATCTTGGTGTATTCAAAAAGCGAAGCTGACCATGCACACCATTTACAAGAGGTGTTGGAGACACTTAGGCGAGAGAGGTTATATGCAAAATTCTCTAAATGTGCCTTTTGGTTACGAGAGGTACAATTTCTTGGCCACGTCATAAGTGCCGACGGAGTATTGGTGGATCCGTCCAAGATCGAGGCTGTGTCAAAATGGAATCCCCCGAAGAACCCTTCAGAAATTAGAAGCTTTTTGGGGCTTGCGGGATATTATAGGAGATTCATTCAAGACTTCTCCAAGATTGTGTCACCGCTAACAAAACTAACCCGAAAGAAAGAAAAGTTCATTTGGGGTATCGATCAAGAAAGAGCGTTTTAAACGCTAAAAGAAAAGTTAACTCAAGCTCCGGTACTGACATTACCGGACGGAGTCGAAGACATGGTGATTTATTCGGATGCTTCATTATCGGGGCTCGGATGCGTGTTGATGCAACGGGGCAAAGTTATAGCTTATGCCCTCGAGGCAATTGAAGATACACGAGAAGAAGTATCCCACGCACGATCTCGAGTTGGCTGCGGTGGTATTTGCATTAAAAATATGGAGGCACTACTTGTATGGGGTAAAGTGCACCATATTCACCGACCACAAGAGCTTGAAATACTTCTTCGATCAGAAGGAGTTAAATATGTGACAAAGGCGATGGTTAGAAACGGTGAAAGATTTTGACTGTGAAATACACTACCACCCCGGAAAGGCAAATGTGGTGGCGGATGCTCTGAGCAGAAAAGCGGACTATGTCCCAATACGAGTAAGGTCGATGCAGCTTGTGGTGACCTCGGGTATACTTGAACGTATTCGAGAGGCGCAATTAGAAGCAATGAAAGAAGAGAATTGGAAGAAAGAAAGAATAATCGGTCAGTTGAAAGATTTGTCGGATGGGAATAACGGGTTAAAGACTCGATCCGGAAGGATATGGGTTCCAAATACTTGTGGGGTGAAGGCGCTTCTACTTGATGAAGCTCATAAATCCCGATATTCAATTCATCCGGGTGCGACCAAGATGTACAATGATCTGAAACAAAATTATTGGTGGCCTGGAATAAAGAGGGATGTGGCAAAGTATGTGGAAAAATGCTTGACATGTTTACAAGTCAAGGCGGAGCACCAGAAACCATACGGCAAACTCCAACCGTTAAAAATTCTGGTTTGGAAATGGGAACATATTACAATGGACCTATTAACCAAGTTGCCTAAGACAAATCGTGGTTTCGATGCCATATGGGTAGTAGTGGATAGATTGACGAAAAGTGCTCACTTCATTCCGATCCGTGAGACTTATATGTCAGAAAAGATGTCAGAAGTTTACACTAATGAAATAATAGCACGTCATGGGGTGCCGGTATCCATCGTGTCTGATAGGGATACCCGGTTTACTTCAAACTTCTGGCGAGATTTCCAAGAGCAAATGGGAACCAAATTGTTCATTAGCACTGCGTACCATCCCCAAACAGATGGACAGAGTGAAAGAACAATACAAACATTGGAGGACATGCTACGGGCGTGTATAATCGACTTTGGAGGAAGTTGGGATGTTCACCTACCGTTAGTCGAGTTTTCGTATAATAACAGCTACCAATCCAGTATTAAGATGGCACCGTACGAAATGCTCTATGGTAGGAAGTGCCGAACCCCGGTATGTTGGGGTGAAGTGGGTCCACGTGAACTCGCCCACCAAGATATAGTACAAGCCACAAATGAAAAGATTGATAAGGTTCGGGCACACTTGAAAGCGGCTCAAGACAAGCAAAAGGCGTATGCTGATAAAAGGAATAGGCCAATCGAATTCCAGGTTGGCGACATGGTCATGCTAAAAGTTTCCCCATGGAAGGGCGTTATTAGATTCAGAAAAAGGGGGAAGCTAAGCCCGATGTTTATTGGGCCATTTAAAATCATCGGAAGGGTTGGCAAAGTAGCTTACCGCCTTGAGCTACCGAAGGAACTAAGTGGGATTCATGGCACGTTTCACGTGTCACAATTAAGAAAGTGCCTAGCAGACGAAACAGCCTATATCCATTACGATGATATCGAAGTGGATAATAGTCTGAATTATGCTGTGAGACCGGTGGAGATTTTAGATCGAAAGGTCAAACACTTACGAAATAAACAAATCTACCAAGTCAAAATCAAATGGGAGCATAGGAAAGGTTCGGACACTACGTGGGAGTCCGAAGAGGAGATGCGACGTCTCCACCCTACATTATTTGGTACGTACTACGGTTTCGGGGACGAAACCCTTTTTAAGGGGGGTGGACTTGTAACACCCCGAAAATATAAAACTTTATAATAGAATTATAAAGTATAAATAAACAAGAATTTACTAACTAGGAATTTTAACCTAGTTAGTTACAAGTCTAGAAATAGCTTATAATAGGGTTAAAAGCAACTAAACTATAAGTGGAACAAAGTGGAAGGGCCTAAGTTGTAAGAAATGAAACTATCTTATTAATTTTGAATAAAAATCAAAACCAAACACCCATTAAGGATGTCTGGTCGATTAGAACAAGCAGGGGGCGACACCCCCACTCTCAAACCCTAAAATTCTACTTAAACTCTCAAATTAGAGGTGCAAATCTGGTCCAAATGAAAATCCGAGCTTAGAATCGTGATCCTCATCGCAAGAGGATTACAAGGTATGTAAAATTTAAGGAAAACTCTTAACTTGAAATTCTCATGAAAATGGGAAAAATATGAAATTCTAGTTGCATGTGTGTATTATGATGACTAGGAACAACTATAGTGTCTAGGGACAAAACCCTAGACAAATAGAAGTTGAAATCATAAGAAATTTTGGTGAACCTATAAACACCATTATAGGTGATTAGTGGGTTATGTGTAATTTGATGAACACTAGGAAATAGATTGTTAATCTAGTGTAATTTGGCAATTTTGAAGTGATTCCAGAAAATTTGAAGTTATCAATCATGTAAAAAGTTTGAATGATGCGAAATTAGGGCTAAATAATAAACTATAGATTTGATGTTTAATCTTGTAAAAATCTGCCCATGAAGTGTTTGTTGAAATGCCTCTATGAAGGCTTAAAAACTGAAATTTCCAAGTTTAAACGCATAATCATGATGTTTTGGTGTATTATGCGAATTATGATTTAAAGAGAGTTCTAAACATATCATATATGAACTCTATAGGAACGGGCGCAGAAGCGTCAAGCGGACAAGCGGGTGGCGAACCACGTTTGAAAGGCCTACTTTGAAGGTACGTAACTTGATTGGTTACATTAAGCGAGTTGTTGATAAGTTTCGTAAATCTTATTGTTGAATCGAAATTTGTGTTGAATTTATATTGATTATGATTGGAATGCGAATTAATAGACTTAGTTTAGTCAACGAACCAATTGGTAGTCATCATAAGTGGATGGTTCCACAAGATGAGCCAACAGATCTATTAGTTGTGAAAGTTGTAGTTTTAAACGTTCTAGTAGTCGATAATGGCGATAATAATCACAAAGGCATTAAACCATGAAATTGGTAAGAAATGCGGGTGATAATAAGCCCCGGATGTTAGGCATAAGGCGCCATAGGTTTATTAGTTAAATGGTAGTAAAATGTGTAAGGTTAGAATGGGTCGAATAATTAAATAATGACATATGGTCTTTCGATCCGTAAATAAATTTTTTGGTATGACAATCATAATAGGCACGTCGGTAATGAATTTACAGACGTATAGCAAAAAGAATCACCTAAAACGGACTTACGAGTCAAAAGATATGCACGATTGAAGTTAAAATCTGAGTTTTCCTGAGCTGGCAGAAAATGCAGCTCACAAAACATGAGCTGCTGGAAAACCCGATCCCCCGCGCCACGCGGAAGATGACCAGAATCGTGCCGCGACACGCGGGAGGTTCTCGCGGCCCGCGTAACACTTCTCTCGGGGCGCGAGCGACCCGGATCCGAAATTTTTATTTGTTTTCAATAGTTTTGATGCTAGATTTCAATTATATGTGTTTTAATATTGTCAAAACTAATCATTGATGTGGTTTTGACATTTGGTGACGTTGGTGAACTTACGGATGGCGATCAAGCAAATGATGAAGAACCAAACACTACATTTTGAAGCTTCCGCAATGTTTTAGATCTTTAATAGACTTTGTGTATTGGTTGTAAACAATTTCTAAACAACTTTTGAAACGTTTTAACTTAGTCGTTAGTTGACTAAGGTTGATACTACTTATGATCTTTTTGAATGTAAGTTATGTTAATTAAGAACCACTTTATTTGAAATGGTATAATCTATTATTAAAATCAAGTAAAATTAGACGGGTGTTACAGCTATAACTTAACATTGTCTATTTAAATTATTACAATGTTTTGAAATGCTACTTATTATAAAACGCAATGTTTTTTTCTAATTATTCATTTCCAAACATATAACGCAATATAATTTATAACGCAATGAATTTTTTTTTATAATTTTTATAACACAAAAAACAAATTAAAAACATAATTACAATAAGGACAATCATAAAAATGATATATTATAATCTTCTAAAACGAAATGTTATAATCTTCTAGTAGATAAAACAAAAAAAATAAACTGATAGCTTAATGACAAGAAATTGATTAGACTAAAAGCCTTAAAAAGCCTTTTGGATTCCTGATATAAAATACTGTATGATTGAACAATCAATTCAAAGAAAAAAATAAAAAATAATCATTTTTATTATTAACGCAGTTGATTCAAATTCCTCTACCAATGGATTATATAAGAACAGAAACCCTAAACTATTTTCACATTGCTCTCATCATACACCAAAAAAACACCAAAAACCCAACACACACAAACTCTAAAATGGCTAATCAACAACTATCAGTTTGGTGGGTTAAAAGAGGCAATTTCGTTCTTCAATTCCTTGATGGAAAAAAATAAAATACCATTCCGTTGCTTCTGTTCTTCAAAACTGCAATGAAAATGTTTTGAAAAGGATGAACGAAATAGGTATACCACCTTCTTGTTACACAGATCAAACAGCCGCACTGTTCAGAATTCTACACAAAAGATTTGGTAATCCGAATCAAACTGCAACTGAAGATGCCCAGGTTACATCTTGGGAGTTCATTGAGGAAACTTTCAAAGTTTCAGTGACTTGGGACGATGGTGATGTGGAGATGTATGACCCAAAGGACATATCTACCAGTGAGGATCTAAATTTTTTGAAGCAGTTATCTGAAATACCAATCATCAACAACTCTGCTAGCAAATTTGCAGAGAAGATTCAAAACGCAGTAGTCTCACAGGTTGAACTTTGGGTTGAATCTGAAAGTGATGAGGAAATCCCTGATGGAAGCTTAGGGTTCTCATCCGATGAAGAAACAAACTTTGATCCATGAAGCTGATCATGCTAGTAATTTTTATTTAATTTTGTGGTTTGAAAACATCATCTTTGTTTAAAACTATCATTATCTATATAACGCAATGTTTATTATATCCACTTGCGTTTCTTGTTTAATTTTATGTATGATCTGTGTGATAATAAAACGCGATAATCAAAAAATGCCATTTAAAGTATATTGTTCTATGTATAAAACGGAATTACAATATACTGTTATCATAAAACGCAATTAACCAAAAAAAGCTTATAATTGATTTTGAAATCCCTGATGGAAGCTTAGGGTTGTCATCATTTCTTGTTTAATTTGATCTATGATCTGTGTTACAATAAAACGCAATAATCAAAAAATACAACTTCAAGTATATTGTTCTATATATAAAACGCAATTAATTAAAAACAAACTGATATTTATGAAGGATATCACAAAACGCAGTAACAAAAAGAGATGAAACCTATACATCATAAAACGCAATGACAAATTTTTTTTTATTACTTATTGATATCTGACTTTGACAGAATTTGTATACATAATTACATTGCATTGCTAGAACCTATAGCATTAGAAGAAACCTTATCTTTACATGTGCGACTGTTATGTCCTTTTCCACCACATACACGACATGATTTCTGGATCTTTGATGATTTCTGAATTGCAATCTCACGATTAGACTTGATCCTTTTTTGTACACCGCATCCTTTGGTCCTTATTTTGATTGGGACACGAATCATAGAATCTGATTTTTCTAAGTTCCCTCCAATATCAGCAAATCTTTCTTTGCGACTAGGAGGCGGCGCAACAACCATAACCTCATCCGCTTTATCAATATAACTTTTAATATGATCCCTGTAACGACACAGCTCATCTAAATCGCCAACCAGCCTATTAACCACATACTCATTTGCAACAACGATTTCTCTATAAACTTTATCAATTTCACTATTCCTACCAATTTCATCAAACCGAATATTGGAATGATTTGATCCAACTGAAACAACATCTCTCATCCATCTTCTATGAACATATCTTCTAGGAAACTCAGTTATATCATCATACCGTAATATGTAAAATATATGGCGGCACAATATACCAAATTGTTCAAACCGTTTGCAAGAACAACTTATACTTAAACCATCTTCTTGTTTGCTGTATTGCACCTGTAAATAAGATTAAAAAGCTATATAAAATTAGTGAAATGTAATATAAAACGCAATGAATAATAAATATAATACAGATATAACTATATGATCATATAATGATAAAACGCAATAAAGATTGAAAAATAAAACGCAATAGATATTTAAAACAATATAAATTTAAAAAATACCTTGAAAAAAGATGTGCATGGCTGTCTGAAATCCTTTATTTCAAAATATTGAACATCACCCACAGTATCAAGAGACTTTGACATACACTTTGTAATGGCAGCATCAATTTCAATCTGAATATCCTTAAAAATTGTTTTGGTATATATTTCTGATGCTTGTTTCTCCAAAACAAAGTCACTCCAGGGCTTACACTCAATATACCTTGTATCATGATCATTCCTCCTATGCTCATGCCTTTGAATATCCATTGCAGTTTCAAAATGAGTGAAAAATTCAACAAGTGTACATCTTGGATTGCAAATCTGACCAAAGAAGTAATTCTCGCTTTCACATCTTGACGTAGTACGTATAAGACCAGCCAAATCCTCTCCATGGTAATAAGCAGGAATCCAATCAAATCGAAGATCGTACATATCTTTTAACCACTCATGATTTTCCAATCCAAAAGTAGACATTATTGAATGCCACTCAGTTTCAAAATCTTCTGGAATAATAGTATCATTCCAAACAACATGTGTCATTCTTGTATTAAAATCAGTGTTTGCTGACAAAACAGGACCAACCTGAATAAAAAGTAATAAAATTATTAAACATAAAACGCAATAATTTAAAACCCAATATATTGAAAATGATAAACATAATGCATTGATGGTAAAACGCAATTGTTTTGTAATTCTATTGATAAAAATGTTTGGGGATCTTATTGTATAATACATAAAACGCAATAATAAAACTATATAAAATTGCAGTTTGTTATATCATAAAACGCAGTTAATACCTTTGTCTTCAATTTCTCCCATATATGCCACATACATAACCTATGCCTACTTCTTGAAAGTACATCCTTAATAGCTCTCTTCATTGCAGCATCTTGATCAGTAACAACAACTTTAGGCTCACTTCCAAAAGCATTAACAAAGCACCTTAAAAGCCATCTATAAGAATCTGCAGTCTCCGAACCAAGTAATGCACCACCAAATGTGATATTCCTAAAATGATTATCAATACCAGTAAATGGTACAAAAACCAAATCATACCTGCATAAAAAACAAATTAAAAAAGCATTAGAAAAATTAGAACAGGATATATAACGCAATAGAATATATAACGCAATAAATGAAAAAAACTTACTTGTTTGATTTATAAGTAGCATCAAAACCAAATATGTCACCAAACACTGTATAATTTGTTTTTGATTGCTCATCAGCCCAGAAAAGCCCTTTCAATCTTCTATCTTCACCAATAACATGATCACATGTGAAACCAGGACAACATTCTTTCTTCCTAATAAGACGCCTAACTACCATTTCTGCATTATACTCTCCGATGTAAAGATTCAAATCCCTTCTATAATTCTTACAATCAACTTTACTAGCACCAACTTCACCAAAACCACCATACATTGTTTTCATAATATTGAATGCTTTAACAGGTCCAATATTGATTGCAGACAATCCAGATATAAAACTTTCTTTCACATAATCGATACTTCTGGCAGCCGGCAAGAAATGAATATCTTCATCTTCAACAAAGATATGATTATGTTCTTCTTCAAAGTAGTAGATTTTAAACATATTATTGTTCTCTAATATTAATTTCACATGAGCATTGCATCCAACTCTTTTTGAACCTCTATTACGTCTAACAATCTTTTTACTATTCTCAACTGAACCAGAATCTATTTCTTTGCTAACATGAAATCCTTCTTTTGAACAGACAATATATCTTATTTTCACTAAACCACCACCATTTTTCCAAGAGGTATTTTTTCTTGCAGAAAAACCTGCAGCAAGTGCATATCTCTGATAAAACGCAAAAGCCTCATCAAATGACTTAAAAAACATTCCAACAGGAGGTGTAATGGAACCACTGACTTTAGGTTTGAAAAACTTTCTTCCACTGTTTATGCATACACGTTCCTCCCACTTGGAAATGTTATCTGAAACAATTAAAAAAACTATAAAACGCAATACCTCTTACATAATAATGTTTTTAGTGATAAACCTAAAAATATGTTAATAAAAATTTAAAAATACAAACCTTTAAAGTTTATATATGAACTAATATGGATAAAAGCATAAAAAGCAATACGTTCAGTAAAACGCATCATGTGATCTGAAACACTTAACAAATAATCATAAAACACAATACAACCTATATAATAATGTGTTTTGTGTTAAATATCAAAATATGTTAATAATAATTTAGAAATACAGACCTTTAAGGTTTGTATATGAACTATTATGGATAAAAGCATAAGACGCAATACATTCAGTAAAACGCATCAAATGATGAACAAACAAAAATTGTACAACAATAACAGTTATAGCTTTATATTACATAAATCTTAAACTAAAAGTTTGTATGCATATAATTTAATTAATATCATAAAACGCAACTCTTCACTAAAACGCAATAAATGATGAAGAAACAAAACAAACAAATTATGTTAAATTATACAACAATAACAATTAAACTTATGAAAAATCAAATATTAATTACAGAAACACGAATTATAAAACGTAAAACAATGAAATTCGGAAAAAATAACAAAAATTTACTCAAAATTGAAGCTAAACATACCAGCAGAGTCTGAAGAAGACATTGAAGTTATCGAATTGACGAACGAAACAAGATTAATGTTTGAAAAGAGGTGAATTTGCGATCGATGGCGATTTAGGGTTATAGAATCTTCAATTATGTTATGAGAGTGATGAACTAAGAAAAGAGGTAACATAATCTATAAACGAATTAGAACGAAGATATGATAATGTAAAAATACGAAAAAGCCCACGCGTCCAAAAATTTAAAAAAAGATGATGAACGGCTAAGATTGCTTCCTATACTTCCTAGCCAAAATAAACTTTCTATTTGATCTTTTCCCTAGTGGTTTATGCTTAAAAGATAATTGTTATGATTTTTATTTTGGTTGTTTTAAGAGTTTTGAATTAATTTGCATTTGATAATCATTTAAGTGAATGTTTTTTCTTAAGACTATCGGTGCAATTTTGTCAATTGATGTAGCTGGTGTTTGCTTTGTGGATGAATTTAGCCTTTCAATCAAAAGAATGACCACTGTTTAAATAAATAAATAGATATAATTGTGAAAAAAATATCTAAAAGAATGACCACTATTTAATTATTATAATCATATATTAATTATTAAAATCTAAAAAAATATATTAGCGTTTTAAATATTTATAAAGATAAAGATTTTAGTTTAATTGTTTTTATATTTTGATGATAAGGACAAGGATAACTGATAATCACGTATTAAAATAAAAATACTTATTTTAATCAACTGTTTCGTTAAAAGGATTTATTCAATACATGTAGAACATATATATTTTTTATAATGGTATATTTAGAATCCTATTTCTAATAAAGGATCTCATTATCCCGTTTTACACTCCAATGAAATAATAATATTAAATCATAATATCTAGCTTATCTCTTGTATATTTAATATTTTTTACTAAAATATTTCTTTTCTTTTTTTCTGTTGATTATCCAACATCAAGTAATACGTAAGTTTTTAACCTAATAATAAATAAAAAAACAAAGTAAAATGTTATAAACCATGTAATACACAACTCTCTAACCTAATAAAAAATAAAGTGAGATGTTACAATAAATAAATAGTACCTCAAAGTTCATTTTGTTAGAAAACACATCTTCATGACTAAATGTTTTACCGAATTACATTATCCGTGTAAGACATGTGTTCATTCAAATCGTGCAATACACGAGTTTTTAAAAGATGCAACTATTTTATTACTTAGTATATAAAATTATATTTATTCAACCCGTGTAATACACGGGGTTCTAACCTAGTACATATAATAAAAGAAACCTGTTTTGGGACACTTGTCATTCTCTCATTTAATTGATTAAAAATATTAAAGTATGATAAGATTTTATGATATTTATAATTATATTTATAAATTATTACCTATATATGTATTACGTGTATTAAAGATGGTTAAATATATTTAATATGTATATGATATATATTAAAATGTTTTGTTTAATATACTTATCTAAATATTTATTTTGGATAAATATTAATATATATGTAATTACCGTGATTAAAATAAAAATCTAAATTAATATAAACTAGATGCTTTACGTATATATAATTTAATAACCATTTTAGCTCATGGATAATTTTAACAGATTTCACCAATTTTTATTAAAATTCTTATTATTAATAATATTAATTTAATCAAATCTAAAATCTAATCTAATACAATTTTTTATTATCAATAATATTTAATCTAATCTAATAAGAATTCATATGAATTCCAAAGTTGATATTAACTTTCAAATAATAATAAAAAAAAAAACCGCCTAACATCACAAATGTTTCTGTTAAATTCGATTAATTAATTTGTTTAATAATCACTATTATCTTTATCATTCAGTACGGTTAACCAATTTATCATAATACAACCTCCCACCTATTCAATTATATGATTTTTGAATCTTATATTAACTAAATAAATAAATATTAATATTCAATCTTATCCTACTTTAAATATAAAAAAAATCTGTTGGTTCAGATTAATATTCAGTCTTATCCTACTTTAAATATAAAAAAAAATCTATATTTTTTTAATTATTTGGTATATAAAATCATATTTATTCAACCCATGTAATACACGGGGGTTTTTAAAAATATAACTTTTTTTATTATTTGATAAACAATGTTACATTTATTCAACCTGTGTAATACAATGGTTTTAAAGATATAATTTTTTTTATTATTTGGTATATAATATTACATTTATTCAACCCGTACAATACATATGGTTCTTATAGATATAACTTATTTTATTATTTAATATATAAAATTACATTTCTTTAACCCGTGCAATAAATGAGGCTTTTAAAAAGATGATGTTTTATTATTTGGTGTATAAAATTCATTTATTCAACCCGTGTAATACACGGGGTTATAATCTAGTTTTATATTATAAATTATTTAAGTGACTTATATATCTTTTAGTTTAAAATTTATTATTTCATATAATTCTTGTCGCAACATTTTCTATTATTTTTATAAGTAAATGTATTATTTCTCTTGAGAGATGCAAGTTCGACTTCCACTTGGTGTAGAATGAGGCACTGGTGGGCAATGATAGGAGACCCAGGGAAACCTGGGTTGGATCCTTGAGCCAAACGGGTTTTACCGGTAATTTCACCGTCGAGCCTACAGGCGGGTGGGTTACCGGGTTTTCCCCGGAATTGGTGGTGGACTCGGGTTACTCTCGGAGTACTCCGTTTGTTCAGTGGGTCCCCCAAGAGTGCTCAGGATTGACTTTGTTGGCCGTTCAAAAAAAATTGTATTTATTGAAAGATACTTTGGTAAAAAAAAAAAGAAGAAGCTAAAATCAAGCATTAAGACCTAATGAAATGCGTTAAATGACTTTAAATAAGTCAATAAAAAGATAAACCATTAGAAGATAAAATTGTTGGTGATCCAACCTTGCATAAATCATTTTTTGACGTGTATCGACGTATGTCAAACACTTCTACAGCGACCCCACCTAACATAAAACTTCTAGTTCCGTCATTGGGCCTATGGAGCACATTATTTTGGGCTCGGACAGGGCATCTGAATTTTCAGGGCCTGCCCTGACAATATATAACAACAATTTACCTATATTAAAAATCCAATTGAATGAATAGTAACATCAATATGTTAAAAATTGAACCTATAAATTTATCAAACTGGGTGTATTTTCGGTACCGGTATTCACCGGTTTTTACCTACAAATACCAGTGCCATACCAGTACCGACCGGTACCGAAGCGTACCGTACCAGGTATATTCGGTACCGGTACCCACTTTTGGGGATTTCGGTAACGGTATTTTCGGTACCGGTTGATATCGAGCTCATCAAATCCCGTAGCAACGTAGCAATGCAAGTAATTGCACCGTTTAGATTACTTTCCATACACAGTAAGTAATAATAGTTAATAAATTGATAAAGTATAAGGTTTGTTAAAAATAAAACTAAATTATAAGGGTTATTTTGTATATTTACTATAATCTAAGGGAAGAAAATATAAATATATTACATGCATATAATAATTGTATTTTTTTTAAAGGAAAACTTCAATAAATCGAAAACGCCAAACCTCAAGGCGAGGCGGCACCAAACAAACAAGCAAAACTTTACATATCTACAGAATTACACCAATCTTCCCATCTAACGTCTATGCCTTTCAATCTAACGCTAAGCCACAAAAACCCGACCGTCTTGATATCTCGGATAATCGCCTCCAACTTAGGAACTTTGTTGTTAAATTTAGCTTCATTCCTCGCTTTCCAAATACACCAACAACCAACTCTAATAATACCGTGGGCAGCCTCTTTCTTCTTACCTCTTAATCCAATGCTGTCATGATGTTCGAGAAGATCTTTGATCGTGAAAGCCAATATAACCGGGATTTTGCACCAGGAACTAATGAAGGACCAGACCGAAGACGCAAATCTGCAAGAAGAAAACAAATGATTTGCGGATTCATCCCATTCTCCACAAAGCCCACAAGAGATGTTACCCCTGATGATGTTCCTTTTGGCCAAACCATCCATAGTTGCCAGCTTATTCAAGCCAAGTCTCCATATAAAAACGTTAACTTTCCTGGGCAGCCACTTACACCAGCTCGGAAAGTATTCCGGTTGGGATCCGATGGATTTAAAAATACTATCTTTGACATAACCGACTCTGAAGGATTTGTCCGATGAACCCAACCAGAACCATTTATCTTTATCATTCTTTAAGGACAAATTAGATAGCAAACTACAAAGCCCAATTAACTCGTCGATCTCTTGACCAACCGCCGGCGGTCTCGACCAGTGCCACACGAATCTGGGAGCACTGGGCTCGCTAGTAATCCTCTCCGAAATTCTGCAGTTTTTCTTCACTTCTAATTCGAATAAAGCTGGAAAATTATTTCTTAACACCCCGATCTCCGACCAAGGGTCAACCCAAAAGAGCAATGACCCTCCATTACCAACTTCCCCCCTGAAAAACGATTTTATCTGCCTATTATCAATCACTGAATTGTCCAACAAGTTGACTATATTGCACCAAACTCCTCCCATCGATCTTCTCATCGGAAAAGACTCCCATCTTGAACTCGTATAGTGGATTGCCTTGATAACTTTAACCCACAACTTGTTCTTATCTTCTTTAAAACGCCAACCCCATTTAGACAATAAAGAAATGTTGATACTTTTTAGCTTACAAAGGCCTAAACCGCCGAAATCCATTGGCATCGCCACTCGATCCCAGGCCGCCCAATGCACTTTGTTAACCGAATCGCACCCACCCCACAGAAAATTCCTTATTTTGGCTTCGAGGTCTTTAATAACTTGAACGGGAGCTTTGTAAAGAGAAAAATAATAATTCGGTAAACTTTCTAACACCGATTTTATAAGCGTGATTCTACCTCCCATCGAAAGCAACACCGCTTTCCATTTAGCGAGTCTCGCATCAACAACATCATAAACTGGCTTCCAATTAGCAGCCCTATTCATGTTTGCTCCCACCGTTAAGCCGAGATATCTAAACGGGAATTCCCCTTCAAGACAACCAATGAGGGAAGCCATATCTTTCTTTTCCCCAATATCAACTCCAATACCGTATAAATGGGACTTAACAATGTTAATCTTTAGCCCCGAACACATGTTAAAAACCCGGAGGATGCGAACCACATTCGCAATATTGGGTCTCGACCAAGCCCCCATAATCATTGCATCATCCGCGTACAATAAGTGAGATACCGATGGACCGTTCGAGGGGGTTTGAATTCCAATAAACAACTCTGCATCTTTAGCCTTCTCAATCATACAAGACAAAACTTCCATTATAATAATAAACAAAAAATGGGGAAATAGGATCACCTTGTCTAATCCCTTTCGAACACTTGAATTCAAACGTAGGCGATCCGTTAACTAGTACGGACGACCTAGCCGATTCAACTATGCCTTTGATCCATCGACACCATCTAGGCGGAAAACCCATTTGAATCAAAACATGCATCAGAAAATTCCAATTAACATTATCGTACGCCTTTTCAAAATCAATCTTAAGAAAAAAGACTTTTTCTTAAGATTTTTGCACCAACTAAAAACCTCGTTGATAATCAGGGGGCCATCCAAAATAAAGTTACCTTTCAGGAACGCCGACTGAGATTCCGAAATCACAGATCCGATAACTTTCTTTAATCTGTTCGCGAGGACCATCGAAATTAATTTGCTGATTGTACCAATAAGATTAATCGGCCTGTAATTTTTTAATTCCACCGGATCTTTAATTTTGGGGATGAGGGTGATAAACGAAGAACTAAAACCTTTACTAATAGTTCCGTTCACAAAGAAGTGCTCGAAAATCTTTAGAAAATCTGCCTCGAATAAATACCAAAAGACTTTGATAAACTTAAAGTTCAAACCGTCAGGGCCGGGGGCCTTATCGTCACCACAATCCTTCAGAGCCTCCTTAATTTCCAACACAGAAAAAGGCAGCTGAAGTATCTCGAAGTCAGCCGCTGAAATCTGCTTCAGACCGGGGCACTCCCAAGCCGGCCTACACCTCACCTCCTCCGAGAATTTATTCCTGAAGAACTTCAAGACTTCCCGCTTAACCAGCGAAGGTTTAGAAACCCAAGTCGGACCATTCATCAACCCCGGGATACCGTTAGCGGCTTTTCTAGCATTGACGTGAGCATGAAAGAATTTCGAATTTTCGTCACCATCGAGCGCCCACTTCGTCCTAGATCGTTGTTTCATATCCATCGTTTTTCCTCTTTCAATTTCCAACACCAATTTTTTGTTTTCCATATACGACCACTCTTCTTCCGATAGATCTCTAGAC
This sequence comes from Helianthus tuberosus, assembly GCA_030545235.1. Taxonomy (NCBI): domain Eukaryota; kingdom Viridiplantae; phylum Streptophyta; class Magnoliopsida; order Asterales; family Asteraceae; genus Helianthus; species Helianthus tuberosus. The sequence continues at coordinate 38,184 of JARYGA010060720.1, forward strand.
TCCATGATATTCTCTAGTTCTTCCATCTCAAGGACTGCTAAGTTAATCGACTCCCCTTCTTTCTTCTTCAGCTCATCCCTCCAAACCTTGAGCCCTTTTCTGATAAGAGCAAACTTTTGATACAAAACAAAGTCAGGCGGCCCAACTAAATTAATACCTTCTAAAGACTTTTCGACGACTTCTTTGTAACCTCTTTCCCCAACCATGAGTTAAACACTCTAAATGGTTTAGCTCCGAAATTCTTGGGACTGGTAATAAGCAATATTGGGCCGTGATCAGAATGAGAGGTCGCAAGGGCCCTGAAAGTAGCATCCGGCCAACGGTTGAAGAACTCTTAACACACCAGAAATCTATCTATCTTGCTTAACTTCTTACCATTCCCTCTAAATCAAGTGAACCTCCTGCCTTTCAGATCATACTCTAAAAGACCCGAGTTAAAAATAAAATTGTTGAAATTCAAAGCACAAGAAAGGTTGAGCCTAGAATTTCTCCTCTCGCTGGCTTCCCTTACCGCGTTGAAGTCTCCGCCCACCAACCACATACCGGAGTGCTCCTCAATGGCCAATGAAATCTCATTCCAAACAGTAAGTTTAGCGTTAACAGATTGCGGGGCATACACGTTTGCAACATTCAACTGAATACCACTTCCTTTAATCTTACCAAACACTATTAAGTAGTATCTGTTTTTAACAAACAACACAGCCTCGAAAACCCCAGCATCCCAAATACACATAATTCCACCTGAAAGACCTACCGAACTGACAAATTCCATACCGAATTCCCCTTCCCCCAAAAATTGGCAATATTAACATTCGCTAAATCCTCCTTCTTTGTCTCCTGAATCATCAAGAAATCTATACCATGCTCCTGTTTAAGGCCCCTGATCCAACTGTCCTTACCACCCCTACCCCACATGCGTTTATAGACAAAAAATCCATGGGAGAACACCATTGTTACCTTCATTGACGATAACCTCCTTAACGAGAGTGGTGTGATCCCTTAAATTAACTCCGATTTGGTTGGCCAAACGAACCATCTTCTCAATTTCTTCTAAAATATTGTTGGCAACTTCCTCCTTATCTCTTAAGTTTTCCTCCGCCCTAGGAACCGACACTTGTCCTTCAGGACCAGCAACATTATTCAAGTTGAAATCCTCCGTGTTATCCCCCCTCTTTATTAAGGTCAAACTTTAATCCACCAGGAGGTAAAAAACCCGGCCTTTTATTAACTTCCTCACGGTCTGAAAACGCACTGGGCTGGCCCAACTGCCCAAACTTTTCAAAAGAGTCCTCTAAAGCCATCCTAGTTCTTTTTTTGGGTCTAGGAATCAAATCTGGACTGGGCCCTTTATGCAAACTTTTATGTTTATCTTTTGAAATATCAAAAGGTTTTTTACGAGAAGACTTCTTACCTCCGGAGTCCGAGGTAAAATGACTAAGAGAACCTTCCCCAACACCTTGGGAACAAAAAGGACCAGCCGACTTCCTTGCCTCAACCGAATCACCTACCTTGTCGAGATTCTCAATCCCCTGATCATTCCCAGATGACTTGTCGGCTTCACCTGCCCCAAAGTCCGACTTGTCGGAACCTACTGACTTAGAATCAGTCATAGCTTTTCCTCCGGCTGAAGCCACCGGCCGAGAAACCTCCGAAAGACAATCAGGGACCCAATTGTCCAGTTCTTCAAGAATCCAGACTTTGTATCTCTTGTTTTTCCACTTCAGCATAACCACATCCGAAATCCTTTCCCCGTGGTCCACTAAAATTCCAACATAATTGACAGCCAAATTGCTATCTTCCAGAGAAAGTTGAGACTTGAAAATAACCTTGCCGAACTTGCCCGCCATTTCGTCAAAAACTTTGTTTTCTGCCAGGTGTAGGGGCACTATGAGAAATTTTAACCAAGCCACTCTTTCGTAATGCATGGTTTGGCCTGCCCACATGTCTAACGTAGAGAACCATGCACTCCTTAACTCCACGTTTAAAAGAAACTCCGCAGCCTCTGTGTCGTTGTCAAATGCGAGCATTAATGAAAGCCCCCCAATATAGTAGATTTTGAAGTCCAGGATACCAGCCTCACTAAGTAACATATTAATCTTTGCTAACGTTTGGATATCCAGGGTCCTTCCAATCACTGCTCTACCTTGAAGGTCGAAAAAAGCACTGGTTTCACTGTGCACTTCCACTGTCTTCTCCATCTCTTCTGCCACACTGCCACCCGAGTCCTTCCTAAACAAGTCACTGAATGAGGTCCCTTCTTTCAACCAACCTTCTCTAACACAAGACCTCTTCGACGAACCGATTCCACCCTGAACCTTATGGGACATATCAGTATAGCCATTACCGACCTTCTTACCTTTAATATCCTCCTCCCTTCTTTCCCTGTTTTCTACTGCGAATTTAGCGATGTTGACACAAAGTTTGTTTCCCCCCATCTTTAAACCATTAAGCTCCTTTTCAGTTGCTTTCACATCTTTCACGTTCCTCAAGCTCAGGAATCCGAATCTTCTACCCTCCTTATCCTTCTTTCTCGCGATATACATTCCTGCCACTTCTCCGCTACTCCTCACAAAGTCCGCAACGTCCCAAGGTCTGCAACCATCCGGCAGGTTAGCAATGTAAAACTTGGTGATATTGGCCTTATCGACCGGAAAGCCGTGATGACTCTTGCCCTTCCTCCGTTGGTGGTGAGGGTCCAACCAGGGCCCTTCATCTTCCATGAAGCTGAGGTCTACGCCCGGAAGGCGAATGGAAAAAGAAGAGAGAACAGCATAGAAAACCAGGTTAGGTTAGACCACAAGCGATATGCGGAACACGTTAAACCTCTTCCCCTATCCCAATCTTCAACCTTTCGTCGAACCTCCGGCGAGTAGACCTCCGAACCGAAACACCGAAAACAAAAGAACTTAGCACGATCCCAAACAGGCGAATGGAAGTTATGAGATAACAAGATAGCATAAGAGGTCAAGCCAATGGATACGGCGACCTTGTACGCTATCCCGATAGTCACTTCTTCGTCGAGCCTGTTCGGCTACCGCATATAATAATTGTAATATATGTGTGAATATCAACTCCCGACAATAATCGGTTATTTAAGTTTAGCCATATAAAGTTTGAGGAAGTTTGAGGAATTAGTTTCGGTGGCTAATTCATTTTTTGAAATTTGAACAAGTGATTAGACCAAGGTTAACTTTGTGTCTTTCGTACAAGATTGCTAGATATCATGATTGCACTAGTCAATATTAGGGGCATTCCATATTGGGCTCAACGTTCAGGCTTAACCCAAATGGGGTTTAACTCACTAGTCATATGTAATCCCTCAACAATTGGATAAATAACTTCTTTGTCTATTCCCTCATTCCTCCTTAAGTTGCTCTTACTCTCTACTCATATGTATTACTTTTTTTTGCCCAGCAACAAAATAGAACTAAATAAAATCCAGTCCAGAACTGGAAAACGTACAATGGAGAACAAACAAAAGCAACAGACAACAAACCGAAAGAAACGAAACCACACAAAACAGTCTTTCGGTCTTGTACACCACATGTTCCAACCAATGCTTCGATGCTTGGTTCTGTTTTTAACCCAAGAAAACAACTGAGAAACAATATGCTCCATGACATCTTCCACTGATCGTTTATGGTTTCGAAACACCGCCTCATTTCCGGCCAACCAAAGCGCCCAAACTGTAGAGTATAAAATGGCATACCTCTCCAACATGCTGCGATAGTGTGTAAATCTTGCATTGTTGTGGCTATGTAAAAGTATAGACCACACCACCACGACACCCGCCTCCATAACTCTGTAGAAAATTCGCACAAGACAAAAATATGAGACGTTTCTTCCGAATTTTGATTGCAAAATCTGCACAGGTCATTAGCAACATGCATGCCTCTCCTTAGTAAATTGCACCCAACGACAGTGGCGGATCTAGAATTTTTTTCATTGGGTTCACTTTTTTAAGTGCTCGAATTTCGGTCAACTTGACGTTAGAATTTCCGGCTGGGTCGGGTCGGTCGGGCTTTATAACCAGTAGCGGATGCAGTTTAACATTGTTTTCATGTAGAGGTTGGTGTATAATGCTAAGAAGGAATTTCTTGTTGATTGAAAGCTCCAGTTTGGCATTCAAAATAAACTAGTAAAACGTTGACGATTCCTATTCAATCCTCTAGCACTTTTTGAATATAATGCTATGAGTTGTTCTTTTATGAATTTTTGATTTCATAAGTTAAGAAGACATCTAATGGTTATTTTTTACAATAAAAAAATTCCACACTAAATCACACTTGCCGAAAACATCTAATGGTTCCATTGTTCTAAAACATCTACTGCTTCTGATTCTACCATGGAGGGGGATAGGGAACCAAAGAATAGAAAACCCAAGAATGAATACAAAAACCCAATGAATAAAAAGCCCAAGAATGAATACAAAAACCCTAATTCATTAATTTCAGCTTTAAAAGAAATCGCAAGAAAAACATTCAGTACTAGAATAGAACTCGCGCCACAGTGAAAGTAAAAGGGGCGCCTAACCATTGCACCAGTTCAGCTTTTTGTTATGGGTTCACCTTATAATTTATCTATGGGTTCACTTTATATTTTTATACATGTTTTCTACTAATAATTCAAAAGCGAATGGATTCCTGAGAACCTGAAACCTTTAATGTAGGTCCGCCCCTGCCCGACGACACCAGAAGAAGTCTTTCGTTGCATGTTCCACTTGTACATTCTTTTCCACCAACTTCCTGGTAGTCTGAAGACGACCCAGTACCATCAGCATCGCAAACCCACTTGTCCTTACCATTATTAAACTGGTAGCTTAAAATCATTTCGGCCAGGTCTGATACATCGGCTTGCTCATCGAGACTGAGGTTACTCCTGAACCAGTCCCATGTGCAGTTGACATTATTCGATCCAATGCCATTGACCCGCTGCGAGACCAAACATCGCTTCCGCTTATCCAGCTCATACAACCTAGGAAAAAGAGACTGAAAAGAACGTCTGCCAAACCACGCATCTTTCCAGAAAAGAGTATCATTACCCTCACCCACTTTTATCAAGAAAAGCTCTTCCAGATTAACTCTAAGAGATTTGAAATCGGAACCAATTCTACCGATTCCTGCCCACACCCCAGTGATCGAGTAGGCAGCTAGCTTATTCGGATTAGGATGAGAAACATTATCAATAGCCAAAACCCCGTTTCTCCAAAGGACACGGTCTTCCGTAAGCACTCTTCACCGCCATTTAGCCAAAAGAGCTAAATTTTGGAAGCGCAAATTGCATACCCCCAACCCACCATGAACTTTGGGTTTAGTAATCACATCCCAATTTACCCAGTGCATTTTCTTAACATTCTCCTTGCCGCCCCATAGAAACCTACGCCTTATTTTATCAAGATTATGCACCACTTTCTTAGGCGCCTTAAACACAGAGAAACAAAAAAGAGGTAAACTTCCCAACACCAAGTTCACCAAGGTTAATCTCCCCCCAAAGGAGAGAAACTCCGCTTTCCACGAGCTAAGTTTAGAGAGAAACTTATCCTCCATCGGCTTCCAATGTTTGGAAAGACTCGTATTTCCCCCCAAGGGGAGACAAAGATGAATGAACGTAAGAGAACCGCTTACACAATTTAGGAGACTCGCCATCCAAAGAACCTCATTGTCCCCCACCCCGAAGAGACGGCTTTTATGGAAGTTAACCTTAAGGCCTAAGATGAGATTGAAACATCTAAGAACGCGCTTCAGCCCCATGACATTGGCAATGGACCGTTCTCCAACAAAAAATGACATCATCGGCAAACAAAATATGAGACACTTCTGGCCCGTTATTTGGAAGACTCACACCTTTAAAGATCCCATTGATTCTAGCCGCTTTCATAAGAGCATTAAGACCTTCCATAGCCAAGATGAAGAGGAAAGGGGATAAGGGATCGCCTTGTCTCACGCCTCTTTTCAAAGGGAACTCCAAGATAGGTGAACCATTCACAAGGACAGAAGATTTGCTCGTATTTAAGCAAGAGTTCACCCATCGGCACCACTTATTTCCAAAACCCATTTGCTCAAGAACAGACGACAAGTACTTCCAATTAACCGAATCGAACGCCTTATCGATATCAACTTTGAAAATAAGACATTTTTTTAACCCTCTTAGCCCAAGAGATAGTTTCATTGACCAGAAGGTGCTCGTCCATAATATTTCGCCCTTCCACATAAGCGGATTGCTCATTTCCAATTAAGTCATGCAAAAGCGGCTTTAGCCGAGACGCCATAAGCTTAGAAATAATCTTTTGGATCGACCAAACGAGACTAATGGGCCGATAGTCAATGAGCGAGATAGGATCTCGAATCTTCGAGGCTAATCGACACTTGATTCTAGTATTTTTCTTATTTGTATAATATTTATGGTAACATTATTGTGATGGTTATATGTCATAAGTGTTACACATGTGTAGTAATTATTAATTTTAGAATTTAAATTATCAAGTACTTCAAAACATGATTGATGCAATAAAGTAACACACGGATAAGAGAAAATAAATCTTAAAGGAAAATAAAAGTTATATAAAGTAGCACATGAATAAGGAAAGATAAGTCTTAAACATAAAAGTTGAAAACCTCACTCCATTTCCACTTAGAGAACCTCTTGGATCTCTTCCTTTTAGTTTCAAACTTCATCCAATCCTTAAAAAATGGCAAAAATTGAATATAGAAGTTAAAGATAGGATTAATAAACATTAAAATTACCTCTTCACTAAATTCACGTTAAAGATTAGACTTGTATGGACTAAACGTTGTACTATAACAAATAATATCAACACTTTTCTCACCATCATCCTGCAATAAAACACATATATTAACATAACAAACTTCTTAATATGAAAGATACACACAAAATCAAAACTTAAAAACCTGTAAAATGAATACCTTAAAAGCTTGTACGACGACTGGCTTTTTTAAATTGGTATGCTCCTCGTGTAACTAAATCTGAAAAATCAAATATGTTAATAACATTCACATAAAAGTAAAAAAAAAAAAAAAACCATATATGCATTGCTTTGATTTACCAAACCGACCTTAGAAGCTTTAATCTCACATGCTTGGTCTTTCCAAACAGTTGAATTCGGAATTAGATCTATTTTTTTTACTTTGTTTAGTAATAGACATAGGTTTGCATTGTTATTATGTATTTATAGGATAACTCTAATAGTGCATTAGTGTTTAATTTTAAATAGAATAAACTGTCATTTTGGTCCCTGAGGTTTGGTATCTTTTGCCACTTTAGTCCAAAACTCAAATCTTTTGCATCTGGGTCCCTGTGGTTTCAATTTTATTGCCATTTTGGTCCAAAAGTAAAATAAGATCAGATTTCTCAAAAAAAAAAACTTGGCTTTTTGTCCTTTTCCTCAATTTAGTAAAGGGTATTTTGGTCATTACAAGTTTTATTATAATAAATTTTTAATTAAAATAATAAAATAAAATTATATCTCATCTTCTCCTCCAAAATAAACCCTTTTATTATATCTCATCTTCTTTCCCAAATTATATCTCTGCTATAACCACCTCCCCAAACTCTCTCTTTCTTTCTCTCACACATCAACCATCATTCCCCACCACCGTGCACCACCACTGCCATCGCCATTCACCACCACATCCATCCACCGTACCACCACCAGCTCCATCTCATTCCACCAATAACCGTCGCTTTCTCCTTCATCCTAGCCCTAACCTTCTGCTTTCGCAAGTGCACTACACGCAAACGCACCGTCCCCTCCTCCAAACCACCTCACAACCTCCCCTACTCCGCCCTACGCGCCGCCACCGCCTCCTTTTCTGGCTCCAACCGTCTCGGCCAAGGCGGCTTCGGCTCTGTCTACCGCGGAACCCTAACTAACAACCAAAACGTCGTCGTTAAGGTAATGGACGCCGGTTCTCTCCATGGTCCAGAAAGAGTACGGGTTCGACAAGGGTGATGTGCTTAAATCTCCATAAACAACACTTAAACTTTGGTAAGCCAATGTCAAAACTGTCCTCCATGACTGTTTCTATACACAAAAGATAAGATTATCAAATGGGTGTTTTTAATTTACATTTTGGCAAATTACAACATACCCATCTCACCTTTTGATGATTCTGATGAAACCCAGATTCGAGATCCATTATAAGTTGATTCAGATTAATAAAATTTCCTGCTTTAACTGATGACTCATTGAAGAAAAGTAATAAAATTGGGTGGTAATTAATTAAGTAGAATGCACCCACTCCGGTAAAAGAATATATACAGATTAAAATATATATATGTACTCTGATAGATAATATGGGTGCTTAGCACCAAGACTCGATAATAACAGCAATGGATGGAGAAAATGTATTGTTTAATGTGAGAAAGTAGTAAGATGGCAGTTGAAATACGACGAAAACAAGTGCGAAATTGGAGCCTAAAAACTGTATTATTAGAATAATAATTGGGTGTGACATTGAGCAGTGGTGGCGGTGGAGATAGATGGTGGCGGTGGTGGTGGAGGTGGTGATGGATGGTGGTTGTTATGCAGAGGAAAGAAAGGTAGAAGAAGAAGTGTGGGTGTGATGGGACCCACAAAAAATCATTGTTTTAATAGGTTAAATGAAAATCAGTTAGACAAAAATGCTCCTGCACAAAAAGACAAAATAGACAGGTTGCAACAGTCAAAAAATGGGGTTTTTGAATTTTGGACTAAAATGGCAATAAAAGTGAAACCACATGGACCCAGATTTAAAAAGTTTGAGATTTGAACTAAAATGGAAAAATTGCCCAAACCACAGGGACCAAAATGGCAGTTTACTCTTTCAAATAAGTTTGTTTTTCCGCTTGGTTTTCTATAAGATATAGGACCCCTTTAGTTAGAAAGTTTGTTGTGTTTTCTATTCAGTTTTTAAAGATGTATTATGTTTAGATTATAGAGTTTTGTCGTAAAAGTTTGTTGGTGGGAAACTTCTAAAAACGTTTTTTTGTAAAAAAGGTTTTATATAAACTAAAATTCTTCTAAAAACGTTTTATAAAAAAGTTTTTATGAAAACTAAAATTCCATTTTGTTGAATATGATATTTTCTATATAAATTTTTTTTGAATTAGATTTTTAAGATGAATAGAATAGCTTTTATATAAGTTTTTTTGAATTAGATATTTAAGACGGATAAAAAGTTTTCACAACATGTTTATTAAAAGGTATGGAAAATGAAGAAGCTTCGTTGAACTTAGATTTTTCAGCCACCGACCACAGCGAAATATAAAGCTATTTTTGTTGCGTTTAATTTAATTTAGCTTATAGTCATTTCACTTATAGGAGACATGGCTCTCATAAGACAAGTTCTCGTCTCTTATTCATTCATTCATGTTGCTATGTGATATAAATTACAAAAAGGTTGAGAATCTTTAAGGTTTGATGAGTTGGTTAGTAATGATGAAACTTGAATATGAAACATAATACTTGTAGGGATTTACATGGGTCGATCCGTGTCAGCTTTGGGCTTAAATCGAACCAAAACCAAAAATCCAGTTTTTAAGTTTTAGACTGTTGTCCGGTTTTGGTTTTTGCATGTGGGTTCGGTTCAGTTTAGTTATGAGTTTGTTCATTTAGGTTTGAAATATTTGGGTCTGTAAAATATTCCAAAATAATTGGGCTAAAAACTTTTGTACGAAATTTTTAGTACAACGACTTAGAAGATTAGGTCGAAACTATCTTCATGGCAGCTAGGTGGACTTGGTCTTCTGCTCATGGGTTTGTTGTTGATCTGGCTGCAGGCTTTTTTTTTTTTTTTTTTTTTTTTGTCGTTATGCTTGTACGAAACACGTTGAAAAGGGTAGTGAAGATTTGTAATTGAATGGTTTGTTGTTGATCTAGCTTCAGGTTTTTCTTTGGTTTTGTTTATTTTATTTTATTTGTTGTTATGCTTGTACGAAATATGTTGGAAAGCGTTGGAATGTGACAATGTAAACTAGACAAACCCGAACAAGGTACCATTGTACATTTTAATCCGCACAACACTTACGATTGCATTTCAATATGTATAAGCAAAATGATATTATTTTATGGTGCTTACTTCTGTTCAACCTGCTTATCTGTAACAACTCTCGTCAAAATTATTATTTCTTATTTTATTATGTCCAATTGGAAACCCTAATTGAGACCCCCAAGTAATATTGCATGACCCCTAAAATTTTCAGAACAGTTGGAACTAGGATCAGGGCCCCCTAAAACTCAGGGGGGTATCCCCTAATTGACGATTATCCTCAAAACTCGCTGTAAAAACATGAAATTTGTTTACTGTTGACTCACCTAGGCTAAGCGGACACGGGGCTACCCTACCCTAAAAAGGGTGCCGTCGCGCCACGCGACAGCCCGTCGCGCCACGCGACAGCCTGTCGCGCCACGCGACAGGGACCATTTTTCAGTATAAATGCAGGGGTTTGGCACTTGCATGGCACAGTTGTTTCGACGTAAAAATTCTTTTCTACACTGAGTTATACACTATTTCGTTCAAAAACACACACAAGCACGAATCTCTGCTGCGACAACAGGGTAATAACTCGATCACTGCTACGATACAATGTCCGATTGATTGAAACCGATCCGATGAATGTTTAAGTGCTGCCCGAATCTGGGCTATACTTTGTCATTCGTCGTGAGGGTTTTGATTTCGTGAGCTTATCGTAAATGTTGTATTAAGTTACTGACCTAGTTTCGTGTGCATTGTTATTTACCTAGGTTACAAGAATAAATCAGTAGGCAAGGTTCTGTCCAACTAAACTTGCAATGTGAGTCATTCTCTTTTTATCAAATTGCTTTACAAAACCCTAAATGTTTTCCAGCTATACTTTGCAGTGATTAAGTCTTTGCTAATCTTTTATTACTGGCAGTATGTGGGGGTTTTGTGCACATTACTACTAAAGATTTATCACTTTAGGTGGGCGAGCCTAATTAGTGATATGTCAACAGTCATAAATTCGGTCGAGTGACAGCTGAACCAGATAATTATATGATAAGGGCAAATATAAAAACCTTAATGTTGTAAATTTATAACAATGTGTCTTTTATGCAAATTGAATGACTCGCCAGTATTTTCCGCTGATAAAAAATCTTTTTAAACATGTTTCAGGTGATCTGCTGTGATCCAGGAAAAAATGCCGTGTAGCACTAAAAGCTTGAAGAAGTGGCTTAATAAAATAAATAAATATGTTTTGTAAAACAGCGAATTTCCTTGTGAAATTTCCTTCATTGTAAATTATGGGATTTGTCCCAAATATGTAAAATAAAATAAATTGAGCATTTTCAAGTTTAAACGATCCTGTTAACATTTCCGCTGCCAAATTAATTAAAATACCACGGGTTTTTCTGACCCGCGGCTTCTGGACCGGGTCACACCGGGCCGGGGGCCGTGACAGAAAAATGTGGTATCAGAGCCACTGATTTAAGCTAATTAAGTATTTAGAAATACTTAATTTCTTTTCAAATTGCTATTTTGTGATTTTGTGAAAATTCAACGGAATGAATAAAATATTAACTTAAGTTTGTGTGTGTTTTTCATATATGCTAACAGCATGAATGAGTTGTCTGAAGCTCTTCAGAATCTCACTATCTATTCTACTAACATGAATGAGTTGTCGGGGATTTTTTCGGTTCTTGGGCCGACACTGAGAAACCTATGGAATTCCAAGCCCAACCTCAGGAGAAACCCAAGTCGAAAAAGAGAAGGAGAATCATAGGCTGAAGATGCGGACGGAGGAAGAAGCCAGCTGTACAAAAGGTTAAAAAGACTGAGGATCCAAAGGATAAGGCAAAGGAAATGAGATTGGGGAAAGTTCAGGGCAAGCCCAGGAGATGCCACCGTGGGAGGAGCTGGACCGTAAACTGGCAAATAGCGACCTCATCGGACCTGCCAATGAAAACCTTTTCAATTACCCAGTTGAATCACAACTTCCAGTTAATTTAGAGCCTGCTATCCCAGATCTAATTGTCAACCCCCGACCTCTACAAGGAGAGCTGGAAGAATGGTGGACCACTGACTGGCAGTTTCAGAATCTCTTGAATAACCCTAACACCTTTTTCCCCCAGTTTGACCCTGAGCCTGCACCAAACCCACCTATGAGCACTGAGAACTTGGCTGAACTCCGCCACTATGGCGAGGAGCTGGTGGTCGCAGGAAATAGAATCCGAGAAGCGGGGGAACAGATCTGATGGAAATACGACGAGAGGGAGCGTTGTTTCTGAGACGCCAGTTGGTTGTGGTTGCAGGGTGGTGTGGTTATGTGTTTAATAATAATAAAATAATAAAAATATAATCATGTAAAATAACCTAAAATAAAACTTTTGTAATATAACTGGTGTGTATGGGTGCATACTAATATATAAAAATATCAACGTCGCAAAGTCGACAATTTTGGCTATATGTGTTGACATGATTGTGTGTGATTGCTTTATTACGTTCGGTTGTTATTTATTTTGTGCCAATGACTTATATATATTGTTAATTATCAGATGGAACACGCTGGTAATGAACCAGTTAATGAAGTTAACCAATCCGAACAAAATAATGAAAATCACTTTCTTAATAGACAAGATATAGAGAATATCGTTGCCCAGGGAATAGCAAATGCTATCCCAGCAATCATCGCTGCTGTTAAAAGTCCTGTTGAGCCTTCACAAGCCAACCCCAGTAAACACACACGCGATGATAATTTCAGTAATAGTGTTAATGGAGGCGGCAATAATGACAACTTGATTCAAGCCTCGATACTTAAGAAAATGAAAGTTGCAACACCTGGTTGCACTTACAAAGAATTCCTTGCCTGTGAACCTGTTGAATTTGTAGGCAATGAAGGGGCAACTACTGCACTGCGTTGGTTAGAGAAAACCGTGGTAGAGATTAAAATAAGTAAATGTGCCGAGGAGGATAAGGTCATGTATGCTTCTCACCTTTTTAAGGAAGAGGCATTAGAATGGTGGAATACGGTACTGCAAGCCAAGGGAAGCGACATGGCTTATTCCATGAGTTGGGAAGAATTTAAGCGTCTAGTGGAAAGGAAATTTTGCCCCGAATATGAAAAGGAACAAATGGCGAATAAGTTCCTGAGCCATCAAATGGTGGATGTTGATTGTTGAGGGTATACTTCGAAATTATTCGAATATGCCAGAATTGTACCAACTCTGGCTTCGCCAAAACCGGTACTTATTTCTCGCAATATCTGGGGTTTAATTAGCAAGATTCGTGACATCATCAAGGTTGCGAGACCTCGCACAATTGACGATGCAGTAGAGTTAGCCAATACTCTGACCGACGGGCTTGTGCGTACGCGGGAAGAAAACAGGAAAAATGATTTAGCCCAAAAGATCACCCAAGGATTTCGTGTGGGTAATAATACTAACTTCAAGAGGAAGGGAACTGGGTCCTCTTCCACCCCGCCATTTTGCGGGAATTGCAAAAAGAAACATTTTGGAAAATGTAGAGAAAATTGCAATTTCTGCAAAATTTCGGGCCATCGGGAGGAGGAATGCAAGAAAAAATCAAAGGTCTGCTACAACTCTGGGGAAACTGGGCATTTCAGACCAGAATGCCCTAAATTGGTCAAGCCAACGGATAACAAGCCCAAACCTGCTGAAGGAACTAACAAGAAGAACGCAAGAGCCTTCCAATTGACCACGCAGGAAGCTGAACTGATTCCTGACGTAATAGCTAGTACGTTTCTGGTACACAACATTTATGCGAAATGTTGGGATTGAACCCTACCAGAGGAACAGATAATTAAAGCCAAAACTGGATCAGAGCAGTGGATCCAGAATAAGCAGATGTTTACATACAAGTCTCTCCCCTTGAAAGTGATTTCAACATATGCTGACCTCCTATCTACTGATCGTGCAAACTGCTGACCTACAACTGTTGTTCAAGTAAAGGTCTGATAGAAGACTAAAGCCCTGCTACTCAATCTAGTGCTTTGTTTCAAGCACTGCTGATCCGGACAAGTACTGCTGGGTTCACAGCAGTGGAGGGATGCAGCAGTTGTTTATTCTATCTTTATGTAATGTAATGTAATCAGCAGTAGTTAGTATAGCAGTGTTTGTATAGATCAGAGGTTAGAGTTTGTTAGGAGGTTAGATGTCACTTTCATGATGACGTCAGCTGAGATGCATCAGTGGATTGAATTGTCTATAAATGGAACAGTACCCTGTACTGTTACATTTGATTCGTTTTGAGTGAGTTCTTCTCCTCAATTCAATCCTTTCATCTTGTGTAATCCAACCTTGAGGTATCAGGCTGAGGGGGAGCTTAGTTTGTAAGCATGCTTTGTACTCTTTTGATTGACTTTGTAATCTTTCGACTAATGCAAATCATGTGTTTATCTAAACTATTTTCTTCCTTGATTGTTGTTTACAAAGTTTGTTGTTCATTTCAGCTGCACTTAAAATCTGTCCATATCTATTTGGTTTGTTAAAATTACACAAACAAACACAATCATGAGAGCCTCCGATCCTAACAATTGGTATCAGAGCCTGGACAATCAAATTCGATCTAACAATCAATTTGACATAACAGTTCGGCTCAAAATTCATTGATACTAAGGTTGGTTGTATTCAGTTGAAAAACAGAGTAACAAGTAAATCATGATCAAAATGGTTATTCAAAAACTCTGTAAATCAACCAAGATGTCATATGACACACAAATCTCACACAACAAGTGATATCATGCACGAATCAATCATAGTTTTCAGATCTGAAGACATATCTGTTAAATTATGAGATTATTTCTTATTTTCAAAATTGATTTCAACTGTTGTTATGAAAATTGTGATGTCACTTTATTAAATACTAAAGTATGAACCTCAGATTAACAAAAACCTATGTTCATAAAACATTAGTGTTTTTTATAACATGAAAAGAGGGAAATTAAAACTTTAGTCATTCAGATCTTATGTGTTGAAAACAGGTTGAGATCCTCAAAAGGATAAAATCAACTATGTTAAAATACATTAAGAAAACCAGGAGTCAAAAATGTCCAGATCATAGGTAATGAGAAGGTTGGCATAAGCACGTGCAGAAATGACCAAATCTCTCAAAACATTACTGCAAAATGATTTTGGAACAAATATTCCTTCAATAAATGCCTCTCAGTAAGTATTTAATTACTTATGAATGGGAAGGCTAAAAAGGGAAGAAGAAAATTCACAAAAAAAACTCAGAAGTGTGTTTATCTCAAAACTTTTGAAGTCAGAAGAAAAGAGTATAAACGTAAAACACTTAAGAGTCAAAGCTTGGGGTAATAATGGTCATTAAGCAACTGTTTGTGCTCACTGGTTCAGAAAAGTTCAGGTGACAATAATATTCTCAGTGATTGAGCTTACAAAAGGACTAGACAAATCTTCAAAATCATTACATGGTAACAAGATCTATAACAGGATCTTCAAAACTCATGTGTCCATGTGTCCTCATGTTTGCAATCAACTGACAAGAAAATGGTACCAAACAGTGGTAAAAAATGTATTCAAAATTTCCTACCACTGCTTTCAAACCACTGACCATTGTCATAAACTTGAGAATGATATGATTACGTATTTTATTGAAAATATACCAGATCCTTTTTTATGCAGTTCTCAGAAAATCCTTTAACCATTTTTTTTCAAAGGATTTTCTCAAATAACCAGGATATATTGTTCATTTTTTTAAGAATAATATATTGTGAACTTTTGCTTGTTTTTGTTGGCAATTGTTTCAGTTACCTGTCAGGATATAGTACCTTATTTTTGTTGGTATTATTGTCCTCATAAATGGGTCAAAAGGAAATGGTATTTATGTCAAGGCCATGTCATACTCAGGTTTGTTTTAATCACTAGTCAAAGGTTGAGTTACCTTAGCAAAAAATTCTGGATATTAAACAAAAATGAGTTACCTTAGCAAAAAATTCTCATCATCTGAGGTACTAAACCACTGTCAGAAACTTGAAAAGCTTCAAAAAGTGTAATTGACAATGTGGCAAAAACCTTGAATGGAAAATTATCTATACAGTTGCTGAAATACTTGTTCTTCAAATCTGTACCATTTACCCTAATCACTGCTTTGTTAAACATCTGCTCTCTAACTACTGTCCACTGTTGAAAGTCAACCACTGTTCTTCCATCTCTATTGAAAGCACTGATATTCAAAATATGTGTTAAAACCACTGATATGCTATCCACTGATAGTAAAAATCACCCACTGTCCTCATTCTGACCGTTGTAACCACTGATACTTGCTTCATCAGTGGTCTCCAAAACAACTGTTCTCCATGATTCATCTCTTCATCATCTGTTGACACGTGGTCAGTTTTTAGCCTTCAGATCAAAATAACCACTGCCACATCAGCGATCACTTTTTCCCTAAATAAAACCCTGATCAAAACCCCAAACAGGGTTTTACACTGTCGAATTGAATTCCAAAGTTCTCTTCTCAAAGCAGTTTTCAACCTTTCTTCCCAAATCACTCTCCGATTCTTCTTCATCAAAATGACGAAGTCAAAATCAAAATCTAAATCTAAACCAAAATCACCATCATCTTCAAAAGAGGTCGCACAAACGGCCGAAGAAACCATTGAAATCCCGTACAAATCACCGCACAACTACTTGGGTCTCCTCACAAAACCCTCAAACAACCGCACCTTCGATTCCGTCATCGACACACTATCTGAATCAAAGTACAAAACTTTGTTGACAGCAGATGCTCCCATTTACCTGCAAACCCAGAGAGAGTTCTGGAAAAATGCTACTCTTGAGAAACAAGACGATAAAGTAGTAGCCATCAACTCCTCGATACAGGGTAAAGCGATCCAAATCACTCCACAAACAATCTCAGAAGTCTTTAAACTCGATGATCAGAAAGGTAAAACTTCTTTTGACAAAACCGAGTTGAAAACTGACTTTTTGAAAAGAGGGTATGCAGAACAATCAAAGGTAGATACTTCTATTTCACACACTTTTGTCGTGTGTTTCAAATAAAACAACAGCGTTTAACGAAATACCATTGAAGATTCAATGCCTGGGCTATGCTATTTTAAATAATAAAGATTACAACTATTCCCAGGAAATCTTCAATGACTTGGTAAAGAATGTTGATAGCAAAACATTTTTACTCTTTCCAAGGTTTCTAAGTTACTATTTTAAACAAAAATTTGAAAGAGAAAATGAAAATGTGCCAAAACAAGGTGTTTATTTTCAAATAAAAAGTTTAACACCTGAAACATTCACTAGAATGTTGGCACCAATAAAAACCAAAGCAGAGGTGTCCGAGCAGAATTTAGCAGTTACTACTGCTCCTCAGACATCTGCTGCTGAGCCCACTGCTCCAGGTGATCATAGCAGCACTACCACTGCTTTGAAACCCACACCTGCCACCACCAAAAAGCCAAAAAGAAAAACTCAAAAACCCCCCAAACCCATCAAAAAGGCAACTCTGGAGGATGAGATACCAGAGCTACTGCCTGTGACAGCACAAATGTCACAAGAAACCACTGCTGCTACTTCCTCACAGCAGTTGGTACAAATATCTCAACCCATAACCGAAACTCCTCCTGCTTCTTCACAAAAAGAACAGGTTGTACACTTAGGGCCTCCACATCATGATGCTCTGAAATCACTTGGTTTCATCATCTACAGCTCAATGCCCAGAGCAAATCCTGTTTCTACACCAAACCTCACATCCACAATTCCCTCACCAACTAAACTGCTGTTGGATGCAATTGATTTGAACCAGGCACTAACCAGTCCTTCTCAATCACCTATCAATGAGAACATACCTCAACAAATGATTGGGTCTGATGTATCAATCTTTGCTAACCCACCAACACAACCTGAGGAGGTTACACCCCTTGAGTTACACGTAACTCTTGGTGGTAGTCCAAGTGAAGCAGCCACTTCAACTGTTGAACCTACTGGTTTACAGTTGGACAGTGGTTACATTAATAAGACTTCCTTGGAGGCAATTCCTTACATAGCACCTCTGCCAAACACCAGTGGATTTATTTATCCTACTGGCAACATCAAAAGGTTGTCAAGTGTTGAAGAAAGAAGACCCCAGTACCAAGACAAAGGGGCATCAGTGGTTAGTGTTTGGAGTACACTCCCTACCTCAACCACTGATAAAACCATTGTTAGTGGGAAATCAGATGATCCCATTAAATTGGGTGATGATTTAAAATATCAGGATTTGACGGAACGAGTTGAAAATTGGATACATCTGTTGCAGATCTTAAAAATATGCTACAACAGGTGTTGAAAATACAAAAGATGCAATCCACTGCTGTTCCATCTCAAGCACCTGCTCCGCCACAAGCTTTTGCTACAAATGAGCTCTGGAATATTTTCCAACCTTTTCTCCAACAACAAAAAGAAATGGCTGATCAGCAACATGAACTTCATGTCCAAAAGCTGAGAAACATTATGGAGTCTAGGTACAAGAACACTCAAGCAGATATTAAGGCAATCAAGGCCCATTTATTGGAAACCACTGGCACTGCTCCTCCAACATTACTTTTCATTGATCAACTTCCAGAAGATAATGCCAAAAAGGGGGAGAAAATTCAGGAGTGGAAGAAGAAGGAAATAGATGATGGTCTTTACATTGAACCTGAAAGGGATGCTATGACTAGAAAAATTCCTGTGCCAGATGGTAGTAAAAAGGTTGATGCTACTCAAGAAGCACTTGATGAAGGAGTAGCAAGTGTAAAGAAGGATAGATTGGCAAAGGATATTTCAAGGTGGAATGAGGAGAAAAGAGCTTTCATGGAGCTGTATGCGCAGGGTTGTTCTGGGTCAAAGGATACTAAAAATCCTAAGACAAAAAGGAAACCTAAGTCCACCCCATCCAGAATTCCAAAGCATATTCCAAAACCACCATCCAAAAGCCAACAGCATCAAACCTCCACCCAAGCAGCTGTTGTAACTCCTGCTGTATCAACTACTGCTGGTACTTCAGAGGTTTCAACATCTGTTCTCACTTCAACACACACCACTTCGACACACACCACATCTACTGCTTCACCACCATCACCACCAAAAACAACATCACCTGCTGACAAAGAGCAGAAGACAACAGATGTTTTAACATCTGTTGTAATGACAACAGTGGTTGAAACACCAGTTGTTTCAACAGCTGTTAGTCAATCACAAACCACTGTTCCATCCAAAACATCATCAGTCCCTCCTCAAACAAAAAGGAGAAGGCTAATTCTTAAAGATGATGACAATTCACCACCACCAACATCTTCAAAATCCTTATCACTTGTCACAATTCCAAAACCCATACCTCTCTCTTCAGCTCAAATTCTAAAGCCATTACCTCCTGCTGGTGTCTCATTTCCTCTGGAACTCATTGCAGTTAGGGAAGAAATCAAATCCTTTTACTATGAGGATGACCCAGCTAAAAGGAGTTTGCCATCAGTTAAAGGATATCCCAGGCCAAACAATATCGAAGAATATTTGAAACTCAAGGCCAAGCAAGCAGAGGATATTGCAATCAGAAACAGACAAGGGAAATCCGATAGAGAATTTCAGCAAAACTATCAGTTTTTACTCTCACAGGTCAGTGCTATGGAGCGATTTGCTAAAAATGTATGTCAGCAAATTTCAGAAAGGGCAGATGAGTCCTTGAGAAAAGACTACATTGAGAACATCATGACCTACAAGAAATACAAGGGGGAGAAACACATGTACAAAAACTGGACCATTCCTGAGCTTGAAAAAGAGGCAGCCAAGATTCCAGAAATGATCAAAAATAAGGTCAAGCAGACTCCTCCTGAAAAATTCAAACAATTTGAAGCTGATAAGATTTTAATGTTGAAGAGAATGAAAGAGGAGCTGATAGCAGCTGATTATGGGTCAAAGAATTCAGTGTCAAAGTGGGGAGAAGATAGGGTCAGGGCTACCTACAAAAGATTAGAGGAACTTAGAAAGAAAGATCCAAAAGTCCCACAAAATCCTGATTACTCCAAAGCAGAGGTCTCAAAAAGACCACCAAAGCTGCAAGTTAAAAGAACCACTGCTCTGGCTGGTGCTGCCATCTACAAAAGAAGGAGCCAAAACCAGTCAGATGCCGAAACAGTTCAAGATCTAAAAGCTGGAGATGCCATTGTTAAAGAGGACATTAAATTGATGATAAAAGAAGATCTTGAATTGGAACAATCTGCAAGTACTGCTCAACCAGTCATGAATAGGCCAGCCTCACCAAACACCTCTGCAAATAAACATCTCCTAAGAAACCCACCAGGCTCAAAAATACAAAAGTGGGAAAACTGACAAACAGACCTACGTATTGACTTTGCTCAGGTCTGGTGGAGAAGTGAAGAAAATATCAAGGGAACAAGCTCTTGGCCTGAGTCTTGAAGATTTGCAGGATCTCCTTGATCTTCCACTTAGCAGGGATGATGAAGACACAGATGCCCTAGACTTTGAACTACAATTTAAAGGTCAGATAAGGGAACTGCTGATGAGGCAATAAACACTCCACAATAATGAAGAGTTTTGG
>JARYGA010060720.1:58902-92476 GCA_030545235.1 Helianthus tuberosus
AATTAACATTATTAAACCGCTTTTCGATATTTTTGATATAATAGAAGTTGATATTAATTTAAAGACTCGTAATTATTTTACTTTTTATTGCTAATAAATTTATTTATTTAATACGTCTAAATATATATATTTTTTGTGTAAAATTATTTTGAATTTAAATATCACTTTCAATTGATGGTTTGCAGGGCCGGCTAAGCCAAGGTGCAGAATGGGCCTGTGCACAGGGCCCAAACCAGTATGGGGCCCAAAAAACGAAAATTTTATACATATATTTAAAAAACATTCTGTATGTTTTTATAAAAAATAAATTCTGTAAGTTGAAATAGGCCCAGGTCAGGTCAATAAAACTCAATTGAAATAGGCCCAAGTACAAAAATAAGGGCCTGCAGTGACTGATATCGCATGCACAGGAGGAGGGAAACAAAAAGTCGCTGAATGCTGATATCGCACGCACAGGAGGGAAACAAAAGGTCGACTCCGGACTCTCATTCAGTCGTTGATCAGATTATATCACTGTTTCTAAATCTTAATTGTTAACTACGAACCAGGTAAGCTTTTTATTTTGAAATACATGTTTCATTAATCATCAAGTTAAATATCAATTAAATAGTTGTTTTGTTTAAAGCTTGCACGTCTAATTAAGAGTATATCACTGTGATTCATTCAGTCGTTAACGGTTGATCGTTTTTGTTCCTAATATCATTTGCAATTTTTGCTACACTATTTTTTTTTTAATTTGTACATCTAGAAGAACCACACTTTTCGCTTAGCAAGTAGGTTCGATAACTTGATCATTTTTACTACACTATTTTTGTTAATTTGTAAAAGTCGGCCTACTCGGCCTTGTACTCGGAGTCGCCTCGGTCCTCGGACCACCTCCGAGGCGAGTTTACCCTAGTCGGACTTGACTAGTCGGCGGCGGTCAAAATCGGTCAACAACGGCCTACCCGGCCATGTATTCGGACTACTCGGCCTTGTACTCAGACTAGTCGGACTTGTATTGAGAATACTCGGACTTGTACTCAGCCTACTTGGCCTTGTACTCAGCCTACTTAGCCTTGTACTTGGACTACTCGGCCTTGTACTCGGTGAGATTTGAACTTCAAACATGTTTCATTTTAAATTATACTTATTTGATATTAATTATGCTTATTTTAACATATATATATAATATATAACAATTAATTTTCTTTATATTTCCCATGCCCGCGTACTCCCCGAGTACTCTCCGAGTACTCCGATTACTCCCAACTACTCAGTCGACCGACTAGGGACCGCCTAGCGATTTTTACAACACTGGTATTTATATATTTGATTGAATGATTGATGAGTTTATATTATATGAAGATTTGCGAATAGGGCCCAAATTTTTTATCTCGAACAGGGCCAAAAATTTTTTTGTGATTTTCGGAGACGGCCCTGATGGTTTGTCCTAGGTAGAATGCACCTTTCTTACCCACCATTTTTAATTCCAGTTTAAAAATAACACGTAACCACAATTGGTGGTCGAGATGATATAATAGCAAACAAACATATAATATTTATTGTATGAGTGATTGTTTCGTACATGATTTTCTAATCAATTTTTCCTCAAGTCACATATATCAAAAGAATTTTATCTTAAAAATTGTAAGAAGCAAACAAACAAGGAGATGTCATGTGTAGACACATCGTTGTATAAGTTTTGGAATCATCGTTTATAATCCATAGTACATAACACTTCATAAAGACATAGTTTAGTTAAAATATAACAATAATATACTAAAATTTTAAAAAGAATAAAATTTTGGATTTTATGGTATAGTTTTCTTTTTTATAAAAAAGGATGATAAACTATTATTAAAATATACAAGATTATAAAGATTGGTGAAAACTATTTTAAATGCTATGTTAAACTTGTCAACTACATTTCTTATTTTGCCCGTCATTTAACTACAAGATTAGTTTGTGTTCCTTCATAGCCTTTGCACGTAGTATCCCCTTTTAAATGCTTGCTATATATGGGTGGGTGGGTGGGTGGGTGTGAGGTGAGAGGTTTTTACACAAAAATATCCATCACATATAGTCTGGTCATTAGTGGTTGGAAAGAATTAGGTTTTTCTTGGAGACTCGGTTTAATCTACACTAGTGTTACATTTGATGGATAAAGGTAATGAAGGCTATTTATCCAGAACTTAGGTCAAGATTCGAGCCCGATCCACCCCGGTTTTTAATCCATCGTGTGTTACGTCAGAGAGAATCTCTCTTTTGGTGGCGCAAGCCCTTGTCACTGGCAGTAGATGGTATGGTTTCCCGGGCAATGTCGTTAGCCGAACTCTGACGCCAGCGTGGACCCGGTAAAGACAACAGTCTGACTAGAGTGGGGTTAGGACCCGCTGTTTGGGAGGGTGTGAGATCACTCTCTCAACATGTTAAAGATTCTAACCGTTTAAAAAAAAAATGAAAAACATATATATAAAAAAGAGAAAATTACAAGAATGGCCAAAGACCAAACCCACTTTGCAAAAATGGCCAGCTCATGCCTCATTAGAAAGGGGCATTAGCATTCTTATGCGTCCTTCTTTATTAAATGGACATGTGTCCCTACACCCCTACACTCTAGTCTGTCTCCTATGCTGTCTCTTTCAATCCCTATTATTTACTTAAAAAAAAAAAAACTCTTGATCTGTCAAACGCATCTTCCTCTTCTCTCTCTCACATGATTCCTTCATTTATCTTCCTTCTTCACTTCCCAAACCCTCCATTAAAAGACCTGCAACTCCAAGGTGTAATTTATAGTGAGATATCATAACATAGAGACACAGGGAGAGAAAGAAGAAGGCGGAGATGGAGGGTGCCCGGTCGGCCGACTACGACGGTGGCACGACGGATCTCCACCCCCAAATCCCAACCGCCGCCATGGTTGCCGGAACAACGATCTGAAATCGAGCCCCCTAGTTGCAGGTGTCGGAGACGAAGCCGGAGGCTTCTGCAACCCGTCGGAGACGGAGCCGGAGGCGTCTGCACGGTTGATCACTACAATCTTAGCTCCTTGTCTCTCTCTCCCTCACTTCGAAAACAAGATAGCAGGTGAGTGGTGTTGTGACCGGAGAAGGTGACCGGAGTAACCTGACAGCACGCATGCGTCTGTAGGAGGACACATTACCACTCTTACGGGTCTGAACGGGACGCATCAAGAAATCAACCAGCCACACAAACGCAACCGAACAAGCCAGACGCATCGGAGGCGTCTGTCTGCAGGTGGACGCGTCTGTCTGCAGGTGGACGACTCTATTGTAACACACGTGTCAGCATATTGTTGGCAAACGCATTAGATGGCCATGCAGACGCGTCAATGGCATTGGGAACTGTGAATGGCCTTCCAAAGACGCATCACTTGGCTAGTTTGGTAATTTGACTAATTTCTTGGCTAGTTTCGTTATTTTCTCTATAAAAAATGTAGGATGGAATGTCAACCATTAATCACACAAATATGAGATGATAAAAAATTGTAATTATCAGGGTGTTAAATATGGATGAAAAAGGCAAAAAAGGAATGTCAAATTCGACTTTTTATTTAAAATGTAAAACCACCGATCCTTTTAATCTCTAATAACCTTTTTATATATTAGTAGTGTTAATACCTGTGAATTTCGCGAGTTGGACAAAATAATATGTTTTCGAGGTAATGACAAGGAACATTATATGTTTATGATGATCATAATGAAATTCTCCGAGGGAAATTATTATGTATTGGAATTATGATTCTGCCTGCCTTTCATTCCATGCATCGTACAACATATATACAAAGGGTATTAATGAGATTTCCTATAATTAAGCTAGACCACTAATCAAGCTAGTCAAAACACATAAATACAAATGATACAATCATGGAATAATTATAGCCTATTCAAAAACTATCCATTCTTATACTCCCCCGCAGTCGAAGCGGGAGGCTCTCGGATGTTGAGACTGGACCGAAAATCGTCGAATAAAACCTTTGGCAAGCCTTTGGTGAAGATGTCGGCGATTTGATATCTTGAAGGAACGTGGAGAACTCGGACGAGGCCTTTGGCGACCTTTTCACGGACAAAATGAATGTCCATTTCGATATGTTTGGTACGTTGATGTTGAACGGGATTGCCCGCAAGATAGATAGCACTTACGCTGTCACAATACACCAAGGTTGCTCGATCAAGTGGATGGTGAACTTCCAGGAGAAGGTTGCGTAGCCAACATACTTCAGAGACAACATTTGCGACTCAACGGTATTCGGCTTCGGCACTAGAACGTGACATTGTGGGTTGGCATTTTGAAGACCATGATAAAAGGTTGTCGCCCATGTAAACGCAATACCCCGAAGTTGACCGACGTGTGTCGGGACACCCTCCCCAATCCGCGTCCGTGTAAGCCACAAGTGAGGAGGTTTGTGACGGTTGTAGATGTAAGCCATAGGTTATGGTGCCTTTGACATATCTTAGGATTCGCTTGAGGGTATTCAAATGGGTCGTTTTTGGATCATGCATATGAAGACACACTTGTTGGACTGCATAAGAGATATCCGGTCGTGTAAAAGTGAGATATTGTAAGGCGCCCGTGAAACTCCTATATTCCGTGATGTTGTCAACAGGAGAACCGTGTGTGTTACTCAACTTGTTTTGAGTATCAACGGGAGTGGCAGCCGGCTTGCAATTCGTGAGACCGGCACGTTTCAATATTTCTCGAGCATACTTTTCTTGGGAAAGAAATAGTGAGTTGTTTTACCGTGTCACCGAAATGCCAAGAAAGTAGCTTAAAGGACCGAGATTGGTCATGGCAAATTCTTTGGATATGAGAGCCATAAATTTTTCACGAAGATCATTGGTAGAAGTAATCAAGAGGATATCATCCACATAGAGTAAGATGTAAGCCATATGGGATCCTTGTTTGAAAATGAATAGAGAATGATCACATTTGCTGTGTTGAAATCCCATCTTTGACACAAAATCGGAAAATCTTTGGTACAAAGCCCTCGGAGCTTGTTTGAGCCCGTAAAGAGACTTCTTTAGAAGACAAACATGATTCGGATATGTGGCATCCCGAAAACCCATTGGTTAATGCATAAAAACCGTTTCATTAAGATGGCCATGTAGAAAAGCATTTTTAACATCAAGTTGATGTATTGGCCATGATTTGGACAATGCTAATGATAAAACGGTTTGAATAGTTACCGGTTTAACAACCGGACTAAACGTCTCTCCACAATCAATACTAACTCGTTGAGATCTACCATCACAAACCAAACGGGCTTTGTATCGCTCAAGAGTACCGTCCGCTTTCTTTTTGTGCCTAAAAATCCACATACTCCGAACGATATTCATATCAGTCCGTTTTGGTACTAATTCCCAAGTCCCATTTTCAATAAGTGCCCGAAATTCGTCAGTCATGGCAGTTTTCCAGTTTGGAACGTTGAGAGCTTCGGTTGGGGATTTAGGTAGTGGGGAATTTTTTTCAGAAGTGGTGGTGTTTAAATTAAATAATTGTTTAGGTTTATAGATGCCAGACATGGAACGGGTATTGATAGTGCGAATGGGTTGGGCCTGATGGTTTACGATTTGTGAGTGCGAATCGGTATGGGCTGGTTGGTTTGGATGGGTCTCGGGTGGAGGTGAAGGTGTGTTTGGTGGATGTTGGGCTGGTGGGCTGTGGGTCTCGGGTTGTGGGTGTGAATGGATTGGTTGGTTTGGGGGATGGTCATAATTAAATGGTGAGGGGATGTTGGGTCTTGGTAAGTGAATTGGTGAGGTAGGGGGACGACAGTAGGTGAGGGAGAATTGGTAGAATTATTAGGGGGTGAGTTGTGAGCAGTAGGTGGATTATTTTGGGTATTAGAATTATGGGAGGTAGAGGTGGGATTAGGTGGGTGGTCCAATAAAAAGGATATGGTGTGGATGTTAAGAAATCATAGGAGGAGTGGTTGGGTGAGGGGTTAGCAAACGGAAAGACGCCTTCGTCAAAAACGACGTTTCGGGAGATAGTGATTTGTTTGGTTTTGATGTTGAAGCATTTAAAACCCCCGTGATTTGCGGGATAGCCAAGAAAAACACACAGAGTGGAGCGATCCGCGAGTTTATGAATAGTAGAATAAGGGAGGAGAGGATAGCAAAGACAGCCAAAAACGCATAAATGGTCATAGGATGGGTCGCGATTATAAAGGCAAAAAGTGCGTGTAGAATTATGGAGAACTTTGGTGGGTAGAATGTTTAACAAATAAGTGGCATGTTCTAGAGCATGGAGCCAAAATGTATGGGGTACCGAGGATTGAGATAAAATGGTACGCATGATATTGTTAATTGACCGAATTTTGTGTCCCGATTTACCGTTTTGAGGAGATGTGTACGGACATGAAAAAGGAAAGTCATACCATTTGAGGCACAAAAGTTATGAAAAGAAATGTTATTATATTCTCGGCCATTATCGCATTGAAAACATTTTATGGTTGTGTGAAATTAGGTTGCAATCAATTTGTGAAATTCGATGAATTTAGAAAAAAAGCTTGAGATTTAGAAGCAATGGCATACGTCCATAAGAAGTTGGTTTTATCATCTAAAAATAGAACATAATAACGACACCCGGTAGAGGAGAGAACCGGGGATGTCCATAAATCGCTATGCACTATATCAAAAGGTAAAGAAGTCCTAGTATTAGAATCATAAAAAGGGAAATTTAACTTGTTTGCCAAAAACACATGAGGCACAAACAGTGGAGGATTTAACATTATTTGAAAGAGAATGCAAAATAGGTTTCAAACATCTCAAAATATTATTTCCGGGATGTCCAAGACGTCGGTGCCATGTGTCTTGGGTCACGGCCAAAAACGAAGTAGGCGGAGTACTAGAATCTTAAACTTGAATACCTGAAGGTAGTGTTAGTGGGTAAAGATCACAGACACTATCACATCGAAGGAGGTGCTTCCGGGTTTGGAGATCCTTCACATCAAAACCAAACGGATCAAATTCGATTGAAACATTGTTGTCGGTGGTGAAACGTCGGACGGATATTAAATTCTTAACTAGTTTTGGTGAGAAAATAATATTATTTAATTTAAAATTTGGAAAAGGATGTGGAAGGGTATGATTTCCAATCGCAAGAACTTGAATGTTATTGCCATCACCAACGGTTATGTTTCGGGCATAAACTTTATGAATTTGAGAAGTGAGATTAGTAGAGTTGTTGGTCATTATACCTGTGGCGCCCGTATCCATGTACCAATTTTGATACGGCGGATAAAGTGAGAAGGCATGGAACGCTTGGTCAAGTTCTGTTGGCGTGTGAGTAGGCTCGGAGGTGGTGTAAGCTTGTTGTGGTCTTGGTCCGAGGATTCCCGGTTGTTGAGAAGGTGTCACAGGCCTTGAGTTTTGAGGTGGGTTTGTGGGAAAAGGGCAGGGAGGTGCGACCCAGTAATAACCGAAGGGGCTTGGCCAAGTTATGGGTCTGTTTGTGCCAGCCTGGTAGTGTGGCCAAGATTGATTTGCAGCAGGTAGTCTTCCACGTCCCCTGCCACGACCGCGACCCCGGCCGCGACCACCTCGTGATGAAGCTTGAGTTGGTTGAGGAGAGGGAGATTGAGGGGGTGGAGTCGTTTGGTGGGCAGTATGAAGTGCAGTTTCGTTTTTGACACAGGTTGCTTCGGTGGTTTCTTCAAGTATTAGTTAGGAACGCGCTTCTTAAAAAGAAGGAAATGGCTTCGTATTTTGTAGGATGGCACCAACAGTGGCATAAGCTTCTGTGAGACCGGTGATTAGTTGAATCACCAAGTTTCGTTCGGTGACGGGTGAGCCAACGTTTGCTAATTGATCGGAGATTGCTTTCACTTCTTGGCAATATGCGGACATGGTTTGAAAAGAGGAAAGCTTAAGGTTTGCAAATTGTTGTTGTAACAACACGGCACGTGTGGCTTCGATGTCATGGAAGATTCTTTTCAAGGCGGTCCATGCATAACAGGCGGTGGAATCGGGACGGATTATGGTGGTTAATAGGTCTGGAGAAATGGTGCCATAGATCCATTGAAGAACTATGGCATCCATACGGTCCCAATCATCATCAGTTTGATTTGAAGGTTTATCTTTAGATGTTTCGGTATTTGAAGGTTTATCTTTAGAGGCGGCAGCGGGAACTTCGGTTATACAGGGAGAGAGGTGATCAAGAACTTGAAACGCACGTCAATGTAACTTGAAGAGTTCCGCCCAAGAAGAATATTGGCTAGTCTCCATCTCGAGGGTGATTGGAATGAAGGCTTTGATGTTCGAGATGGGGGGGGGGGGGGGTTTCTGGTCTATGGGGGCAGTAATCAGAGAAGAAGAAAACAATAGAATTGAAGAGGTGAGGGCCGGCAGTGGTTTAGAAAAGAAAAAAAAGAAAAAAGGATTTGTCAGGATCTTTTGAAGTTTACTCTAATACCATATTGGAATTATGATTCTGCCTGCCTTTCATTCCATGCATCGTACAACATATATACAAAGGGTATTAATGATATTTCCTACAATTAAGCTAGACCACTAATCAAGCTAGTCAAAACACATAAATACAAATGATACAATCATGGAATAATTATAGCCTATTCAAAAACTATCCATTCTTATATTATGGAACTTTAAGGTTTATAAAGTAAATAAAACAATCAACGTGCTATTCACATAAATAAAACGAAAAGATAAATAAATGATGAAATTGTGTTTTGTAGTTCAAAATATCAATAGAAACCTATTAATTTAATACTTCTGGTTTTTGGAGCTTCATAACTAATAACTTCGCATTTGTTTATCAGCATCTCGATTATTTCTTGTTGTGTGCAAACCATCAGCTCTACCAAGTGGGTACATCAATAAAAATATAACAATGTACATGAAAATTTGATATTCGATTACAAACCGATTAAGTCAAACGTAACAATTTAAAAGTGACCTAAGTTACATACTCAGTTTTTTGGTTTCAAGGAATTCAACTTGCATGAAAAAAGCAAGAAAATAGTAAATTCGTTGTAGTGTAAATAAAATAGCACAATCATCAACAATTTTAGTTATGCAAAATAACAGTTATTGAAGACTAACCTATTAAGTTGCATCAAAAGACCAAAGAAACTTGTTCTAGGAAGATGGTTGTCGTGATTGTTTGGATCTGCAAGCAACAATTAAACATTTAGTCAATAATGTAGTCAAGACAAAATTCGTGCTAGAATCATCAATTTTAACAACGCAACCCCAATTGAATGAATCTTCGTCCCGAAGACCTGAATAGTAGACGAACAATGTTCTTGACATCATCGTGACCTTGACCCTCTTCATCTTTTTGGTTTTGAACTGATTACAGAGAGATTGGTTCTAACTATTCATTGGGTTGTCTTTTAAATATATAGGTAGCTTTCATTAGCAACATTGAAAAATGTGACCACCTATTTAGAAAAAAATATATGTTTTTTGGTCTTGAACTTCCCCTTTATTAGAAAGTTTTAACCTACCATGACCACTTGTTCGGCGACTTCTTAGCTGAACATAACTTAATTACTCTGCACTACAAACATGATACCCAAATCAAAACCATTTCTAACCAACAATATAAATGAAGTAAAATAAGGAAAGTACATGTATAGTGTTGCATCAAAATATTAATAAGACTTTCTCAATACAAATCCATGTCGATTAAGCTAACCACGTTAACTTATTGTATGATTACTTTAGGGTTTTTTACTTCAAATCTGATTTGATTTTGAAAAATGATACAAACCATCATTTTAGATAGGATGTTTGTTTGGTTATACCCAATCCAATTTGTTAAAACACAATACTTCCTAAATAGCCTAATAACAACTTTTTAAGCTGTTGATCATCATCTGTTAAAGATCTTATATTATAGATATTCTGTTGAATTGTGTAATATCTGTTGGTGAACAACAGAACTTAGGTTCATTATACATTTTACTTTATCAGTAGAGGTTCTGTATAGCAGACCTTTGCTTCAGCAGTCTTTGTCTTAACAGACCTTTTGGTTCATCAGCAGAGTTTGTTTGGCTATTGATGGACTGGATAAGTAGTAGGGTTGTATATTATTATTAGATTGATGAATGAAAATTTAATCAATTGGTTAGTCGGAAAACTGTTGGGGTCTGAGATACATTAACATCTGTTAGAGGCTAAGCACTGTTATAGCGTGCAAATATCTGTTAACCCCTAAGCACTGTTAAAAGCTAAGCACTGTTATATCGTGCTTCAACATACCTTATGAGCTGTTGATCATCATCTGTTAAAGATCTTATATTATAGATCTTCTGTTGAATTGTGTAATATCTGTTGGTGAACAGCAGAACTTAGGTTCATCATACATTTTACTTCATCAGCAGAGGTTCTCTTTAGCAGACCTTTGCTTCAGCAGTCTTTGTCTTAACAGACCTTTTGGTTCATCAGCAGAGTTTGTTTGGCTATTGATGGACTGGATAAGTAGTAGGGTTGTATATTATTGTTAGATTGATGAATGAAAATTTAATCAATTGGTTAGTCGGAAAACTGTTGGGGTCTGAGATACATTAACATCTGTTAGAGGCTAAGCACTGTTATAGCGTGCTAACATCTGTTAACCCCTAAGCACTGTTAAAGATCTGTTAAAGGCTAAGCACTGTTATAGCGTGCTTCAACAGACCTTATGAGCTGTTGATCATCATCTGTTAAAGATCTTATATTATAGATCTTCTCTTGAATTGTGTAATATCTGTTGGTGCACAATAGAACTTACATGATCTTCTTTTACTTTCATCAAGCTATAAAGATGTTGTTTAGATGGTGAAACTAATTTAAAGCTAAAACAATCATTAGAAACAACTTCAGCAATTAATGATGATTCAAATTTCATTAACTTCAAAGTTGTTGTTAATTGCGAAGATCCAAATGCAAGTTTGTATACATTGAAGCATAACGTGATTGAGATTGGAAAATGGTATGGCCAAAGATGTTTTAGATCTTGTTTGGTGATGACTGGGGAAGACAGTGGTGCCAATAGGTTGCTCGTCGGAGAAGACAATGGTTCCATATGGTACTTGCTAGAGGAGACAATATTTCCACTAGTGCATTTGAGTTCAAGGCATATTCTTTTGGGATTTGGTGTAGAAACACCACAAACCTGGAAGATTTGTAGGATTTTTGAGTGTTTATGGTGTTATCAGATCTTAGTGTGAAAGGGTTTGATTTCTTAA
The DNA here is from genome assembly GCA_030545235.1 of Helianthus tuberosus. NCBI lineage: Eukaryota > Viridiplantae > Streptophyta > Magnoliopsida > Asterales > Asteraceae > Helianthus > Helianthus tuberosus. The sequence continues at coordinate 70,103 of JARYGA010060720.1, forward strand.
GACAAAGATAAGAGTTTCTTGATCTTTTTATTGGTTTAAATTGACAATGTGAGGTGAGTTTTGAAGGGTTCGTCTCGTTTTGATTTGGATTACTTAATTTTTGTAAAAGTTGGAGACTTTCTCCTAGTTAGGTTTTATAAAGATATTCAAAGCTCAGAAACACATACTACATCTATGGTGTTGTGATCTTCACGAGACATGACACGAAATTGATTTAACACTCAAGAGTAGCACTACGAAAAGAAGTGGAATCGAGCTCTTATTGCATCAATCTGTCATTTCATTACAACTTAATTATTGTATAGTTACTTGATATTGATTTCTTTATATGTTTCAATAGAAGTTCTGAAAGTATTTCACACCATTTTTATCAACAATGATACCTATTTCGGGAAGAGGATGATATAAGGGAAAAAGCTTAAGGACATAGTGCACATTTTCACCACAAACTAGTGTTTGTTTAACAGTGAATTACGCCATGGACGCAGGTTGTGACAAAATGAAACCACAGGGGCTCAGGGGTCGAGTTTTAGAGATTAGGGGCTCATTATGCCTTTTAGACAACCACATAGACACAAATTGTAGTTTATAAATTTTTGTATATGATAAATTGTAGAGGTTAGAAGTTAACTATAATAATCGTGAGACCAAGTTCATCTATAAAGAACACATTATTACTATTCAAGAGGAATGGAAATATTTCAACCTTTTTCATGCATAGGAGATTTATTTTTTAGAAGATAGACCTAAAGTCCGAATGTTACAGGAGTGATAGTGAGAGATCACAGTGTTCCATAGAGAACCTTTTTTCTATAGTCGATAGTATCATTACTAGTTTTGGGGGTTTTTCATTAAGATTAATGATTTACTTGATTGTCCTTATAGCCCTAACGAATCAACTCGTTGGGTAACATGATCATAATCTTGTTTAGACATCGCTTTTGTATGAGTCGCCATTTTTTTTTTGAGAATTTCAGGCAATTTAGAGCGCGGGTATAGCTACTTCAAACAAAGAGAAGATGCTAGACGTAAACTTGGATTCTCTAGTTTGCACAAGTGTATAACTACAATTCGTCAATTGGCGTAAAACTTGTGAACGGGTGCATGAGACGAGTATTTAAGAATGTCAGAAAAAGTATGCCATGATGGTCTTGACAATTTTCGTGAATGCATTATTTTAATTGACATTATTTATTATTATTATTGTTTCATATTATTAGGTAATATCTACCTCTACTGAAGACGATATTTGAGGAACCGACGTCTACCGACATCCTACTTTTATACGAAGCTCACCAACGAAGACACGGGTTTCCCGGGGTACTAGGTAGCCTTGACTGCACGTATTAGCCATGGGCGGTTTGTCCAACTGCTTGGAAAGGCCAACAGTATCGAGGCGACCACGATGGTCCAACTCTAATACTACAAGCAATCGCCTCTCAAGATCTTTGGATTTGGTATGCGTTCTTTGGTATGGTCGGTGCAAACCATGATATTGTTGTTTTACAATCATCAAATATGTTCATTGATGCCATAGACGGGGTTACATTATCTTGTTGATGGTATTTATCCGGAGTGGGCTACGTTGGTGCAAACTCTTTCATGACCGGATGATTTCAAACGTGTGTATTACAAGAAGAAAATGAGTCGGCAAGAAAATATGTCAAACGGGAATTCAGAGTGTTAAAGAAACTATGGACTATCATTGCCCAACCTTCACATACATTTGAAAAGAGAAAAATGAAAAACGTAACGTATATGTGCATTATCTTGCATAACATGATTTTGGGGGACATGGGCAGAGTCTTTTGTGCCGACTTTGACGATACCTTTCAATCGACGAACCCACTACTAAACTAAACTATGCTACGAAAGAAGTTATCCGTATGAAGATACGTGACAGAGATACACAACTGAAACTTCAAGAGGATTTGGTTGAACATCTATGGTGTAACCATGTTGACGACGACGATGATGGCAAATACGAGTAGAAATAATAGCTTTTTAGTATTTGTTATAATGTGTGGTGTTCGAATTTAGGTATTTATATATTTATTATATTTATTGTTTTATTTTATTATAAAAAATCATTTAAATTGAAATTAAACACAGTAACCATGAAGGTTATGAGGCTTTATCTCACTGAATAGCAGTAAATACAAAAGCTTCTTGCTTTTTTTTTGAAACGTAACTTTCATTAACAAAACAACCGGCTCAAGACGAACCGGCTACAGCAGACAAACAAACAAGCTACATATTTACAAACAAACACCACTCCCCCAATCAATCCCTTTAAATTTAGATCTATTAGAAAACCATAGAAAGCCTAACGCCTTTATTTCGCTTAAAATACCATCAATCTTGACCTGCGTATTCGAAAACCGAGCGTCGTTCCTGGCACGCCAAATACTCCAGCACGCGATCATGATAATGCCTTTAACTGCTTCCAGCTTCTTATCCGACGCCCTAAGGCTCTTAAAACGTTGAAAAGGTCCGCTAAGGAGAACGCAAATATATTTGGTATTTTGCACCAAGTTGACACGCCTTGCCAAACAATAGCAGCAGTATTGCAAGAGATGAACAGATGTTCGGACGACTCCACTTCAGCGCCGCACAATGGACACGTGCTATCTTCAATCTGAATATTTCTTTTAGTAAGGGCTTCTCCAGTCGGTAACCTCTCCATTTCATCTCTCCAGACGTGAATATTGACTTTGGCTGGCACCCAAAGGCACCAGTCCAGCACGAATCTGCTTCCTTCCTCCTGGACCACTTTAATGCATTTCTTAACAGCTTTCACACTGAAATCCCCCGAAGAATTGTCATTCCAAACCCAACTATCAGGTCTGTTGTTAATCAGCACGCTGTCGATGGCCGAGGACAGCAACTGAAGGCTGTGATTGAGCTCCTCCGATGTGATAAGGGATCTCCATCTCCATTGAAACACATTTCCAGACTCGTTACTCAATATTCGATCGGTAACCTTACACTTTTTATCCACTTCAAGCCTGAAAAGCTCCGGAAACGCAGCTTTAAAGGTTCAGAGCCGATCCACGTGTCGAGCCAAAAAGAGATGTCTTTGCCATTCCCCACTATTCCTTTGAAAAGAAACCGAATTGGCCGGCCATCCACTTTTGTGTTCGCCGAAACTTTCGCGATGTTGCTCCAAGTTCCGCTAAGACTTTTATTGTATGGAATACACTCCCACCCGGACCTACAGCGATGGATGGCATCCACAACTTTCTTCCAGAGATTCACTTTTTCCGTTTTGTAACGCCACACCCACTTTGTCAACAAAGAAACGTTCACCTCCGCAAGCTTGTTTAAACCCAGGCCCCCATTTTTTTATGACAAGAGACGCGATCCCATGCAACCCAATGAATTTTCCTTTCCTCGTTAGTGCCACCCCAAAGAAATTTTTTAATCATAGCTTCTAAAGACGAAATGACCTTCTTAGGAGCCTTATATAATGAAAAAATAGAAAGTAGGAAGACTCTCCAAGATGGATTTGATAATCACTACTCTTCCGCCAATCGAGAGAAGATGAGACTTCCAAGTGGCTAACCGGTTTAGAAAAATATCAATGATCGGCTGCCAATTTGACACCCGATTCATATTAGCTCCCACATTGAGGCCCAAATACTTAAAAGGAAGAGTTCCCGTCCTGCAGCCAATCCGATTTTCCATAACCTCCAAATCCACTGAGCTAACTCCTATGCCATAAAGGTTGGACTTCTCAAGATTAATCTTTAGACCTGAACAAACGTGAAAACAACGGAGAATTCTAATCACGTTCTCCAATTCGTTCAATGACCATTCGCCCATCACAATCGCATCATCCGCGTATAGAAGGTAGGTAATGATAGGACCGTCGTTTGGAGTAACAATGCCTTTAATGACTCCCGCCTCCCTCGCCTTGATCAACATACAGGAAAAGGCTTCCATGACAACTAGAAAAAGGAAAGGAGATAAAAGGTCACCTTGCCTCATTCCTTTCTCACATTTAAATTGGAAGGTAGGGGCCCCGTTAACCAGAACGGAAGATCTAGCCGATTTAAGAATACCCATAATCCACTTGCACCAGAGGCTCGGAAAGCCCATTTGAGAAAGAGCATTAATGACGAAACTCCATCTAACGTTATCGTACGCCTTTTCGAAATCAATCTTAAAAAAGAAGGCACTAGATTTCCTCTTCTTAATCCAAGAAATCAACTCATTAACAATAAGCGGCCCGTCCAAAATGAATCTACCCGAGAGAAAAGCTGATTGACACTCCGAAATAACACCATCCATCACTTTCCTCATACGGTTCGCTATAACTTTAGAAATAACCTTGCTAATAACTCCTACCAAGTTAATAGGCCGAAAATTGTTTAGCGACACCGGATCCTTAACCTTGGGAATGAGAGAAATGAACGATGAGCTACTTCCAATAGAGATCTCCCCACTAGAGTGAAACCGGCTAAAAATTCTCGCGAAATATTCTTCGAAAATATCCCAAAAGTGTTTGATGAACCTAAAGTTCATGCCATCCGGGCCAGGAGCACGATCAGCTCCACATTCGAAAACGGCATCCTTGATTTCTGTTTCCGTGAAAGGCTCCACCAACATATTGCCATCAACTTCCGATATTTTATTAAAATTATCACATAAAAGAGAAGGGCCGCAGGAGATGGTTTCTTTGAATCTATCGCGGAAAAACGAGAACACCTCTTTTTTAATGCGAGACGGCTTCGAACACCAACCCCCATCAATATTAAGGCCATGGATCGAATTAGACGCCTTTCTGTTATTAATCACGGAATGAAAGAATTTGGAGTTCTCATCCCCATCGGACGCCCACCTCACATGAGATCTTTGAATGAGGTCCAAGTTTTTTCTATACTCCGCTTCCCTGGTCACTTTTTTATTTTCTGTCAAAATCCATTCCTCATCTTCTGTGAGGTCTCTAATCTCCATTTCAGATTCAATATATTCCAATTCAGCAAGAGCCGAACTCACCTGTTCCTTTTCTTTGGCAAGGAAATCGTCTCTCCAAGCCTTGACTTTAGCTCTAATGCAAGCAAATTTGGCGGTCAAACTAGAATCAGGAGGATCAAAGGGAACAAATTCCTCTGCCGCCGACCGAACCGTTTCTTCAAAACCCTGTTTACCGATCCATGAACTAAATATCCGAAAAGGACGAGCCCCAAAATTCAGGTCCACGAGCTCCAATAAAATCGGGCAATGATCAGATAAGTGACACGGCAGAACTCTAACACAAGCCGTCGACCATTTATTAAAGAATTTCGGGTAAACTAAAAACCTATCGAGCGTGCTGAGCTTTTTCCCGTTGTCCCTAATACACGTAAACCGTCTACCTTGCATAGGATACTCCAAAAGCCCGTTATTAAAAATAAACTCATTAAAGTTGTTAGTACATACCGTCTTGTATTTCGAGTGTCTCCTCTCATCCGCTGACCTAACGGCGTTGAAATCGCCTGCAAGAATCCTCATCCCAGCCGACGGATCAATAAGATTGGAGATAGCGTTCCATAGATTCCTTTTTTCCACCGTGCTTTGGGGAGCATAAATATTGATCAGATTAATAGGGGACCCACATCCAACCAAATTACTTATTCCACACGATATAGCCTAAAGAGATATTAATGATCATTAGTGAGGTTTTCACCCGTGCTTCACGGCGGAAATTTCGTCGTTATCTGTTTGGTTCGTTACAGTACCGGCACTCGCTATAGTAACCAAAAGAGAAAATCATACATCGATAAAAAAAACAAAAACGAATATGGTGTTGTTTAGTTGATATCGGCTCTGTTGGTTTGCGTTCTATGTTTATTTGTTTTCAACATTACGATGTAATTTTTATTGCAAACATATATTGTGCCACTATCAATCTTTCATATCGATCCTAACTGAAACGATTGAACAACATATGTCGGTACCGACATTTTTATTTATTGTTTTTGCTTTCGATAAACTGACACCGTCTTACTACCGTACCGTGTCAAACAGAACAACATCGGTACCGGTATATATTCAATTTTATGGTTTCTTGTTTAATAACGGATATCGTATCGCTACCGTAGCGAACCGAACCGAAACAAAACGAAACGAACAACATTGGTTTGGTACCAATTTTATTTTAACTGTTTTTTTCTTTCGATAAACTGACACCGTATCGCTATCGTAACGTACTGTATCAGTACCAATACAGTATTCTTTTTTATGGTTTCTGGTTTTGATAATTATTCGTTTATACAACTCCGTATCTGACTTGACGATAAATGAATATCATTACATGTACTATGACAATCTGAACCAATTGATTCCGTTCAAACAGCATCTGTGCCACTATCGGTGTTCATTTTTATCCTTTTCAGCCGATGTAAAACATGTATTGATTTATATACCTAGTGCATGTTTTTATTGCTATTGTAACGAACTGTATCGAAACCAATAAAAAGCTCGTGGAATGTTAAAAAATAAACAAACATAGATGCGGATTTAGATTTTTTTAACAGTTAACGAACACAAGTTATTATCGTACCGCTATTGTAACGAATACCGATCCAATGCCCACGAAATGTTAAAAAATAAATAAACATATACATGAATTTTGATATTTTTTTAAAGTTAACGAACGAAAGTTATTACTAAAATATTAAATTTAACAATAAATAAATGCTATTAACAAAAAAAAAAAAAAAAACAAATACTTAAACTTATGAATTACCATTTATGACTAAAAATCAAATTAATTAACATATAAAATATTAACAAAAATTATAAACACTATTTTGAATTCATATTTATAATTATAATATGTAATTTTAAAGGAAGCATTTTCCTTGTAACAAAAGCAAAAAGTAATAAAACCAACCATCTTACAAAAGAAAACCCTTAGACTAATGGGTATGGGGGTCGGCTAGCCCCGGCTAGGTCCGGCGCCGAGCCCCCACACCGCCCCCCTTAGCCCCGGCCCGGCTCAATCGTCTCCCCTCAGCCGACTTGGACGTGGCCCCACATTCAAAAACTAGCCGTTTGAACGGCTATTTTCTTTAAAAAAAAAAAAAAAAAAAAACATTTTTCAATTTAAATAACCCTCTATCTCATCCATTTTTCTATAAAAACTCTCCCATTTTCACCATTTTTCCCCACTTTCAACCCACAACCCTCTCATTTTTATACCATTTTCTCTCCACTTTTATAAAAAAAATTTACGTTTTCATCCACAATGCCATCTAATTCTTGGTGGTCCTCGTCTTCGGATGAGGAAGAGGAGATGTTTATCGCGAACGTTGTGCTACGGGCGGCGGAGATTCTTATCGAGGAGGAAGAGGAAGACGAAGAGGAAGACGTCTCGTCTGAAAGCGTTATTACCACACGAATACGGGTTAACAGAGACCGCCAAGGTTTATCATTAATAAATTTTATTATCCTTATTTCTTCGTATTTATATATTTTTTACGACAGGAGCGCACGAGAAATTGGTGAACGATTATTTTTCGGATGCACCCCTTTACAATGCCGAGATATTCAGACGCAGATTCCGAATGAGTCGTCGGTTATTCACACGGATTGCTGATGATTTGGCGGGGCTAGACCCGTTTTTCACGCAACGACCCGATGCTCGCGGCTATGAAGGGTTCACCACGTTACAAAAGTGTACCGCGGCCATTCGCCAACTGGCGTACGGGACAGTGGCCGACGCTTTGGACGAATACTTACAAATGTCGGCAAGAACTACGCGGGAATGTTTGTATAGGTTTTGCCGTAATGTGGTGAAACTGTATAGCAAAAAATATTTGCGTAAACCAAACGTGTATGATGTTCAGCAGTTGTACCAAGCTCATGAAGCACGGCACGGGTTTCCGGGAATGCTCGGTAGTATTGATTGTATGCATTGGGCGTGGCATAGATGCCCGACTGCGTGGCGCAGCCAATATACTCGCGGTGATCACGGCTATCCAACCGTGATACTTGAAGCCGTGGCATCACAAGATTTGTGGATCTGGCATTCTTTCTTTGGTCTCCCTGGTTCACTCAACGACCTCAATGTGTTATACCAATCGGCGATCTTTACCGATGTCGTTAATGGAACCGGTCCGGACACCCGTTTTACAGTTTCTGGGGTTGAGTATAGACGTGGGTATTATCTTGCTGACGGGATATATCCGTCTTGGTCTACAATTGTGAAGACTATTCGACATCCCGATGACGAAAAAAGAAAAAAATTTGCCAAGCGTCAAGAAGCTGCAAGAAAAGACATCGAACGTGCTTTTGGTGTCTTACGAAAAAAATGGGCCATCCTTGAACAACCGGCACGTGCGTTCACACCGAAGAGGTTGCGCCTTTGTATGTACGCTTGCATTTTGCTCCATAACATGATAATTGAAGACGAAGGTCAGGCAATTTGTGAGTATGATGAGAATGCATCATACGGGAATACTGTCCCGGTAGATCCGCCACAACAGGATTTAAACTCGTTCTCGCTAACCAACGACTTCACGCATGCAAACCTTCAACAGGATTTGGTAGAACATATTCGGAACAACTTTAACGTAGCGGACGGTGTCGAGGACGAAGACGAGTAGTTATTTTTAGGTTATGTAATTTTTTATTTTTTTTTTCGGTAATTTTTTTTTTTTAGGAAATGTAATTTTTTTTTATGTTATGAAATGAAATTATTTATGTTGTTTTATGTTCTATTTTTTAATTTTTATAAAGTTTTTATTAAGTTAATAAATTAAAACTTAGAAAATTATAAAATAATGAGGTGGGCCCCATCCCCCTCAAAACTCATGGAGGCCCATCCCCACGAGCCGCCTACGTGGCGCCTACGTGGAGGCTCATCCCATTTGGGATGGGCCAAACCATACCCTTTAGTCTTAGAAAAGAGTTAATCTAGTTCAAAACCAGTTTGCTTCCATATGGCATTTCTAAGCCTACTTAAATCCCTACCTTTAAGTGTTCTTCCAACACCTTCATGTACAGAGAAAGAAGCACCCCTTATCCTCGCTAAATATTCATGTGGTGGCAGCAGCCACTCATCCTCATCGTCTGATCTCAATTCATCTGACTCCTTCAGGATCTTTGACCAGTCCGGTATGTTGACCGGCATCGACTTTCCAGCAACATGAGTCGTTTTTTGGTGAGGTTTTCGTTGTAGTTTTTTTGTGATTATTGTTGGTTTTGAGATGGGTTTTTCTCGGTTGATAGGATCATGATCTTCATCGGAGTTGTTGGTGTTATAGCTATCAAAGTTGTCGGAATCTTCATCGTCGATAGGGTTACGATGATGATGATGGTGGCGGTGGCCGGAATTTATCGTTGCCATTACAAAGAAAATGTGAAGATGGATTGGGTGGTATTAATTGCCTGGGTATCGGGGTAAGCATATATAGAGGATGTGTGTTCCATTTTCTTAATAATATAATATAATATAATATATAATTTTCTATCAAATGAAATAAAATAACAAATACAATAATTATTTTGTTTTATATTATTTTAGTATATATTTTGGGCGATGTATTGGTATCAGTGTATGCTAGGTCACCAGTCATATCATATAAGACCATGCGTAGTGGGCAAGATCCTGAGCGTTTTCCCCCAATCACGTCTGAAAACGCCCTCCCCCCACCCCCTCCGGAGTGATCCGGCGTTTTTCGCAACAAAACCCCTACCGGCGTGCTTTGAATCACGCCAAAAGGGCAAATTTTTTGGCCAATCAGATTGAGATAGCTGGAAGTTGTGCCGGAATTGGACGAATTCGAGTCGGAATGGTTTTGTGGTTAGCCGGAATTGTTGCCGGAAAACCTGCATAAAAACGAAGAAGAAGATGGAATGCAGAAAAGGTTTTAAAAGTTTAGTTTTGACAACTTTGGTCCCTGTGGTTTAGATATGGCTTTAAATTTAACTTTTAAACTTTTGAATTTTGGTTCTTGTGGTTTAGATATGTAATGTTTTCTATTTAACTTTTGAATTTTTTTTAAGAATGTAATGTTTTTTTATTTAAATGAAATTTAATTAGTTTTAATTAAAAAATTTAATAATTGTGTAATGATTGACTGGGCATCATCCCACTACGCCCTTTTTGTAAAAACGCCCAATAATGCCCCCTTGCTGACTGGACTGCCAGATGACGGAAAACGCACAAGAGTAGGGGCATTATTCAATAAACCACTACGCATGGTCTAAGTCGTACGGGTTATATGGCACGTATGACGAGTAAAAAATAATCACACAGGTTATATGGTTTATTAGTATTATACAGTCTATTTTGATCATTTTTGTTCTATCATATGACCGGTTTGATACAGTTTTGTACAATAGTTACCTATACTTTTTATCCGTGTTCATCATAGATATTCGGTAACACTAAACAAAATTGTAAAATATGTTCTAGAAATATATGTAAACTATGTTACACATATTCTTAAGTCTTTTTTTTTTTTTTATATAATTTAAATCCTCTAAACTTCAGTAGATTGTAATATCTTTTTTCAAGTCCAGTGACTTAACTACGGACCAAAAATATTGAGGTTGAGGTTGAGCCATGGTTCTTCTCTTCCACAAATTAATTCGTTTTTAGGCTCTAAATTTACACCAACCCTAATGAAACTATCACCAATTCCTTTCTTTCTCGAATTTTTTTCATAAATGAGTGGTTTAGAGAAAAAAAGAGTGTCTTTAGGTGATCACTGAATTTTGTTGCAACTCTAGGTAAATCGCCATATGAAACAGCGACCTTCCAAGAGAGTTCTGTCCAAAAGCTGCAAAACCTGCAAAAGAAACTGAGGTTATTAAAGATCGCTGTTTGAAACAGCAACCTTCATAAGATCGCTGTTTGAAACAGCAACCTTACCAAAGATCGCTGTTTGAAACAACAACCTTACCAAATATAATTATATAACTAATTCATATATGATAATAATAGAAATGAATGAACAGTAACTTTATAATATTATAATCTATTAATACAATTCATATATGATAATAATTATGAACAAATGGTATCGAGTACCGGTATCAAATTTACCAAATCGGGTGTATTTTCGGTACCTGTTCGACACCGATATTCACCGGTTTTTACCCTCAATTACCGGTGTCGTACCAGTACCGACCGTTACCAAACCGTACCGTACCAGGTATATTTGATACAGGTACCCACTTTTGGGCCTATATATTAAAAATAGAATTAATCAATAGTAACATCACTAAGTGATGAGCAAATGGTATCGGGTACCGGTATCAAATTTAGCAAACCGGTTATGATAATAATAGAAATGAATGAACAGTAACTTTATAATATTATAATCTATTAATACAATTCATATATGATAATAATTATGAACAAATGGTATCGAGTACCGGTACCGGTATCAAATTTACCAAATCGGGTGTATTTTCGGTACCTGTTCGACACCGATATTCACCGGTTTTTACCCTCAATTACCGGTGTCGTACCAGTACCGACCGTTACCAAACCGTACCATACCAGGTATATTTGATACAGGTACCCACTTTTGGGCCTATATATTAAAAATAGAATTAATCAATAGTAACATCACTAAGTGATGAGCAAATGGTATCGGGTACCGGTATCAAATTTAGCAAACCGGTTGTATTTTCGGTACCGGTTCGGCACCGGTATTCACCGGTTTTTACCCTCAAATACCGGTGTCGTACCAGTATCGACCGGTACCGAACCGTACCGTACCAGGTACATTCAGTACCAGTACCCACTTTTGGGGATTTCGGTAACGGTATTTTCGGTACCGGTTGGTACCGAGCTCATCAAATCCTGTAGCAACGTAACAATGCAAGTAATTGCACCGTTTAGATTACTTTTCATACACACAGTAAGTGATGAGCAAATGGTATCGGGTACCGGTACCGGTATCAAATTTAGCAAACCGGTTGTATTTTCGGTACCGGTTCGGCACCGGTATTCACCGGTTTTTACCCTCAAATACCGGTGTCGTACCAGTATCGGTACCGAACCGTACCAGGTATATTCAGTACCGGTACCCACTTTTGGGGATTTCGGTAACGGTATTTTCGGTACCGGTTGGTACCGAGCTCATCAAATCCTGTAGCAACGTAACAATGCAAGTAATTGCACAGTTTAGATTACTTTTCATACACACCATTAGGAAATTTTATTTCATTTGAATGAGGTTTTATATACACAACAACTTATTTCGCTTCTTTTTTTGTCTTTTTCTGTAATGAATGAATTATAGCATGTAAAATTAACTTGGATATTTAGATTATTGATGAGCAAATCGTATCAGATCCTGTAATCAAACCGGTATCGTATCGGTACCAAATTTACTATACCAAATCATTTTCGGCACCAATTTGGTACCCACCTTTTGGCGTTTTCAGAATCGTTACTTTCAGTTCAACACCGGTCTAACACCATACCTGTATTTATTGATTTTTTACCCTCAAATACCACACCGTATTGTAACGAGCATTTTCGGTGCAGGTACCTAATTTCGATGATTTTCCGGATCGGTACTTTCGGTGCCATTACCGGTACCGAGCTCATCCATATTTTAACGTGTTAGCACTGAGATAACTGAACTGAAAACAACCGAATTTCCAACGTGTAGGACGTGTGGGGTCCTATTATTATATATTAGGTTATTTAAAATATTTTTTTAGAACGGAGTGACTATCCTTACCATGTCATTTTTATTTATTTTTTGATATTCGGTAGCTGCTTGCCGTTGCTGACACGCGTTTTGCAGTCATTGGGTCCCCGCCGCAACGCGCAGACATAAAATCAACTAGTTTAAAAATAAAATATGGAACAACTTTATTAATTTACATGGATTTGCAAAATTAATAAAATATGAAGCCTTAAATAAACAAAAAATTAGATTATTGTTGTGAATAAGCCAAATAGCAAGAATGTGAGAAGAGATATTGGGGAAGAAAGAGATATTTAGTATTAATGGTGTCTCATATAAAATAGAATACATTGAGTATTTATAGGAGGAAAAAAGCTTGGAGAACAAGTTGAACTATATTAGGAATTGATAATCATAATATTATTAATTATTTATAACACTCCCCCTTGATTATCAATTCCTTACGCTTAATGCTGCCTCATTAAAAACCTTGTCAGGAAAACCCAATGGGACAAAACCTTGACTAAGGGAAAAAGAGTGCAGCGCGTATTATCTCCCCCTGATGATGATCACTTAAGCTCCTTGAGTCGACGCATCCCGATCCCATGAACTAACTTCTTGAATGTTGAGGTCGGCAATGATTTAGTGAACAAGTCTGCTAAATTTTCGCTGGAACGAATTTGTTGGACAATAATATCTCCATTCTTTTGTAGATCATGTGTAAAAAAAAACTTTGGCAAAATGTGCTTTGTTCTATTACCTTTGATGTATCCTTCCTTTAGTTGAGCAATGCATGCTGCGTTGTCTTCATGTAAGATTGTTGGTCCCTCTTCTCCCGAAGAAATACCACAAGATCCACGAATGTGTTGTATTACAGTCCTTAACCAAATGCATTCTCGACTAGCTTCATGTATCGCCAATATTTCTGCATGATTAGATGACGTGGCTGTGATTGTTTGCTTTACCGAACGCCATGAAATTGCATTAATTTTAGTATAATACAAACCAGAGGCAAGTGCGGGCAATTTTTCTAACACATGCTTTTTACCCGAACTTATATTTGTGATATGAAGGTACTCATCATGTCCCTCAGATGTAGTCTCAAGATGATATCCATTTAAACGAACATCTTTAAAACTTATTAGATTTCTTTGAGACATTGGGGAAAATAACGCATTGGTTATTTTAAATAGTGTTCCACCTGGCAACACTACATAAGCTTCTCCAAAGCCTTCAATTAATTTTGATTTACCAGATATAGTACCAACATTTACCTTTTTCATGGTTAAAGTAGAGAAATAATTCTTTTCCTTAAGAATTGTATGCGTTGATGCGCTGTCAATTAGACATATATCTTCTCCATTAATAGGGATCTTAGTTAAACACTCCATATGCTTCAAAAAACAAAACAAAATCATATAAATAAAATGTGTAACATGCTTCAAACATAACAAATCCTAAAAAGTTTCATACGCATAAAAAACAAAACCAAATATTCAAACAAAATGTCTTAAAGAAATGAAGGAGATAACATCAGTTAAAAACTAATAATTCATATGTAAGGAAAATTGCAAGCATCCAACTGGGTTATATCAGCCACGATATCACCAGAATTCAAGTTAGTTGGCTCAATAAGGAAATCATCATAATCCAGACTAGTTGTATCATTATGGTTTTTATGACCATCAGTGACATCAACATTTGCAACCTCATATGTAAAATTTGTCTCTATTCCTTTTGCTTTGTCTTTGATGGATTGTTGATAAAGTTCCACCAAGTGTTTGGCCGTACGACAAGTCTTCGACCAATGATTGTTACTTCCACATCGGTAACATGCATTCGATGAAGATCCCACCTTCTTTTTATTTTTTTCATCACTGGATTTATTTTCATTATTATGCCACTTTTGGTGGGTCCCTTTGTTTTTAAACTGAACACTATGATAATTTCCTCGGCCACGTCCACGACCATAACCACGACCACGGCCATGACCACGACCACGACCACGACCACGACCATGATGATAGCCTCGACCACGTCCGTAACTTTCACTTTGGCTATTATATGTTGCCACATTAGCTTCAGGGATTGGGGTTGCTCCAACCGGACGAGTCTCATGATTTTTCATTAAGAGCTCATTGTTTTGCTCGGCCACAAGCAAACATGATATTAACTCACTATATTTAGTGAAACCCCTTTCACGATATTGTTGTTGTAGTATCACATTTGAGGGGTGAAAGGTTAAGAATGTTTTTTCCAACATTTCTTTATCAGTAATATTTTCACCACATAGAATCAATTGTGATGTGATTCTAAACATTGCCGAGTTGTACTCGCTTATAGACTTAAAGTCTTGCAACCTTAAATTGATCCACTCGTAACGAGCTCTCGGTAATATTACCGTTTTCTGGTGGTCATACCTTTCTTTCAGGTTGGTCCAAAGGACAAGTGGATCCTTGATAGTAAGATACTCAATTTTCAAAGCCTCATGAATATGATGGCGTAAGAAGATCATGGCTTTTGCCTTATCTTGGGTACTTGCTTTATTTCCTTCTTTAATAGTTTCACCAAGATTATTGGCATTCAAATGTATTTCAGCATCCAATACCCATGACAAATAGTTTTTCCCAGTAATATCTAAAGCCATGAACTCAAGTTTTGCAAGATTTGTCATGATGAACTGTGTTAAAAAAGATACATATTAATTAAAACTATAAATAACATTGATTGGAATATAATTATTGTATTCATTATTACATTTAAATAATAGGTTTAAACATTTAAAACAGATCCTTAACAAAACACTAAATTAGATCTAGAGTTAACTGCCATTTTCGTCCCTGTGGTTTGGTCACTTTGGCCATTTCAGTCCATTTTTCAAAAATGCGCCATTTTCGTCCCCCACGTTCTGGAAAGGTGCCATTTCAGTCCAAAAATCATAACCCAGTTAAGTCAGTTTGTAAATAAGGACTGATTGTGTAAATTTGTAACATAAAGGACTGATTGTGTAAATTTAAAAAATGGACTGAAATGGCAGTTAACACCACCACCACTAGCCCTGCCACCACCACCACTCCGCTGCCACCACCACCACCACCGCCACCACCGCCACCACAGCCACCACAGCCACCACCGCCACTCCACAGCCACCACAGCCACCCTGCCACCACCGCCACTCCACAGCCACCACAGCCACCCTGCCACCACCACCACTCCGCTGCCACCACCACCACCGCCATCACAGCCACCACCGCCACCACAGCCACCACCGCCACCCTGCTCATTTCTGCAACTCGCCGGAGTTCGGAGAAGACGACCGGAGAAGACGAAGACGTCCCCGTAACCCGCAAGCTTTTCGTTTCGGTATACCGTTCTCGTTCCTTTGTTTTGCTCGTAAGAAACTGATTTGTGTTAAACCTCTTCTGTGTAAGAAACTGATTTGTGTTAAACCTCTTCTGTTAAACCTCTTCTGGGTTACGGGGACGTCTTCGTCTTCTCCGGTCGTCTTCATCACATGTGCTAGTCAATGTTTTAGTACCCAAAATGCATTTCTTTTTTAAAAAAAGAAAAAAAAAGTAGACTGTAGAGGGTGTGCAGTGTTGGGGGACAAGTAATTAAAAGGCATATACCTTCCTTTGACGAACATTAGATGTAATCTGATCACTGCTTCTGTCTCAACAGTCAACATGTTCAAACTAGCTTCCTAAATTCTGAATCACCACCAAACACACACACACAAGTGTGTGTGACAGAACAATCTGGTGGTGTTAAACTTAAAGTGATAGAAAGTGGGTAGCTAGCACTTGTTATGTTTCATAAAAGCATCAACCATTAATACTGAGCGATCAGTTACTAAAAAACAAATCAAATGTACTTACATAATTCGTCTTTCCAAACCATTGCCGTACCTCACCTCCCAAATGCATGTATCAAACAGTACTTCTACACTAACACATTAAGTTTCAACTTAATTTCACCACCAATCTTCATTGGAATATTAAGACATATGTTAGTTGTTTGTTAACGACATAGGTTACATTGCAGACAAACTATTGTTAATGACATAGTACCAACACAAAAGTAGACAAGATAATACAATAAGAAGTTATTCAAAAGAACTACCTTAATTAGTGATTAATAAGGTTCTTTTTTCCTCAACTGATCTTCATATGAATCTATGGAACTAATCAGCTGTATTGATTCAAGTGATTCCAAGATTGAATCCCGTTCCAGTTGTTCACGCTTCCGTTTTGACGATCATTCCCTGCACCACTGCTATTAGCTGAAGTCGTTGGGTTCAGATTCGCTGCTGCATGATAGCTGTCATCGAAGAACCACTCGGTTGCCAAACCGCAGCCTTCAGCGGTCTCTTTTGTTGAATAACCTTCCTTAGTGGATTAGGATGGTTTTGAAGTCTCAAGATTCTGAAACAAAATAGGTTGTAGTTTCTGATGATGTGGTTCAAGAACAACTTGTTGTTTTTGTTGTTGTTGATCGTTCTCTCCCCCGCCACCAAACAACATAGACAGTCTTTGTTGCTGAAGCTTCCAATGAGCAGGGTGGCGGTGGTGGCTGTGGTGGCGGTGGTGGCTGTGGTGGCGGTGGTGGTGGTGGCAGCGGAGTGGTGGTGGTGGCAGGGTGGCTGTGGTGGCTGTGGAGTGGCGGTGGTGGCGGTGGTGGCGGCGGTGGTGGTGGTGGCAGCGGAGTGGTGGTGGTGGTGGCAGGGCTAGTGGTGGTGGTGGCAGGGCTAGTGGTGGTGGTGTTAACTGCCATTTCAGTCCATTTTTCAAATTTACACAATCAGTCCTTTATGTTACAAATTTACACAATCAGTCCTTATTTACAAACTGACTTAACTGGGTTATGATTTTTGGACTGAAATGGCACCTTTCCAGAACGTGAGGGACGAAAATGACGCATTTTTGAAAAATGGACTGAAATGGCCAAAGTGACCAAACCACAGGGACGAAAATGGCAGTTAACTCTTAGATCTATGAAGTCCTTTCTTTTTTTTAACGGTGAATGTTACAACTTATAATAATTCGATTCTTAAATGGATTGTCAAGTTTCACTATTAATTTTTTTCTTAAAATTTTAATTCTTAGAATAAATTGATATATCCGGCCTTAATGAATTCTGTTGGGCTTCACTGTGGTTCCTGGGCCTGCCGTAACCGTCCACCATTTACCCAATTCATCCGATCCAATATTAAGATTCATGAGCCCAATTATTAACTTACTAATTACACATTACATACATACCATACACATCAAACAACCTAATCTTGCAACACAATATCATGAGTTCGTCCTTGATAACAGTTCGTATTTAATCATATTTAATTCAATTCAATCCATATGCAATTAATGTTAGCATGAACTTACTGTTACTACTAATACTAGCAAGACTCATCAATTATATACCCTAGTTTTTCTTTGTGTCGTTAATCAATATTTTCTAACATCAATAACATCTAGCACTAACAACCAATATTCAATCAGATCCGATATCATACTCATTCATAATTCTTGAATTCCTTAGTTTAATCCTAGATCAAGTCACAACACCAATTGAATATTATGGCAGATTTATTAGTAATTTATGAGAGATTCATCAAGGTTTATAATAACATGACCCTAAGCACAGACTAACATGTAAGAACGTGATTTACACAACAACAAGTTCCATATAGAAATTCAAAAGAATAATAACATGAATCTTTAACATAACCCACAATCGTATGAATTACAATATGGATTATGTATGAGTGTGATGAATAATGATAAAATATTTAGAGAATATGATATACCTTATGATGTGTGATCCAAAGCAAGCGTGCTGATAACGTGTTGTGAATAAGCCAAATAGCAAGAATGTGAGAAGAGATATTGGGGAAGAAAGAGATATTTAGTATTAATGGTGTCTCATATAAAATAGAATACATTGAGTATTTATAAGAGGAAAAAAGCTTGGAGAACAAGTTGAACTATATTAGGAATTGATAATCATAATATTATTAATTATTTATAACAATTATGAATATAAATACGAATGAGATTTTGGAAGAAGAAAAGATTTATTAGACGCATAACCGATTATCTAAGTTCCAACGGATAGAATTTGGTATAATGAGTTTGCAACGTCAAATACAAGCGACTAAAACAAGGGTGTTGTGAAATCTATGACTGATACTAGTTCCAACGGATAGAATTTGCGAACAAAAGATTTTGCAACCGAATATTAAAGTCTTGATCTGTGTTTTTACAATCGGACCGAACCGGCCAGTTACATAGTGAATCAGACGCATAACCGGTTATCTAAGTTGAGTCTATTTAAACCTCCTTAAATTGAATCAGGTGGCTACCAGTTGATGTGGCTAGGATTTCAAGTTTTAATATCCTTTTGTTTTCTTCTTCCAAAATCTCATTCGTATTTATATTCATAATCTATTTTTTTGTTTATTTAAGGCTTCATATTTTATTAATTTTGCAAATCCATGTAAATTAATAAAGTGGTTCCATATTTTATTTTTAAATTAGTTATATAATTATATTTGGTAAGATTGCTGTTTCAAACAGCGATCTTTGGTAATGTTACTGTTTCAAAGAGCGATCTTGTGAAGGTTGCTGTTTCAAACAGCGATCTTTAATAACCTCGGTTTCTTTTGCAGGTTTTGCAGCTTTTGGACAGAACTCTCTTGGAAGGTCGCTGTTTCATATGGCGATTTACCTAGAGTTGCAACAAAATTCAGTGATCACCAAAAGGCACTCTTTTTTTCTCTAAACCACTCATTTATGCAAAAAATTCTTCTTTCTCATCATCACCGATGCAGATGGCGGCATCATGACCTCTTTGTCATTGCTTCCATCGGAATCCAACGGCGCAACCTATTTCGTCCAATCAAAACTCATAAATGCATCACTCCTAGTTGAGAATCTCTTCATTGTACTCAAACATGGGCTCTTCGGAACTGTCAGCGCTGTCTTTGACTTAGAGAGAGAAGAGGGTCATGGTGGCGATGTGAGAAGAAGCCGGTTAAATGGTGGTGTGGTTGTGTTTTGGTGGCGGGGTTATGACAACCAACAAGATGTTGGTGTCGGTGATCGTGATGTAGAGGTCATTGAAGAAATAATGAGGAGCGGGTCTAAGAACTAACGAACTCTTACATAGACCAGCTTGATAAAGGAATACAGGGTAGAAATGGCCCAAACTTTAAACGAGCTTAACTTGTGCTACGATTATAGTTACGGTTCCCAAGAGTAGGCAATGGAAAGGCCTCAATTAGGAGTGCAAACGAGTCTAGAACTTAAACGGCTTGAGCCCGAGCCTAAGCCTAAAAACAAGCTCGTTTTGTAAACGAGCCCAAGCTTCACTTATTGAGCTTGAGCCAACTCACAAGTCTAAACGAGCCTACCATTTATGTAATTTTTTTATTAATATTATATATATATACATAGAGATAATAAATACTAATATTTATAAATGTATGAAAAATAAATACATATATATAAATAATAATTATATCTAATATAAAGCAACTAATAAATAATAAGCTACTCGAACTCGAGCTTTCATAAGTTAAACTAGCTCGAGACTAGTCGAGCTCGAGCTCTGCTTGGCTAGGCTCGTTTGCATCCCTAGTCTCAACAAGCCGGATCACATGGTTTGGCCTGGTTGTCAGACCCGAGCTCCTCTAAATGTTTGTGCAATGTAAAAACTTTGTTTTTTTCTTTGCTTTTCGTAGGTGTTGGGGTTTTTACGTTCAAACGACGAGGATAACCAACAAAAAATGAAGATCAAGATCAGAGATTGAAGACGTTTTCTTTATATATATATATATATATATATATATATATATACAGTGTAATTATTTTGTATAAAAAATCATGTGTTATAATAAATTCTTTTTTTAAACAGATAAGCGTAATTAATGTTGACATGAAGAATGATATTGTAAGGACCTGCAAAAATGTCTCAAAACACACCGTAAGTGGAAACCCGAACCCCTAAAACCCTAATCTTTATGGAAAATCAAGAAAATCCAAACTTATTAATCTGTCGCGGGTTGCGCAACACTTAAGGAGAGTCTTCGTGGGGCGCGACAGCTTGGCAAAGCTCCGGATAACGATCAAGGCCACGTGTCAGACACGTGGCGGACCTAGGCCATGACACGGCAGCCCTAGCCGTAGCTAGGGTGGCCCTCACGGGGCGCGTAAACCGGCCTTAGGGCCTTCGCGGGCCGCGACAAACATAAAATTTTGCTATAAATCGGACGTTGCATGGCCTTTCTTCTGTGTTCGAAATTTTCTTTTCAAAACATCAAATTCTTCTTAAAAACGAGTGTTTAAGTATCGAGACGCTACTAAGATTACAGGGTAATAACTCGATCACTGCTACGATACAATGTCCGATCTATTAAAACCGATCCGATGGATGTTTAAGTGCTACCTGAATACGGGCTATACTTTGTCATTCGTCGTGAGGGTTTCGATCTCGTTAGTTATCGTAAATGTTGTATTAAGTTACTGACCTAGTTTCGTTTGCATTGTTATTTTAACTAGGTTACCAAGCTAAATCAGTAGGCGGACTCTGTCCAGTTAAATTTGCAAGTGAGTCATTCTCTTTTTACCAAATTGTTTCCAAAACCCTATTTATTTTCAAAGGTTATAATTACAGGGATTAAGTCTTTGTAATCTTCAATTACTGCCGGTATGTGGGGTTTTGTATACATTACTTGATAACCGTCACCGTTGGACAACGGGTTAGCCAATGGGTGATATGACCATAGTCACAGATATGGTCGAGTGACAAATACCGATTGGGGTAATTGGTTGATATATAAACATTGTAATCGCTCTTAATACTGTAGATTATAACGATGTGTTGTTTGTACAAATTGAATGACTCGCCAGTATTTCCCCGCTGATAAAATCTTTTTAAACATGTTTCAGGTGATTTACTGTGAACCAGGGAAAAGTGCCGCGTAGCACTACCAGCTTGAATGAAGTGGCTCAGTAAATAAATAAACATGTTTTTGTAATCAGGGGATTTCCCAGTGAAATTCCTTTATTGTAAATTACGGGGTTTATCCCGAAACTTGAAATAAAATAAAGAAGTGTTATCAGTTAAACGATCCTGTTAAAATTTCCGCTGCCAAATTAACCACCAATACCACGTGTTTTCTATCCCGCGGCGTCCGAACCGTGGAAACTGGGTCAGGGGCCGTGACAGAAAAAGGTGGTATCAGAGCCACTAATTTAAGCCTATATAAGTAATTGAAAAATATTAAAATTTTCAATTTGCCATTATGTGATTCTGTGAGAAATTGTTTTAATAAATAAAATTTGAACTTTAAATTTTGTGTGTTTCTTCATGTGTGCCTAACAGCGTGAATGAACTGTCAGAAGCACTCCGAAACTTTACCATCCATACGAATGATATGGATATAACCGGAAACCAGACCGGTTATCAAGCTGACACTGAGGAGCCAATAGTGTTCCAGGCCCAGCCTCAGGAAAACCCAAAAAGAGAAGAAGGCTGCTGGATTGGAAACGAGGAAGAAAGAAGAAACCCGCTGCCCAACGGGTAAAGAAAACGGAGGATCCAAAAGGAAAGGGGAAAGAAATAGGAGAGAGCTCTGGCCATGCCCAGGAAATGCCACCTTGGTAGGAACTTGATAGTAAACTTGCAAATTGTGACCTCATCGGACCTACTGATGAAACCCTTTTCA
>JARYGA010060720.1:92676-121062 GCA_030545235.1 Helianthus tuberosus
CAGTAAACTTACTTCCATACAAATAATGTCTCCAAATTTTAAGGGCAAAGATTATTGCTCCTAATTCTAAGTCATGTGTCGTATAATTTTCCTCGTGCTTCTTCAACTGCCTTGAAGCATACGCAATTACCTTTTTGCGTTGCATTAACACACATCCTAACCCTAGCTTAGAAGCATCGCAATAGACCTCAAAATCTTCTGTTCCTTCTAGTAAGGCCAGAATTAGGGCGTTTGTTATCTTTTGCTTTAAAATCCTAAAGGCTTCTTCTTGTTTAGGTCCCCATTCAAACTTAACTGTTTTACAAGTTAACTTAGTTAATGGAACAACTATCTTAGAAAAGTCCTTGATGAAACGCCTATAGTATCCAGCTAATCCTAGAAAACTTCTAACTTCGGTAGCAGATTGCGGGACCTTCCAATTGGTGATTGCTTCTATCTTGGAGGGATCTACGTGAATACCTTCTTGATTCACCATGTGTCCTAAAAATTGCACCTCTTGTAGCTAAAATTCACACTTCGAAAATTTGGCGTAAAGCTTTTCCTTTCTCAACAGAGCTAAGAGTGCATGCAGGTGCTTACAATGCTCGTCCTGGCTTTTGGAATAAATAAGTATATCGTCGATGAAGACAATTATGAATTTATCCAAATACAGCTTACAGATCCTATTCATCATGTCCATGAATGCTGCAGGGGCATTCGTTAACCCAAAGGGCATGACTGTAAACTTGTAGTGACCATACCTAGTTCTAAAAGCAGTTTTAGGTATGTCTTCTTCCTGTACCTTCAGCTGATAGTATCCGGAGAGCAAATTTATCTTAGAGAAGTATCTAGCTCCCTGTAGTTGATCGAAAAGATCATCAATCCTAGGTAGTGGGTATCGATTCTTAATTGTAACCTTATTCAATTCCCTATAATCTATACACATCCGCATCGAACCATCCTTATTTTTCACGAACAACACAGGTGCTCCCCAAGGGGACGAACTAGGTTGTATGAATCCTTTGCCTAGCAATTCAACCAACTGTTTTTTCAGCTCTAACATTTATGTGGGTGCTAACCGATAGGGTGCCTTAGCTATTGGTGCAGTTCCAGGAATTAGATGAATTCTAAACTATACTTCTCTATCTGGTGGTAATCCAGGTAGCTCTTATGGGAATACATCCGGGTGTTCTGATATTACTGGAATTTCCTTAAGTTCCTTACTTTTAGTGTTAATGATTACCGAAATCATATACACTATTCCTTGCTTTCGCTCATAACTTGCAATTTTCATTACTGAAATGAACTTCATTGGTTTACGTGACTTATCTCCTGTTATCAAAATTACTTCTCCTGCTGGCGTATGTATTTCTATGGAATTTTTATCACAAAGGATTCGAGCATGGTTGGCTAGTAACCAATCCATTCCTAACACGACATCGAATCCAGCTAAATTCATAGGCAGCAGGTTTGCAGAAAATTTATGTCCTGAAAGTTCTATTCTTCCTTCATGAAGAATCTTATCAATATTAACAGAATTTCCTTCTGCCGTTTCTACCATATAAATTTGCCTAAGTTTGGTTAAAGGTTGCTTAAGAGCGTGGCAGAATGAAGTATTTATAAAACTTTGGTTTGCACCAGATTCAAATAATACTTTTACGTAAACGTCATGTACAAGAAACGTACCAGCTATCACATCCGGAATCAGATCTGCTTCCTGTGTTGTCAGCTGGAAGGCTCTTGCATTCTTCTTATTAGTTCATTCAGCTGCTTTTGCCTTATTGTCAGCTAGTTTGACCAGTTTAGGGCATTCTGGTCTAAAATGTCCAGCTTCTCCACAATTGTAGCAGATCTTGGATTTTTTTTCTGCACTCCTCCTCTCGGTGCCCTGGTGCTTAGCAGAAATTGCAATTTTCCTGACATTTACCAAAATGTTTCTTTCTACAGTTTCTGCAGAATGGAGGGGTGGAAGATTGCCCCGTTCCCTTTTTCTTGAAGTTACTATTTGTATTACCCCCACGGAAACCTTTGGTAATCTTTTGTGCCAATTCCTTTTTCCTGTTTTCTTCTCTTGTGCGCACCAGTCCGTCAGTCAATGTGTTAGCTAGTTCGACCGCATCGTCAATCGTTCGGGGTCTCGCAGCTTTGACTATATCACGAATCTCGCTAATTAGTCCCAAAATATAGCGAGAAATCAGTACCGGCTCTGGCGAAGCCAGAGTTGGTACAATTCGAGCATACTCAAAAAATTTCGAAGTTTACCCCCGACAATCAACGTCCACCATCCGGTGGTTTAGGAACTTATTCGTCATCTGTTCCTTTTCTTAGGAGGGACAAAATTTTCTTTCCACCAATTACTGAATTCCTCCCAACTCATGGCATACGCCACGTCACTTCCTTTTGCTTGCAGCACCGTGTTCCACCATTCTAACGCTTCTTCTTTGAAAAAGGTGGGATGCATACATAACCTTGTCTTCCTCAGCGCATTTACTTATTTTAATTACTGCTTCGGTCTTTTCTAACCAACGCAGTGTGGCAGTTGCCCCTTCATTGCCTGCAAATTCGACCGGCTTACAGGCAAGGAATTCTTTGTAAGTGCAACCAGGTGTTGCAACTTTCATTTTCTTAAGAAATGGGGCTTGAACAACATTATAATCATTATTGCCGCCCCCGTTTATACTGTTACTAAAATTATCATCGCGAGTGCGTTTGCTATGGTTGGCTTGTGACGGTTCAACGGGATTCTTAACAGCAACGACGATTGCAAGGATAGCATTGGCTATTCCCTGAGCAACGATATTTTCTGTATCTTGTCTATTGAGAAAATGGTCTTCATTATTAGGTTCATATTGGTTAACTTTATTTTCCGGTTGGTTTACTGCGTTTTCCATCTGAATAATTAACAATATATACAAATTATTGTCACAACATGAATAGCAATTAAACACAATAAGGCAATCATAACACAAGTAAGTCACACATATAGCCAAAATCGTCAACATTGTGACATTGATATTTTTATATATAATATTATGCATCAATACACATCATCTATTTTACAAAGGTTTTATTTTAGTTATTATTATACAATATTATACTATTATTTTTATATATTATTATTATTATTATTATTATTATTATTATTTTCACATTTTAATATTATACAAAACTTTTAGCTTAAGGTTAACTAGCTTTTTCAGAAACGACGCTCCCTCTCGTCGTACTTCCACGTGATGTTTTCCCCCACTTCTCGAATCCGATTCCCCGCATCCACTAGTTCCTCGCCATAGCGGCGCAATTCGGCAACGTTCTCCGGGTTCATGGGTGGAAAAGGTGCAGGTTTAGGATCAAACTGGGGAAAATAAACATTTGGGTTATTCATAAAATTCTGAAAATGCCAGTCGCTCGTCCACCATTCTTCCAGCTGCCTTGTAACAGGTTGAGGGTTGACAATAGGGTCTGGAATAGCAGGTTCCAAATTGATGGGAAGTTCTGACTGGGCGGGGAAATTGAAAAGGGTTTCATCAGTAGGTCCGATGAGGTCACAATTTGCAAGTTTACTATCAAGTTCCTACCAAGGTGGCATTTCCTGGGCATGGCCAGAGCTCTCTCCTATTTCTTTCCCCTTTCCTTTTGGATCCTCCGTTTTCTTTACCCGTTGGGCAGCGGGTTTCTTCTTTCTTCCTCGTTTCCAATCCAGCAGCCTTCTTCTCTTTTTGGGTTTTCCTGAGGCTGGGCCTGGAACAC
This sequence comes from Helianthus tuberosus, assembly GCA_030545235.1. Lineage (NCBI taxonomy): Eukaryota > Viridiplantae > Streptophyta > Magnoliopsida > Asterales > Asteraceae > Helianthus > Helianthus tuberosus. The sequence continues at coordinate 96,403 of JARYGA010060720.1, forward strand.
TATTGGCTCCTCAGTGTCAGCTTGATAACCGGTCTGGTTTCCGGTTATATCCATATCATTCGTATGGATGGTAAAGTTTCGGAGTGCTTCTGACAGTTCATTCACGCTGTTAGGCACACATGAAGAAACACACAAAATTTAAAGTTCAAATTTTATTTATTAAAACAATTTCTCACAGAATCACATAATGGCAAATTGAAAATTTTAATATTTTTCAATTACTTATATAGGCTTAAATTAGTGGCTCTGATACCACCTTTTTCTGTCACGGCCCCTGACCCAGTTTCCACGGTTCGGACGCCGCGGGATAGAAAACACGTGGTATTGGTGGTTAATTTGGCAGCGGAAATTTTAACAGGATCGTTTAACTGATAACACTTCTTTATTTTATTTCAAGTTTCGGGATAAACCCCGTAATTTACAATAAAGGAATTTCACTGGGAAATCCCCTGATTACAAAAACATGTTTATTTATTTACTGAGCCACTTCATTCAAGCTGGTAGTGCTACGCGGCACTTTTCCCTGGTTCACAGTAAATCACCTGAAACATGTTTAAAAAGATTTTATCAGCGGGGAAATACTGGCGAGTCATTCAATTTGTACAAACAACACATCGTTATAATCTACAGTATTAAGAGCGATTACAATGTTTATATATCAACCAATTACCCCAATCGGTATTTGTCACTCGACCATATCTGTGACTATGGTCATATCACCCATTGGCTAACCCGTTGTCCAACGGTGACGGTTATCAAGTAATGTATACAAAACCCCACATACCGGCAGTAATTGAAGATTACAAAGACTTAATCCCTGTAATTATAACCTTTGAAAATAAATAGGGTTTTGGAAACAATTTGGTAAAAAGAGAATGACTCACTTGCAAATTTAACTGGACAGAGTCCGCCTACTGATTTAGCTTGGTAACCTAGTTAAAATAACAATGCAAACGAAACTAGGTCAGTAACTTAATACAACATTTACGATAACTAACGAGATCGAAACCCTCACGACGAATGACAAAGTATAGCCCGTATTCAGGTAGCACTTAAACATCCATCGGATCGGTTTTAATAGATCGGACATTGTATCGTAGCAGTGATCGAGTTATTACCCTGTAATCTTAGTAGCGTCTCGATACTTAAACACTCGTTTTTAAGAAGAATTTGATGTTTTGAAAAGAAAATTTCGAACACAGAAGAAAGGCCATGCAACGTCCGATTTATAGCAAAATTTTATGTTTGTCGCGGCCCGCGAAGGCCCTAAGGCCGGTTTACGCGCCCCGTGAGGGCCACCCTAGCTACGGCTAGGGCTGCCGTGTCATGGCCTAGGTCCGCCACGTGTCTGACACGTGGCCTTGATCGTTATCCGGAGCTTTGCCAAGCTGTCGCGCCCCACGAAGACTCTCCTTAAGTGTTGCGCAACCCGCGACAGATTAATAAGTTTGGATTTTCTTGATTTTCCATAAAGATTAGGGTTTTAGGGGTTCGGGTTTCCACTTACGGTGTGTTTTGAGACATTTTTGCAGGTCCTTACAATATCATTCTTCATGTCAACATTAATTACGCTTATCTGTTTAAAAAAAGAATTTATTATAACACATGATTTTTTATACAAAATAATTACACTGTATATATATATATATATATATATATATATATATAAAGAAAACGTCTTCAATCTCTGATCTTGATCTTCATTTTTTGTTGGTTATCCTCGTCGTTTGAACGTAAAAACCCCAACACCTACGAAAAGCAAAGAAAAAAACAAAGTTTTTACATTGCACAAACATTTAGAGGAGCTCGGGTCTGACAACCAGGCCAAACCATGTGATCCGGCTTGTTGAGACTAGGGATGCAAACGAGCCTAGCCAAGCAGAGCTCGAGCTCGACTAGTCTCGAGCTAGTTTAACTTATGAAAGCTCGAGTTCGAGTAGCTTATTATTTATTAGTTGCTTTATATTAGATATAATTATTATTTATATATATGTATTTATTTTTCATACATTTATAAATATTAGTATTTATTATCTCTATGTATATATATATAATATTAATAAAAAAATTACATAAATGGTAGGCTCGTTTAGACTTGTGAGTTGGCTCAAGCTCAATAAGTGAAGCTTGGGCTCGTTTACAAAACGAGCTTGTTTTTAGGCTTAGGCTCGGGCTCAAGCCGTTTAAGTTCTAGACTCGTTTGCACTCCTAATTGAGGCCTTTCCATTGCCTACTCTTGGGAACCGTAACTATAATCGTAGCACAAGTTAAGCTCGTTTAAAGTTTGGGCCATTTCTACCCTGTATTCCTTTATCAAGCTGGTCTATGTAAGAGTTCGTTAGTTCTTAGACCCGCTCCTCATTATTTCTTCAATGACCTCTACATCACGATCACCGACACCAACATCTTGTTGGTTGTCATAACCCCGCCACCAAAACACAACCACACCACCATTTAACCGGCTTCTTCTCACATCGCCACCATGACCCTCTTCTCTCTCTAAGTCAAAGACAGCGCTGACAGTTCCGAAGAGCCCATGTTTGAGTACAATGAAGAGATTCTCAACTAGGAGTGATGCATTTATGAGTTTTGATTGGACGAAATAGGTTGCGCCGTTGGATTCCGATGGAAGCAATGACAAAGAGGTCATGATGCCGCCATCTGCATCGGTGATGATGAGAAAGAAGAATTTTTTGCATAAATGAGTGGTTTAGAGAAAAAAAGAGTGCCTTTTGGTGATCACTGAATTTTGTTGCAACTCTAGGTAAATCGCCATATGAAACAGCGACCTTCCAAGAGAGTTCTGTCCAAAAGCTGCAAAACCTGCAAAAGAAACCGAGGTTATTAAAGATCGCTGTTTGAAACAGCAACCTTCACAAGATCGCTCTTTGAAACAGTAACATTACCAAAGATCGCTGTTTGAAACAGCAATCTTACCAAATATAATTATATAACTAATTTAAAAATAAAATATGGAACCACTTTATTAATTTACATGGATTTGCAAAATTAATAAAATATGAAGCCTTAAATAAACAAAAAAATAGATTATGAATATAAATACGAATGAGATTTTGGAAGAAGAAAACAAAAGGATATTAAAACTTGAAATCCTAGCCACATCAACTGGTAGCCACCTGATTCAATTTAAGGAGGTTTAAATAGACTCAACTTAGATAACCGGTTATGCGTCTGATTCACTATGTAACTGGCCGGTTCGGTCCGATTGTAAAAACACAGATCAAGACTTTAATATTCGGTTGCAAAATCTTTTGTTCGCAAATTCTATCCGTTGGAACTAGTATCAGTCATAGATTTCACAACACCCTTGTTTTAGTCGCTTGTATTTGACGTTGCAAACTCATTATACCAAATTCTATCCGTTGGAACTTAGATAATCGGTTATGCGTCTAATAAATCTTTTCTTCTTCCAAAATCTCATTCGTATTTATATTCATAATTGTTATAAATAATTAATAATATTATGATTATCAATTCCTAATATAGTTCAACTTGTTCTCCAAGCTTTTTTCCTCTTATAAATACTCAATGTATTCTATTTTATATGAGACACCATTAATACTAAATATCTCTTTCTTCCCCAATATCTCTTCTCACATTCTTGCTATTTGGCTTATTCACAACACGTTATCAGCACGCTTGCTTTGGATCACACATCATAAGGTATATCATATTCTCTAAATATTTTATCATTATTCATCACACTCATACATAATCCATATTGTAATTCATACGATTGTGGGTTATGTTAAAGATTCATGTTATTATTCTTTTGAATTTCTATATGGAACTTGTTGTTGTGTAAATCACGTTCTTACATGTTAGTCTGTGCTTAGGGTCATGTTATTATAAACCTTGATGAATCTCTCATAAATTACTAATAAATCTGCCATAATATTCAATTGGTGTTGTGACTTGATCTAGGATTAAACTAAGGAATTCAAGAATTATGAATGAGTATGATATCGGATCTGATTGAATATTGGTTGTTAGTGCTAGATGTTATTGATGTTAGAAAATATTGATTAACGACACAAAGAAAAACTAGGGTATATAATTGATGAGTCTTGCTAGTATTAGTAGTAACAGTAAGTTCATGCTAACATTAATTGCATATGGATTGAATTGAATTAAATATGATTAAATACGAACTGTTATCAAGGACGAACTCATGATATTGTGTTGCAAGATTAGGTTGTTTGATGTGTATGGTATGTATGTAATGTGTAATTAGTAAGTTAATAATTGGGCTCATGAATCTTAATATTGGATCGGATGAATTGGGTAAATGGTGGACGGTTACGGCAGGCCCAGGAACCACAGTGAAGCCCAACAGAATTCATTAAGGCCGGATATATCAATTTATTCTAAGAATTAAAATTTTAAGAAAAAAATTAATAGTGAAACTTGACAATCCATTTAAGAATCGAATTATTATAAGTTGTAACATTCACCGTTAAAAAAAAGAAAGGACTTCATAGATCTAAGAGTTAACTGCCATTTTCGTCCCTGTGGTTTGGTCACTTTGGCCATTTCAGTCCATTTTTCAAAAATGCGTCATTTTCGTCCCTCACGTTCTGGAAAGGTGCCATTTCAGTCCAAAAATCATAACCCAGTTAAGTCAGTTTGTAAATAAGGACTGATTGTGTAAATTTGTAACATAAAGGACTGATTGTGTAAATTTGAAAAATGGACTGAAATGGCAGTTAACACCACCACCACTAGCCCTGCCACCACCACCACTAGCCCTGCCACCACCACCACCACTCCGCTGCCACCACCACCACCGCCGCCACCACCGCCACCACCGCCACTCCACAGCCACCACAGCCACCCTGCCACCACCACCACTCCGCTGCCACCACCACCACCGCCACCACAGCCACCACCGCCACCACAGCCACCACCGCCACCCTGCTCATTGGAAGCTTCAGCAACAAAGACTGTCTATGTTGTTTGGTGGCGGGGGAGAGAACGATCAACAACAACAAAAACAACAAGTTGTTCTTGAACCACATCATCAGAAACTACAACCTATTTTGTTTCAGAATCTTGAGACTTCAAAACCATCCTAATCCACTAAGGAAGGTTATTCAACAAAAGAGACCGCTGAAGGCTGCGGTTTGGCAACCGAGTGGTTCTTCGATGACAGCTATCATGCAGCAGCGAATCTGAACCCAACGACTTCAGCTAATAGCAGTGGTGCAGGGAATGATCGTCAAAACGGAAGCGTGAACAACTGGAACGGGATTCAATCTTGGAATCACTTGAATCAATACAGCTGATTAGTTCCATAGATTCATATGAAGATCAGTTGAGGAAAAAAGAACCTTATTAATCACTAATTAAGGTAGTTCTTTTGAATAACTTCTTATTGTATTATCTTGTCTACTTTTGTGTTGGTACTATGTCATTAACAATAGTTTGTCTGCAATGTAACCTATGTCGTTAACAAACAACTAACATATGTCTTAATATTCCAATGAAGATTGGTGGTGAAATTAAGTTGAAACTTAATGTGTTAGTGTAGAAGTACTGTTTGATACATGCATTTGGGAGGTGAGGTACGGCAATGGTTTGGAAAGACGAATTATGTAAGTACATTTGATTTGTTTTTTAGTAACTGATCGCTCAGTATTAATGGTTGATGCTTTTATGAAACATAACAAGTGCTAGCTACCCACTTTCTATCACTTTAAGTTTAACACCACCAGATTGTTCTGTCACACACACTTGTGTGTGTGTGTTTGGTGGTGATTCAGAATTTAGGAAGCTAGTTTGAACATGTTGACTGTTGAGACAGAAGCAGTGATCAGATTACATCTAATGTTCGTCAAAGGAAGGTATATGCCTTTTAATTACTTGTCCCCCAACACTGCACACCCTCTACAGTCTACTTTTTTTTTCTTTTTTTAAAAAAGAAATGCATTTTGGGTACTAAAACATTGACTAGCACATGTGATGAAGACGACCGGAGAAGACGAAGACGTCCCCGTAACCCAGAAGAGGTTTAACAGAAGAGGTTTAACACAAATCAGTTTCTTACACAGAAGAGGTTTAACACAAATCAGTTTCTTACGAGCAAAACAAAGGAACGAGAACGGTATACCGAAACGAAAAGCTTGCGGGTTACGGGGACGTCTTCGTCTTCTCCGGTCGTCTTCTCCGAACTCCGGCGAGTTGCAGAAATGAGCAGGGTGGCGGTGGTGGCTGTGGTGGCGGTGGTGGCTGTGATGGCGGTGGTGGTGGTGGCAGCGGAGTGGTGGTGGTGGCAGGGTGGCTGTGGTGGCTGTGGAGTGGCGGTGGTGGCAGGGTGGCTGTGGTGGCTGTGGAGTGGCGGTGGTGGCTGTGGTGGCTGTGGTGGCGGTGGTGGCGGTGGTGGTGGTGGTGGCAGCGGAGTGGTGGTGGTGGCAGGGCTAGTGGTGGTGGTGTTAACTGCCATTTCAGTCCATTTTTTAAATTTACACAATCAGTCCTTTATGTTACAAATTTACACAATCAGTCCTTATTTACAAACTGACTTAACTGGGTTATGATTTTTGGACTGAAATGGCACCTTTCCAGAACGTGGGGGACGAAAATGGCGCATTTTTGAAAAATGGACTGAAATGGCCAAAGTGACCAAACCACAGGGACGAAAATGGCAGTTAACTCTAGATCTAATTTAGTGTTTTGTTAAGGATCTGTTTTAAATGTTTAAACCTATTATTTAAATGTAATAATGAATACAATAATTATATTCCAATCAATGTTATTTATAGTTTTAATTAATATGTATCTTTTTTAACACAGTTCATCATGACAAATCTTGCAAAACTTGAGTTCATGGCTTTAGATATTACTGGGAAAAACTATTTGTCATGGGTATTGGATGCTGAAATACATTTGAATGCCAATAATCTTGGTGAAACTATTAAAGAAGGAAATAAAGCAAGTACCCAAGATAAGGCAAAAGCCATGATCTTCTTACGCCATCATATTCATGAGGCTTTGAAAATTGAGTATCTTACTATCAAGGATCCACTTGTCCTTTGGACCAACCTGAAAGAAAGGTATGACCACCAGAAAACGGTAATATTACCGAGAGCTCGTTACGAGTGGATCAATTTAAGGTTGCAAGACTTTAAGTCTATAAGCGAGTACAACTCGGCAATGTTTAGAATCACATCACAATTGATTCTATGTGGTGAAAATATTACTGATAAAGAAATGTTGGAAAAAACATTCTTAACCTTTCACCCCTCAAATGTGATACTACAACAACAATATCGTGAAAGGGGTTTCACTAAATATAGTGAGTTAATATCATGTTTGCTTGTGGCCGAGCAAAACAATGAGCTCTTAATGAAAAATCATGAGACTCGTCCGGTTGGAGCAACCCCAATCCCTGAAGCTAATGTGGCAACATATAATAGCCAAAGTGAAAGTTACGGACGTGGTCGAGGCTATCATCATGGTCGTGGTCGTGGTCGTGGTCGTGGTCATGGCCGTGGTCGTGGTTATGGTCGTGGACGTGGCCGAGGAAATTATCATAGTGTTCAGTTTAAAAACAAAGGGACCCACCAAAAGTGGCATAATAATGAAAATAAATCCAGTGATGAAAAAAATAAAAAGAAGGTGGGATCTTCATCGAATGCATGTTACCGATGTGGAAGTAACAATCATTGGTCGAAGACTTGTCGTACGGCCAAACACTTGGTGGAACTTTATCAACAATCCATCAAAGACAAAGCAAAAGGAATAGAGACAAATTTTACATATGAGGTTGCAAATGTTGATGTCACTGATGGTCATAAAAACCATAATGATACAACTAGTCTGGATTATGATGATTTCCTTATTGAGCCAACTAACTTGAATTCTGGTGATATCGTGGCTGATATAACCCAGTTGGATGCTTGCAATTTTCCTTACATATGAATTATTAGTTTTTAACTGATGTTATCTCCTTCATTTCTTTAAGACATTTTGTTTGAATATTTGGTTTTGTTTTTTATGCGTATGAAACTTTTTAGGATTTGTTATGTTTGAAGCATGTTACACATTTTATTTATATGATTTTGTTTTGTTTTTTGAAGCATATGGAGTGTTTAACTAAGATCCCTATTAATGGAGAAGATATATGTCTAATTGACAGCGCATCAACGCATACAATTCTTAAGGAAAAGAATTATTTCTCTACTTTAACCATGAAAAAGGTAAATGTTGGTACTATATCTGGTAAATCAAAATTAATTGAAGGCTTTGGAGAAGCTTATGTAGTGTTGCCAGGTGGAACACTATTTAAAATAACCAATGCGTTATTTTCCCCAATGTCTCAAAGAAATCTAATAAGTTTTAAAGATGTTCGTTTAAATGGATATCATCTTGAGACTACATCTGAGGGACATGATGAGTACCTTCATATCACAAATATAAGTTCGGGTAAAAAGCATGTGTTAGAAAAATTGCCCGCACTTGCCTCTGGTTTGTATTATACTAAAATTAATGCAATTTCATGGCGTTCGGTAAAGCAAACAATCACAGCCACGTCATCTAATCATGCAGAAATATTGGCGATACATGAAGCTAGTCGAGAATGCATTTGGTTAAGGACTGTAATACAACACATTCGTGGATCTTGTGGTATTTCTTCGGGAGAAGAGGGACCAACAATCTTACATGAAGACAACGCAGCATGCATTGCTCAACTAAAGGAAGGATACATCAAAGGTAATAGAACAAAGCACATTTTGCCAAAGTTTTTTTTTACACATGATCTACAAAAGAATGGAGATATTATTGTCCAACAAATTCGTTCCAGCGAAAATTTAGCAGACTTGTTCACTAAATCATTGCCGACCTCAACATTCAAGAAGTTAGTTCATGGGATCGGGATGCGTCGACTCAAGGAGCTTAAGTGATCATCATCAGGGGGAGATAATACGCGCTGCACTCTTTTTCCCTTAGTCAAGGTTTTGTCCCATTGGGTTTTCCTGACAAGGTTTTTAATGAGGCAGCATTAAGCGTAAGGAATTGATAATCAAGGGGGAGTGTTATAAATAATTAATAATATTATGATTATCAATTCCTAATATAGTTCAACTTGTTCTCCAAGCTTTTTTCCTCCTATAAATACTCAATGTATTCTATTTTATATGAGACACCATTAATACTAAATATCTCTTTCTTCCCCAATATCTCTTCTCACATTCTTGCTATTTGGCTTATTCACAACAATAATCTAATTTTTTGTTTATTTAAGGCTTCATATTTTATTAATTTTGCAAATCCATGTAAATTAATAAAGTTGTTCCATATTTTATTTTTAAACTAGTTGATTTTATGTCTGCGCGTTGCGGCGGGGACCCAATGACTGCAAAACGCGTGTCAGCAACGGCAAGCAGCTACCGAATATCAAAAAATAAATAAAAATGACATGGTAAGGATAGTCACTCCGTTCTAAAAAAATATTTTAAATAACCTAATATATAATAATAGGACCCCACACGTCCTACACGTTGGAAATTCGGTTGTTTTCAGTTCAGTTATCTCAGTGCTAACACGTTAAAATATGGATGAGCTCGGTACCGGTAATGGCACCGAAAGTACCGATCCGGAAAATCATCGAAATTAGGTACCTGCACCGAAAATGCTCGTTACAATACGGTGTGGTATTTGAGGGTAAAAAATCAATAAATACAGGTATGGTGTTAGACCGGTGTTGAACTGAAAGTAACGATTCTGAAAACGCCAAAAGGTGGGTACCAAATTGGTGCCGAAAATGATTTGGTATAGTAAATTTGGTACCGATACGATACCGGTTTGATTACAGGATCTGATACGATTTGCTCATCAATAATCTAAATATCCAAGTTAATTTTACATGCTATAATTCATTCATTACAGAAAAAGACAAAAAAAGAAGCGAAATAAGTTGTTGTGTATATAAAACCTCATTCAAATGAAATAAAATTTCCTAATGGTGTGTATGAAAAGTAATCTAAACTGTGCAATTACTTGCATTGTTACGTTGCTACAGGATTTGATGAGCTCGGTACCAACCGGTACCGAAAATACCGTTACCGAAATCCCCAAAAGTGGGTACCGGTACTGAATATACCTGGTACGGTTCGGTACCGATACTGGTACGACACCGGTATTTGAGGGTAAAAACCGGTGAATACCGGTGCCGAACCGGTACCGAAAATACAACCGGTTTGCTAAATTTGATACCGGTACCGGTACCCGATACCATTTGCTCATCACTTACTGTGTGTATGAAAAGTAATCTAAACGGTGCAATTACTTGCATTGTTACGTTGCTACAGGATTTGATGAGCTCGGTACCAACCGGTACCGAAAATACCGTTACCGAAATCCCCAAAAGTGGGTACTGGTACTGAATGTACCTGGTACGGTACGGTTCGGTACCGGTCGATACTGGTACGACACCGGTATTTGAGGGTAAAAACCGGTGAATACCGGTGCCGAACCGGTACCGAAAATACAACCGGTTTGCTAAATTTGATACCGGTACCCGATACCATTTGCTCATCACTTAGTGATGTTACTATTGATTAATTCTATTTTTAATATATAGGCCCAAAAGTGGGTACCTGTATCAAATATACCTGGTATGGTACGGTTTGGTAACGGTCGGTACTGGTACGACACCGGTAATTGAGGGTAAAAACCGGTGAATATCGGTGTCGAACAGGTACCGAAAATACACCCGATTTGGTAAATTTGATACCGGTACCGGTACTCGATACCATTTGTTCATAATTATTATCATATATGAATTGTATTAATAGATTATAATATTATAAAGTTACTGTTCATTCATTTCTATTATTATCATAACCGGTTTGCTAAATTTGATACCGGTACCCGATACCATTTGCTCATCACTTAGTGATGTTACTATTGATTAATTCTATTTTTAATATATAGGCCCAAAAGTGGGTACCTGTATCAAATATACCTGGTACGGTACGGTTTGGTAACGGTCGGTACTGGTACGACACCGGTAATTGAGGGTAAAAACCGGTGAATATCGGTGTCGAACAGGTACCGAAAATACACCCGATTTGGTAAATTTGATACCGGTACTCGATACCATTTGTTCATAATTATTATCATATATGAATTGTATTAATAGATTATAATATTATAAAGTTACTGTTCATTCATTTCTATTATTATCATATATGAATTAGTTATATAATTATATTTGGTAAGGTTGTTGTTTCAAACAGCGATCTTTGGTAAGGTTGCTGTTTCAAACAGCGATCTTATGAAGGTTGCTGTTTCAAACAGCGATCTTTAATAACCTCAGTTTCTTTTGCAGGTTTTGCAGCTTTTGGACAGAACTCTCTTGGAAGGTCGCTGTTTCATATGGCGATTTACCTAGAGTTGCAACAAAATTCAGTGATCACCTAAAGACACTCTTTTTTTCTCTAAACCACTCATTTATGAAAAAAATTCGAGAAAGAAAGGAATTGGTGATAGTTTCATTAGGGTTGGTGTAAATTTAGAGCCTAAAAACGAATTAATTTGTGGAAGAGAAGAACCATGGCTCAACCTCAACCTCAATATTTTTGGTCCGTAGTTAAGTCACTGGACTTGAAAAAAGATATTACAATCTACTGAAGTTTAGAGGATTTAAATTATATAAAAAAAAAAAAAAGACTTAAGAATATGTGTAACATAGTTTACATATATTTCTAGAACATATTTTACAATTTTGTTTAGTGTTACCGAATATCTATGATGAACACGGATAAAAAGTATAGGTAACTATTGTACAAAACTGTATCAAACCGGTCATATGATAGAACAAAAATGATCAAAATAGACTGTATAATACTAATAAACCATATAACCTGTGTGATTATTTTTTACTCGTCATACGTGCCATATAACCCGTACGACTTAGACCATGCGTAGTGGTTTATTGAATAATGCCCCTACTCTTGTGCGTTTTCCGTCATCTGGCAGTCCAGTCAGCAAGGGGGCATTATTGGGCGTTTTTACAAAAAGGGCGTAGTGGGATGATGCCCAGTCAATCATTACACAATTATTAAATTTTTTAATTAAAACTAATTAAATTTCATTTAAATAAAAAAACATTACATTCTTAAAAAAAATTCAAAAGTTAAATAGAAAACATTACATATCTAAACCACAAGAACCAAAATTCAAAAGTTTAAAAGTTAAATTTAAAGCCATATCTAAACCACAGGGACCAAAGTTGTCAAAACTAAACTTTTAAAACCTTTTCTGCATTCCATCTTCTTCTTCGTTTTTATGCAGGTTTTCCGGCAACAATTCCGGCTAACCACAAAACCATTCCGACTCGAATTCGTCCAATTCCGGCACAACTTCCAGCTATCTCAATCTGATTGGCCAAAAAATTTGCCCTTTTGGCGTGATTCAAAGCACGCCGGTAGGGGTTTTGTTGCGAAAAACGCCGGATCACTCCGGAGGGGGTGGGGGGAGGGCGTTTTCAGACGTGATTGGGGGAAAACGCTCAGGATCTTGCCCACTACGCATGGTCTTATATGATATGACTGGTGACCTAGCATACACTGATACCAATACATCGCCCAAAATATATACTAAAATAATATAAAACAAAATAATTATTGTATTTGTTATTTTATTTCATTTGATAGAAAATTATATATTATATTATATTATATTATTAAGAAAATGGAACACACATCCTCTATATATGCTTACCCCGATACCCAGGCAATTAATACCACCCAATCCATCTTCACATTTTCTTTGTAATGGCAACGATAAATTCCGGCCACCGCCACCATCATCATCATCGTAACCCTATCGACGATGAAGATTCCGACAACTTTGATAGCTATAACACCAACAACTCCGATGAAGATCATGATCCTATCAACCGAGAAAAACCCATCTCAAAACCAACAATAATCACAAAAAAACTACAACGAAAACCTCACCAAAAAACGACTCATGTTGCTGGAAAGTCGATGCCGGTCAACATACCGGACTGGTCAAAGATCCTGAAGGAGTCAGATGAATTGAGATCAGACGATGAGGATGAGTGGCTGCTGCCACCACATGAATATTTAGCGAGGATAAGGGGTGCTTCTTTCTCTGTACATGAAGGTGTTGGAAGAACACTTAAAGGTAGGGATTTAAGTAGGCTTAGAAATGCCATATGGAAGCAAACTGGTTTTGAACTAGATTAACTCTTTTCTAAGACTAAAGGGTATGGTTTGGCCCATCCCAAATGGGATGAGCCTCCACGTAGGCGCCACGTAGGCGGCTCGTGGGGATGGGCCTCCATGAGTTTTGAGGGGGATGGGGCCCACCTCATTATTTTATAATTTTCTAAGTTTTAATTTATTAACTTAATAAAAACTTTATAAAAATTAAAAAATAGAACATAAAACAACATAAATAATTTCATTTCATAACATAAAAAAAAATTACATTTCCTAAAAAAAAAAAATTACCGAAAAAAAAAATAAAAAATTACATAACCTAAAAATAACTACTCGTCTTCGTCCTCGACACCGTCCGCTACGTTAAAGTTGTTCCGAATATGTTCTACCAAATCCTGTTGAAGGTTTGCATGCGTGAAGTCGTTGGTTAGCGAGAACGAGTTTAAATCCTGTTGTGGCGGATCTACCGGGACAGTATTCCCGTATGATGCATTCTCATCATACTCACAAATTGCCTGACCTTCGTCTTCAATTATCATGTTATGGAGCAAAATGCAAGCGTACATACAAAGGCGCAACCTCTTCGGTGTGAACGCACGTGCCGGTTGTTCAAGGATGGCCCATTTTTTTCGTAAGACACCAAAAGCACGTTCGATGTCTTTTCTTGCAGCTTCTTGACGCTTGGCAAATTTTTTTCTTTTTTCGTCATCGGGATGTCGAATAGTCTTCACAATTGTAGACCAAGACGGATATATCCCGTCAGCAAGATAATACCCACGTCTATACTCAACCCCAGAAACTGTAAAACGGGTGTCCGGACCGGTTCCATTAACGACATCGGTAAAGATCGCCGATTGGTATAACACATTGAGGTCGTTGAGTGAACCAGGGAGACCAAAGAAAGAATGCCAGATCCACAAATCTTGTGATGCCACGGCTTCAAGTATCACGGTTGGATAGCCGTGATCACCGCGAGTATATTGGCTGCGCCACGCAGTCGGGCATCTATGCCACGCCCAATGCATACAATCAATACTACCGAGCATTCCCGGAAACCCGTGCCGTGCTTCATGAGCTTGGTACAACTGCTGAACATCATACACGTTTGGTTTACGCAAATATTTTTTGCTATACAGTTTCACCACATTACGGCAAAACCTATACAAACATTCCCGCGTAGTTCTTGCCGACATTTGTAAGTATTCGTCCAAAGCGTCGGCCACTGTCCCGTACGCCAGTTGGCGAATGGCCGCGGTACACTTTTGTAACGTGGTGAACCCTTCATAGCCGCGAGCATCGGGTCGTTGCGTGAAAAACGGGTCTAGCCCCGCCAAATCATCAGCAATCCGTGTGAATAACCGACGACTCATTCGGAATCTGCGTCTGAATATCTCGGCATTGTAAAGGGGTGCATCCGAAAAATAATCGTTCACCAATTTCTCGTGCGCTCCTGTCGTAAAAAATATATAAATACGAAGAAATAAGGATAATAAAATTTATTAATGATAAACCTTGGCGGTCTCTGTTAACCCGTATTCGTGTGGTAATAACGCTTTCAGACGAGACGTCTTCCTCTTCGTCTTCCTCTTCCTCCTCGATAAGAATCTCCGCCGCCCGTAGCACAACGTTCGCGATAAACATCTCCTCTTCCTCATCCGAAGACGAGGACCACCAAGAATTAGATGGCATTGTGGATGAAAACGTAAATTTTTTTTATAAAAGTGGAGAGAAAATGGTATAAAAATGAGAGGGTTGTGGGTTGAAAGTGGGGAAAAATGGTGAAAATGGGAGAGTTTTTATAGAAAAATGGATGAGATAGAGGGTTATTTAAATTGAAAAATGTTTTTTTTTTTTTTTTTTTTTAAAGAAAATAGCCGTTCAAACGGCTAGTTTTTGAATGTGGGGCCACGTCCAAGTCGGCTGAGGGGAGACGATTGAGCCGGGCCGGGGCTAAGGGGGGCGGTGTGGGGGCTCGGCGCCGGACCTAGCCGGGGCTAGCCGACCCCCATACCCATTAGTCTAAGGGTTTTCTTTTGTAAGATGGTTGGTTTTATTACTTTTTGCTTTTGTTACAAGGAAAATGCTTCCTTTAAAATTACATATTATAATTATAAATATGAATTCAAAATAGTGTTTATAATTTTTGTTAATATTTTATATGTTAATTAATTTGATTTTTAGTCATAAATGGTAATTCATAAGTTTAAGTATTTGTTTTTTTTTTTTTTTTTGTTAATAGCATTTATTTATTGTTAAATTTAATATTTTAGTAATAACTTTCGTTCGTTAACTTTAAAAAAATATCAAAATTCATGTATATGTTTATTTATTTTTTAACATTTCGTGGGCATTGGATCGGTATTCGTTACAATAGCGGTACGATAATAACTTGTGTTCGTTAACTGTTAAAAAAATCTAAATCCGCATCTATGTTTGTTTATTTTTTAACATTCCACGAGCTTTTTATTGGTTTCGATACAGTTCGTTACAATAGCAATAAAAACATGCACTAGGTATATAAATCAATACATGTTTTACATCGGCTGAAAAGGATAAAAATGAACACCGATAGTGGCACAGATGCTGTTTGAACGGAATCAATTGGTTCAGATTGTCATAGTACATGTAATGATATTCATTTATCGTCAAGTCAGATACGGAGTTGTATAAACGAATAATTATCAAAACCAGAAACCATAAAAAAGAATACTGTATTGGTACTGATACAGTACGTTACGATAGCGATACGGTGTCAGTTTATCGAAAGAAAAAAACAGTTAAAATAAAATTGGTACCAAACCAATGTTGTTCGTTTCGTTTTGTTTCGGTTCGGTTCGCTACGGTAGCGATACGATATCCGTTATTAAACAAGAAACCATAAAATTGAATATATACCGGTACCGATGTTGTTCTGTTTGACACGGTACGGTAGTAAGACGGTGTCAGTTTATCGAAAGCAAAAACAATAAATAAAAATGTCGGTACCGACATATGTTGTTCAATCGTTTCAGTTAGGATCGATATGAAAGATTGATAGTGGCACAATATATGTTTGCAATAAAAATTACATCGTAATGTTGAAAACAAATAAACATAGAACGCAAACCAACAGAGCCGATATCAACTAAACAACACCATATTCGTTTTTGTTTTTTTTATCGATGTATGATTTTCTCTTTTGGTTACTATAGCGAGTGCCGGTACTGTAACGAACCAAACAGATAACGACGAAATTTCCGCCGTGAAGCACGGGTGAAAACCTCACTAATGATCATTAATATCTCTTTAGGCTATATCGTGTGGAATAAGTAATTTGGTTGGATGTGGGTCCCCTATTAATCTGATCAATATTTATGCTCCCCAAAGCACGGTGGAAAAAAGGAATCTATGGAACGCTATCTCCAATCTTATTGATCCGTCGGCTGGGATGAGGATTCTTGCAGGCGATTTCAACGCCGTTAGGTCAGCGGATGAGAGGAGACACTCGAAATACAAGACGGTATGTACTAACAACTTTAATGAGTTTATTTTTAATAACGGGCTTTTGGAGTATCCTATGCAAGGTAGACGGTTTACGTGTATTAGGGACAACGGGAAAAAGCTCAGCACGCTCGATAGGTTTTTAGTTTACCCGAAATTCTTTAATAAATGGTCGACGGCTTGTGTTAGAGTTCTGCCGTGTCACTTATCTGATCATTGCCCGATTTTATTGGAGCTCGTGGACCTGAATTTTGGGGCTCGTCCTTTTCGGATATTTAGTTCATGGATCGGTAAACAGGGTTTTGAAGAAACGGTTCGGTCGGCGGCAGAGGAATTTGTTCCCTTTGATCCTCCTGATTCTAGTTTGACCGCCAAATTTGCTTGCATTAGAGCTAAAGTCAAGGCTTGGAGAGACGATTTCCTTGCCAAAGAAAAGGAACAGGTGAGTTCGGCTCTTGCTGAATTGGAATATATTGAATCTGAAATGGAGATTAGAGACCTCACAGAAGATGAGGAATGGATTTTGACAGAAAATAAAAAAGTGACCAGGGAAGCGGAGTATAGAAAAAACTTGGACCTCATTCAAAGATCTCATGTGAGGTGGGCGTCCGATGGGGATGAGAACTCCAAATTCTTTCATTCCGTGATTAATAACAGAAAGGCGTCTAATTCGATCCATGGCCTTAATATTGATGGGGGTTGGTGTTCGAAGCCGTCTCGCATTAAAAAAGAGGTGTTCTCGTTTTTCCGCGATAGATTCAAAGAAACCATCTCCTGCGGCCCTTCTCTTTTATGTGATAATTTTAATAAAATATCGGAAGTTGATGGCAATATGTTGGTGGAGCCTTTCACGGAAACAGAAATCAAGGATGCCGTTTTCGAATGTGGAGCTGATCGTGCTCCTGGCCCGGATGGCATGAACTTTAGGTTCATCAAACACTTTTGGGATATTTTCGAAGAATATTTCGCGAGAATTTTTAGCCGGTTTCACTCTAGTGGGGAGATCTCTATTGGAAGTAGCTCATCGTTCATTTCTCTCATTCCCAAGGTTAAGGATCCGGTGTCGCTAAACAATTTTCGGCCTATTAACTTGGTAGGAGTTATTAGCAAGGTTATTTCTAAAGTTATAGCGAACCGTATGAGGAAAGTGATGGATGGTGTTATTTCGGAGTGTCAATCAGCTTTTCTCTCGGGTAGATTCATTTTGGACGGGCCGCTTATTGTTAATGAGTTGATTTCTTGGATTAAGAAGAGGAAATCTAGTGCCTTCTTTTTTAAGATTGATTTCGAAAAGGCGTACGATAACGTTAGATGGAGTTTCGTCATTAATGCTCTTTCTCAAATGGGCTTTCCGAGCCTCTGGTGCAAGTGGATTATGGGTATTCTTAAATCGGCTAGATCTTCCGTTCTGGTTAACGGGGCCCCTACCTTCCAATTTAAATGTGAGAAAGGAATGAGGCAAGGTGACCTTTTATCTCCTTTCCTTTTTCTAGTTGTCATGGAAGCCTTTTCCTGTATGTTGATCAAGGCGAGGGAGGCGGGAGTCATTAAAGGCATTGTTACTCCAAACGACGGTCCTATCATTACCTACCTTCTATACGCGGATGATGCGATTGTGATGGGCGAATGGTCATTGAACGAATTGGAGAACGTGATTAGAATTCTCCGTTGTTTTCACGTTTGTTCAGGTCTAAAGATTAATCTTGAGAAGTCCAACCTTTATGGCATAGGAGTTAGCTCAGTGGATTTGGAGGTTATGGAAAATCGGATTGGCTGCAGGACGGGAACTCTTCCTTTTAAGTATTTGGGCCTCAATGTGGGAGCTAATATGAATCGGGTGTCAAATTGGCAGCCGATCATTGATATTTTTCTAAACCGGTTAGCCACTTGGAAGTCTCATCTTCTCTCGATTGGCGGAAGAGTAGTGATTATCAAATCCATCTTGGAGAGTCTTCCTACTTTCTATTTTTTCATTATATAAGGCTCCTAAGAAGGTCATTTCGTCTTTAGAAGCTATGATTAAAAAATTTCTTTGGGGTGGCACTAACGAGGAAAGGAAAATTCATTGGGTTGCATGGGATCGCGTCTCTTGTCATAAAAAAATGGGGGCCTGGGTTTAAACAAGCTTGCGGAGGTGAACGTTTCTTTGTTGACAAAGTGGGTGTGGCGTTACAAAACGGAAAAAGTGAATCTCTGGAAGAAAGTTGTGGATGCCATCCATCGCTGTAGGTCCGGGTGGGAGTGTATTCCATACAATAAAAGTCTTAGCGGAACTTGGAGCAACATCGCGAAAGTTTCGGCGAACACAAAAGTGGATGGCCGGCCAATTCGGTTTCTTTTCAAAGGAATAGTGGGGAATGGCAAAGACATCTCTTTTTGGCTCGACACGTGGATCGGCTCTGAACCTTTAAAGCTGCGTTTCCGGAGCTTTTCAGGCTTGAAGTGGATAAAAAGTGTAAGGTTACCGATCGAATATTGAGTAACGAGTCTGGAAATGTGTTTCAATGGAGATGGAGATCCCTTATCACATCGGAGGAGCTCAATCACAGCCTTCAGTTGCTGTCCTCGGCCATCGACAGCGTGCTGATTAACAACAGACCTGATAGTTGGGTTTGGAATGACAATTCTTCGGGGGATTTCAGTGTGAAAGCTGTTAAGAAATGCATTAAAGTGGTCCAGGAGGAAGGAAGCAGATTCGTGCTGGACTGGTGCCTTTGGGTGCCAGCCAAAGTCAATATTCACGTCTGGAGAGATGAAATGGAGAGGTTACCGACTGGAGAAGCCCTTACTAAAAGAAATATTCAGATTGAAGATAGCACGTGTCCATTGTGCGGCGCTGAAGTGGAGTCGTCCGAACATCTGTTCATCTCTTGCAATACTGCTGCTATTGTTTGGCAAGGCGTGTCAACTTGGTGCAAAATACCAAATATATTTGCGTTCTCCTTAGCGGACCTTTTCAACGTTTTAAGAGCCTTAGGGCGTCGGATAAGAAGCTGGAAGCAGTTAAAGGCATTATCATGATCGCGTGCTGGAGTATTTGGCGTGCCAGGAACGACGCTCGGTTTTCGAATACGCAGGTCAAGATTGATGGTATTTTAAGCGAAATAAAGGCGTTAGGCTTTCTATGGTTTTCTAATAGATCTAAATTTAAAGGGATTGATTGGGGGAGTGGTGTTTGTTTGTAAATATGTAGCTTGTTTGTTTGTCTGCTGTAGCCGGTTCGTCTTGAGCCGGTTGTTTTGTTAATGAAAGTTACGTTTCAAAAAAAAAGCAAGAAGCTTTTGTATTTACTGCTATTCAGTGAGATAAAGCCTCATAACCTTCATGGTTACTGTGTTTAATTTCAATTTAAATGATTTTTTATAATAAAATAAAACAATAAATATAATAAATATATAAATACCTAAATTCGAACACCACACATTATAACAAATACTAAAAAGCTATTATTTCTACTCGTATTTGCCATCATCGTCGTCGTCAACATGGTTACACCATAGATGTTCAACCAAATCCTCTTGAAGTTTCAGTTGTGTATCTCTGTCACGTATCTTCATACGGATAACTTCTTTCGTAGCATAGTTTAGTTTAGTAGTGGGTTCGTCGATTGAAAGGTATCGTCAAAGTCGGCACAAAAGACTCTGCCCATGTCCCCCAAAATCATGTTATGCAAGATAATGCACATATACGTTACGTTTTTCATTTTTCTCTTTTCAAATGTATGTGAAGGTTGGGCAATGATAGTCCATAGTTTCTTTAACACTCTGAATTCCCGTTTGACATATTTTCTTGCCGACTCATTTTCTTCTTGTAATACACACGTTTGAAATCATCCGGTCATGAAAGAGTTTGCACCAACGTAGCCCACTCCGGATAAATACCATCAACAAGATAATGTAACCCCGTCTATGGCATCAATGAACATATTTGATGATTGTAAAACAACAATATCATGGTTTGCACCGACCATACCAAAGAACGCATACCAAATCCAAAGATCTTGAGAGGCGATTGCTTGTAGTATTAGAGTTGGACCATCGTGGTCGCCTCGATACTGTTGGCCTTTCCAAGCAGTTGGACAAACCGCCCATGGCTAATACGTGCAGTCAAGGCTACCTAGTACCCCGGGAAACCCGTGTCTTCGTTGGTGAGCTTCGTATAAAAGTAGGATGTCGGTAGACGTCGGTTCCTCAAATATCGTCTTCAGTAGAGGTAGATATTACCTAATAATATGAAACAATAATAATAATAAATAATGTCAATTAAAATAATGCATTCACGAAAATTGTCAAGACCATCATGGCATACTTTTTCTGACATTCTTAAATACTCGTCTCATGCACCCGTTCACAAGTTTTACGCCAATTGACGAATTGTAGTTATACACTTGTGCAAACTAGAGAATCCAAGTTTACGTCTAGCATCTTCTCTTTGTTTGAAGTAGCTATACCCGCGCTCTAAATTGCCTGAAATTCTCAAAAAAAAAATGGCGACTCATACAAAAGCGATGTCTAAACAAGATTATGATCATGTTACCCAACGAGTTGATTCGTTAGGGCTATAAGGACAATCAAGTAAATCATTAATCTTAATGAAAAACCCCCAAAACTAGTAATGATACTATCGACTATAGAAAAAAGGTTCTCTATGGAACACTGTGATCTCTCACTATCACTCCTGTAACATTCGGACTTTAGGTCTATCTTCTAAAAAATAAATCTCCTATGCATGAAAAAGGTTGAAATATTTCCATTCCTCTTGAATAGTAATAATGTGTTCTTTATAGATGAACTTGGTCTCACGATTATTATAGTTAACTTCTAACCTCTACAATTTATCATATACAAAAATTTATAAACTACAATTTGTGTCTATGTGGTTGTCTAAAAGGCATAATGAGCCCCTAATCTCTAAAACTCGACCCCTGAGCCCCTGTGGTTTCATTTTGTCACAACCTGCGTCCATGGCGTAATTCACTGTTAAACAAACACTAGTTTGTGGTGAAAATGTGCACTATGTCCTTAAGCTTTTTCCCTTATATCATCCTCTTCCCGAAATAGGTATCATTGTTGATAAAAATGGTGTGAAATACTTTCAGAACTTCTATTGAAACATATAAAGAAATCAATATCAAGTAACTATACAATAATTAAGTTGTAATGAAATGACAGATTGATGCAATAAGAGCTCGATTCCACTTCTTTTCGTAGTGCTACTCTTGAGTGTTAAATCAATTTCGTGTCATGTCTCGTGAAGATCACAACACCATAGATGTAGTATGTGTTTCTGAGCTTTGAATATCTTTATAAAACCTAACTAGGAGAAAGTCTCCAACTTTTACAAAAATTAAGTAATCCAAATCAAAACGAGACGAACCCTTCAAAACTCACCTCACATTGTCAATTTAAACCAATAAAAAGATCAAGAAACTCTTATCTTTGTCTTAAGAAATCAAACCCTTTCACACTAAGATCTGATAACACCATAAACACTCAAAAATCCTACAAATCTTCCAGGTTTGTGGTGTTTCTACACCAAATCCCAAAAGAATATGCCTTGAACTCAAATGCACTAGTGGAAATATTGTCTCCTCTAGCAAGTACCATATGGAACCATTGTCTTCTCCGACGAGCAACCTATTGGCACCACTGTCTTCCCCAGTCATCACCAAACAAGATCTAAAACATCTTTGGCCATACCATTTTCCAATCTCAATCACGTTATGCTTCAATGTATACAAACTTGCATTTGGATCTTCGCAATTAACAACAACTTTGAAGTTAATGAAATTTGAATCATCATTAATTGCTGAAGTTGTTTCTAATGATTGTTTTAGCTTTAAATTAGTTTCACCATCTAAACAACATCTTTATAGCTTGATGAAAGTAAAAGAAGATCATGTAAGTTCTATTGTGCACCAACAGATATTACACAATTCAAGAGAAGATCTATAATATAAGATCTTTAACAGATGATGATCAACAGCTCATAAGGTCTGTTGAAGCACGCTATAACAGTGCTTAGCCTTTAACAGATCTTTAACAGTGCTTAGGGGTTAACAGATGTTAGCACGCTATAACAGTGCTTAGCCTCTAACAGATGTTAATGTATCTCAGACCCCAACAGTTTTCCGACTAACCAATTGATTAAATTTTCATTCATCAATCTAACAATAATATACAACCCTACTACTTATCCAGTCCATCAATAGCCAAACAAACTCTGCTGATGAACCAAAAGGTCTGTTAAGACAAAGACTGCTGAAGCAAAGGTCTGCTAAAGAGAACCTCTGCTGATGAAGTAAAATGTATGATGAACCTAAGTTCTGCTGTTCACCAACAGATATTACACAATTCAACAGAAGATCTATAATATAAGATCTTTAACAGATGATGATCAACAGCTCATAAGGTATGTTGAAGCACGATATAACAGTGCTTAGCTTTTAACAGTGCTTAGGGGTTAACAGATATTTGCACGCTATAACAGTGCTTAGCCTCTAACAGATGTTAATGTATCTCAGACCCCAACAGTTTTCCGACTAACCAATTGATTAAATTTTCATTCATCAATCTAATAATAATATACAACCCTACTACTTATCCAGTCCATCAATAGCCAAACAAACTCTGCTGATGAACCAAAAGGTCTGTTAAGACAAAGACTGCTGAAGCAAAGGTCTGCTATACAGAACCTCTACTGATAAAGTAAAATGTATAATGAACCTAAGTTCTGTTGTTCACCAACAGATATTACACAATTCAACAGAATATCTATAATATAAGATCTTTAACAGATGATGATCAACAGCTTAAAAAGTTGTTATTAGGCTATTTAGGAAGTATTGTGTTTTAACAAATTGGATTGGGTATAACCAAACAAACATCCTATCTAAAATGATGGTTTGTATCATTTTTCAAAATCAAATCAGATTTGAAGTAAAAAACCCTAAAGTAATCATACAATAAGTTAACGTGGTTAGCTTAATCGACATGGATTTGTATTGAGAAAGTCTTATTAATATTTTGATGCAACACTATACATGTACTTTCCTTATTTTACTTCATTTATATTGTTGGTTAGAAATGGTTTTGATTTGGGTATCATGTTTGTAGTGCAGAGTAATTAAGTTATGTTCAGCTAAGAAGTCGCCGAACAAGTGGTCATGGTAGGTTAAAACTTTCTAATAAAGGGGAAGTTCAAGACCAAAAAACATATATTTTTTTCTAAATAGGTGGTCACATTTTTCAATGTTGCTAATGAAAGCTACCTATATATTTAAAAGACAACCCAATGAATAGTTAGAACCAATCTCTCTGTAATCAGTTCAAAACCAAAAAGATGAAGAGGGTCAAGGTCACGATGATGTCAAGAACATTGTTCGTCTACTATTCAGGTCTTCGGGACGAAGATTCATTCAATTGGGGTTGCGTTGTTAAAATTGATGATTCTAGCACGAATTTTGTCTTGACTACATTATTGACTAAATGTTTAATTGTTGCTTGCAGATCCAAACAATCACGACAACCATCTTCCTAGAACAAGTTTCTTTGGTCTTTTGATGCAACTTAATAGGTTAGTCTTCAATAACTGTTATTTTGCATAACTAAAATTGTTGATGATTGTGCTATTTTATTTACACTACAACGAATTTACTATTTTCTTGCTTTTTTCATGCAAGTTGAATTCCTTGAAACCAAAAAACTGAGTATGTAACTTAGGTCACTTTTAAATTGTTACGTTTGACTTAATCGGTTTGTAATCGAATATCAAATTTTCATGTACATTGTTATATTTTTATTGATGTACCCACTTGGTAGAGCTGATGGTTTGCACACAACAAGAAATAATCGAGATGCTGATAAACAAATGCGAAGTTATTAGTTATGAAGCTCCAAAAACCAGAAGTATTAAATTAATAGGTTTCTATTGATATTTTGAACTACAAAACACAATTTCATCATTT
>JARYGA010060721.1:0-82840 GCA_030545235.1 Helianthus tuberosus
TAAATATGGTTTTAAACCATAGTATGCACTTAATTAGCGTAAAAGTCGATAATTGACGATATTTGCAAAGTTTATGTGATTCTGAGATTTTGACCAGCCTTGGAGGGTCAACATATTTTATTTTTCATTTTAGATCAGTAGGAAAAGGTTTTGCGTGTAAATCATGTGTAAAACATATTTTATTTGCAAAAAGGGCATTATCGTCAATTATAGAATTTATACGAGAACTCAGTGTTATGGTCAGTATATAATCTGAACTAACATTCCAAAATCCTTAAAAATAATATCACAATAGTAGTAATGAGTTTAGGGTCAAATTTATGTTTTAAACTTGATTTACATGCTTAAGGGTACTTTAGTCCTTTTAAAAGCATTATTTTCGATAAATTGCATAACATCAATTTGAGACCAGAATGTAGTGTCAAAATATTTTAGACATGTTTACAAATCAGTACCAAACTCATTTGTATGTTCATTCATTCGAAAATCTTATTTTTAGACTATAAGGGCATATTGATCAACATTAAGAATAATAACGGAAACATGCATAAAATTCAGAATTTCCAAATGACCATGTAATATAACCTCAGAGAGTTATACTACAACATTATATGGGCACTATGGAAGCTTAAAACATAAGGGATTAAGCTTAATTGGGTCAGAACTGAAAGTCAAAGCAAAAGTCAAGCTTTTGCGACTTTCGGTTGCGAACCGAGCTTAAACTTAGAATTGTCGGGTTGAACATGTCTAGACATGTTCTAATAATATTTACCAATTTATTTAAGTGACAAAATATGATTCATAACCTCTACATTATCAGTTATGATTTTTATTTAAAAATCTAACTAGTTTGACTTTTTACTTGATTACTTTGACCCGACAATTAACTAAGTAAACGTGATAATTAGGATGTGCCCTTTTGAGGGATTAACACACACCTAATTATGATCACGTAGCCATATTCGCCTCGAACAATGGCTGGACCGTTTAGGTCTAAACCGAAGGTCAAAGCCGTTTTGCGGCAACTTTGACTTTCGGTCTTTAAACGAACAAAAACTGAACTAAGGTGGCTAAAGACACTTACAAAGGGTCCTAGCTTGAACTTTAATCTCAAGGGAGCTTCTTTTTTAGTCAGGAATCTCAAGAGAATGCTCAAGAAAGCTTAAGCAATGAGAAGAAGAGAAATTTTTGAGTGAGCAAGGAGATGAGGAACTTGAAGCTCCTATTTATAGTTGAAGGAGGTGATCCAAGACCAATCCAAGTGTTATAAGATGTCTCCATGTGTCCAATAGGTTTTACAAATCCGTTTGCATGCTGCTGGTTTCGAATTCAGTTGCAGAATGGTTTGTGTGGGGAGCAAGGCTGCATGCTGGCAGCTGTCCAGTTCTGCTGGGAATGGGCCCCCGTCGCGCCACGTGCCAGGTAGGGGAGGTCCTGGCGTGCCACGCGAGGCAATCAGATTACAAACTTGTTTTTAAAAGCTACAAGTTCAGTCCTTGTACTTTCGTATCTTGTATATCTTTCATAATTAGTAGTATGAGCCCTTCTAATTAGATTTATAATGTTCTTGGGAGTATGATCAAATACCGTTAGGCTCCGGGTTCATTAAAAGGTCTCACCGAGGTAGAATTAACAAGTTGACACTTTTAACCCTTCTTGATGAGAATTTGTACAATTATCATATAACGATATCGAAACCATATGAAATCATCATCACATGTTCTCAAGAGTATAATCAAACATTATGAAGCCCCGGGTTTGTTAAAAGGTCACTCAGAGGTAAGAATTAACATGTTGACACGTTTAACCCCTTTGTCTTGAAAACTTTTGATTTCATTTACAAATGGCTTCTTACGTCCGATAATTTACTCATTCAAGAATACGAACATCATGTGTGGACAACAGAGGCACAAGTTTAGCATGTTGTCACTTTTAGTCCCTATGCATACGTATTTTCAATGTTTGTCAACTTTAGTCCTTCGAACTCAAACTTTTACATGTTTAGGGTTCAGGACACGTGTCTCCACATAATTGGACATGATTTTACGAGGTGTTACATCCTCACCCCCTTAAAAGAAATCTCAACCCCGAGATTTATTGAAACTAATGAGGGTACTTTTGTCACATAGTGGACTCCACCTCCCATGTATATTCAGGGCCTCTACGGGCATCCCATTTTACTTTTACAATCGGTACATGCTTCCTTCGGAGCTTTTTAACCTGTCGATCCTTGATCGATATAGGTCTTTCAACAAACCTCAGGATTTCATCTATCTATACGTCTTTATGAGACATTGCTAGCGATTCATCAGCTAGACATTTCTTTAAGTTGCAGATGTGGAACACATTGTGAATTCCACTAACCTCCTCAGGCAAGTACATCTTACAAGCTACACTTCTGATACATTCGATGATCTCGAATGGTCCAATATACCTTGGGCTTAGTTTTCCTTTCTTACCAAAGCGCATCACACCTTTCCAGGGTGATACCTTCAGTAAGACTTTGTCTCCTACTTCAAACTTTAGAGGTTTTTGCCTCTTATCTGCGTATCTTTTCTGCCTATCTCTGGCAGCCTTTAGGCGATCACGAATTTGGACAATCTTTTCCGTTATTTCAAGGACTATTTTAGGTCCTGATAATTGAGTTTCTCTGACTTCTGCCCAACAGACGGGTGTTCTACACTTTCTTCCATATAAAGCCTCGAAAGGCGCAACCTGAATGCTAGTATGGTAACTATTATTATAGGAGAACTCAATTAAGGGAAAGTGGTCATCCCAGCTACCACCTAAATCAATGACACATGCGTGAAGCATGTCTTCCAATGTTTGAATTGTACGCTCACTTTGCCCATCCGTTTGAGGATGTAAGCAGTATTGAAATTCAAACGAGTGCCCAATGATTGTTGGAAACTTTTCCAAAAATGAGAAGCGTATCTAGTATCCCTATCGGATATAATATATACTGGCACTCCGTGGAGAGATACAATCTCATCCACATACAATTGGGCCAATTTATTGGAGCTATGCGTCTCCTTAATGGGTAAGAAATGAGCTGACTTAGTCAGTCTGTCAACTATGACCCATATTGTATCATTTCCATGCCTAGTTTTAGGTAACTTGGTGATAAAATCCATGGTTACCATTTCCCATTTCCATGTGAGAAGTTTTGGTTGTTGTAGTAGTCTTGACGGCTTTTGATGTCCAACTTTAATATGAGCGCACGTCAGACATTTAGCTACGTGTGTGGCTATGGATCTCTTCAAACCCATCCACCAATAGTTTGCTTTTAAATCTTGATACATTTTGTCACTCCTAGGGTGAACTGAGTATTTGGAGTTATGAGCTTCTTGGAGGATTATATCTCTAAGTCCTCCATGAATGGGAACCCAGATTCGACCATTTAATCTGAGGATTCCATCATTCCCTGGTGACAACTGGTCAAACGTTGCACCTAGTCTCTCTCTTGGAAAGTTAGCTTCCAATACAGCTTCTTTCTGAGCAGCCAACAACCTCTCATTCAAGCTGTTCTTGAGTTTGATACTCTTAGCATTAATCCTTATAGGTTTGACGCTTTCCTTTCGGCTTAGAGCATCAGCGACTACATTCACTTTGCCATGATGGTAGCGAATCTCACAGTCATAGTCATTTAGAGTTTCCATCCAACGACGTTGTCTCATATTGAGATCTTTCTGATTAAACAAGTGCTGGAGACTTTTGTGATCCGAGTAAATCACACACTTAGTTCCATACAAATAATGTCTCCATAACTTAAGTGCAAATACAACGGCACCCAATTCCAGATCATGGGTGGTGTAATTCTTTTCATGCACTTTCAGTTGTCGTGAAGAGTAGGCAATCACTTTTCCTCTTTGCATAAGCACACAACCCATGCCAGTGTGCGAAACATCACAGTAGACAACGAATTCTTCTATTCCTTCTAGCAATGTCAACACTGGTGTCGCAACCCCGACCCCTATCTCCTGGGATCGGGCGGATGCGAACTCAGATGTGGTGGTTTCATTGGTTTATTCATTATTTGGCAGCGGAAATTTCATCAGGACCGTAGTTAGGAAATATTTTATCAGAGTAAAATACCACATTTTCATATTAATGAACACATGGGTAAAACCCAAGTTTCTATTACAAACATCTTTATAGGGATAAACCCTAATTTATTGAATTTAAAACATCGTCTTTTAGGTAACTTTTATAGCCACATTTTCCAAGCCTTCAGTGCTCTCTAGCTGGCTTCTAATTGGCTTTCACATTTTGTTACCTGAAACGCGTTTTAAAAACATTTGTCAGTGGGAAATACTGGTGAGTGAATCCCAGTTTAATCAAGAAGCATTTATCTTTTAACAATACTGAGAGCAATCATAATGTTTATGTCTACACAATTACTCATTCAGTACTGTCAATCCTGACCGGTGGGTCATATTACCCATTGGCTATATCTTTGTCCAATGGTAACATGTTCCACATTTTGTATACAAAACCCCAACATACCGGCAGTAATTGAAGACTACAAAGACTCAATCACTGCTAATTATAATTTAAATAAATAAAGGTTTTGTAAAATAGTTTGCAAAAAGGTTTACAAAAAGGAGATTACTCACATTGCTACTTTAGACTTTTCTTGGTGGATTCCTGGTTATAATCTATTAATTAAACAATGTACGCGTGTTAGTATAATAACCCAATATTTACATTAGTAATACCCTCCCCGAGACGGTATTCCAACGACTACGTCGGGTAGAGCCACGACAGCCGTTACGGAATCCTAGATCAATCGGGCAGTGTATCTAATACGTAACCGGGGTTATAATACTTACAACGGGGCAGAACTTCGTTAATTAGGGGGGTATAACACTCGATTATAGATTTTATGATTCAGAAATTCGAGAGATAGAAAGTGTGATGAACGATTGTGAACTGAGGCCAACGACCTCTATATATAGTGTTGATCTCGCAGTCTCTCGCGGCCCGCGGAGACTTAGGGGTGGTCTTACGCGGCCCGCCACATAGGGGGTCTAGGTTCTAGCTGCCCTGATTCGAACTCGTAGACTTGACACGGATTGGGACACGTGGCGGCACCAGAGGTGTCCTGGTGGCCTAGCTCGTCGCGGCCCGCGACGGAGATAGCTAGGGTCGTCGCGCCCCGCGAGCATCTCTGAAGTTTTGTTTTTTATTTTATTTTTATGAAATTAAAGGTATTTAGGGCCAAATATCGTATACGGGGTGTATTTTAGGATGTATAGGGACATTCAAAATATATATTAAGGGTGTTAGAAATAGTTTAGGAGGGTTGTTATAACTGGAGAATTCCTCAACTTTTGTTTAAGGATCTCAAAAGACTCCTGCTGTTTAGGACCCCAATCAAACTTCACATTCTTGCGGGTCAAAGTAGTTAAAGGTGCGGCTATTCTTGAGAAGTTTTCGATAAACCTTCTGTAATATCCTGTTAATCCCAAGAAGCTGCGAATTTCAGTTGGTGTTTTAGGCGCTTCCCAGTTCATGATTGCTTCTATTTTAGCGGGATCCACTTGGATGTCACGCTCGCTCACAACATGTCAAAGGAATTGGACTTCGCGAAGCCAGAATTCGCATATAGAGAATTTAGCGTAATGCTTCTCTTGTTGTAGCAATCCTAAGATGCACCGAAGGTGTTTCTCGTGATCAGCTTGATTACGAGAGTATATAAGTATGTCATCTATGAAGACGATGACAAACTTATCCTGGTATGGTTTGCAAACCCGATTCATAAGATCCATGAATGCTGCAGGCGCGTTAGTGAGCCCAAAAGGCATCACTAAGAACTCATAGTGACCATACCTCGTTCTAAATGCGGTTTTAGGTACATCCTCAGTTCTAACCTTGAGTTGATGATACCCTAACCTTAAATCAATCTCCGAGAAGAAGCTTGCCCGTTGTAATTGATCGAACAGATTGTCGATCCTGGGCAATGGATAACGGTTCTTGATCGTTACTTTGTTTAGCTCATGGTAATCAATGAATAGACACATTGATCCATCCTTCTTCTTTACAAATAGGATAGGTGCTCCCCAAGGTGACGAGCTGGGTTGTATAAAAGCCTTTTCCAGCAATTCATCCAATTGGGTTTTCAACTCTTTCCTTTCAGTTAGTGCTAAGCGGTAAGGAGCTCGTGCTACTGGTGCTGCTCCAGGCAGGATGTCAATCCTGAATTCTACTTGCCTCTCAGAAGGTAATCCAGGTAATTCGTCAGGGAAGACATCCGGATACTCAGAAATGATTGTGTCACACCCCGATATTTTAACCACAAACTGGTGGGCCCGGTGGGGAGTATCGTGACGTAGTTGATATCATCATAGTCAAATATACACAGTTTATAACACAGTGGAAGTCTTGGTAGAAATTACTATTACAAACCGAAAGTGTAAAGTACGAATAAAAGAATATACAGACGGTTGTAAAGAAAGGATCCACAGGCGGATCTAAATATAATACAAAAACATGTTCAACAGACTTAAGGCATTACGAACTTGTAAGATTCTCTATTTAACACCCAGAAGCTCCCAGCCTAGTACGTGTAGTACCTGTCACTTAGCCTTTTGAAAATACGTCAGTTTTCACTGGTAAATACAATTAACCGACTCTTTTAAAAAACCTTTATGTAAAATTGATTTAGATGCACGAGGCATAAATATTCTTTTATAACTTGGGATAATTATATAAAATAATCTTGTATGCAGATTTATATGTTTGTCGTACGTTCAGGGCCCGGGATAGAAACCGAGACATGATTAATATACACACCACTAATATAAACCCACAAGGAGTTATCCCCAGCAAGTGGGTATATCTTTTTACATACGCAACTGTCAGGTGTATGCCTACACCCCGTGCTTAAGTCGTGGCCATTTACAAATGAAATGAGCCGAGGATATCCAGGACACGGTCGTATTAACCCCCAAATGTTTATGTTATCAAACAAAACAGATTAAAACGGGTTATGTAATTTATTAATCACAATCCGATTAAATGATTTCATACCCGACCAAGCGGTAATATATTTTACCGTATCCCAAGCCCGTATAAGGGAAAATAAGTTAAAAGTATTTACCTGAGCTTTAAAATGCGAGATTTATCTACTCAGCCGCATAATCTACTCAAACTAGTGCAAGTAGCTTTTACCGGGGCTCCTAATCTGGAACGAAGGTTTTATTAACCTATTAGATTACTAACGGGTCTTATTTAAGTTGTAAACTTAGAACGGTTAGTTTAAAGAAGGATTTACAGTACGAAACGCTAGATTAAGAGATGACCGGATTGGAATGTAATTTAGACCTAACAAGTATGGTGACTTGTATATTATGGGTAAACTAAATACATTCTGGAATTTGAAGTTAAATTGATATGGTTATACCCGTTTCGGCTAATTTATGCAAACTAGTTACATAAACCGTACCGTATGCGTATAAGCATAAACGGGTAACCGGATGAGTCATATATAAGTTCCATAATTTATTATGCTTAAAATATGTTATGATATCAGTAGGATATCAACAAATATGCCCAAAAATATTTTAAAACCGAATTAAGCCTCATATGGGCATTTTGATCATTTTATGATTTATAAAAGGGGTTTACATGCAAACCGAGGTTCTGGTCATAAACGTTTTGTAAAAATATTTAAATTATGTTATATTAATAGTAGGATATCATATATATGTGTGGTTTACCATTTATGACAAAACTATGCACCGTAGGGTCATTTTGGTCATTTCACACATAGTTATAAGGACTTAGTTGGGATTCTGAGTTCATGACTTGTATCTACTGTAAAAATATTAGAAATGGTTTATAAAATCAGTAGGTAAAAAGTTTTGGGTGCTAAGTATGGTTTAAAACCATACTATGCACCTTAATGTCGTAAAAATCGGTAACTGATGATTATTTCGATGTTTAGGAATTTATGAGGTTATGACCATCTTTAAATGGTCAAAATAATTTATTTATCATATTATATCAGTAACAAAAAGTTCTTGCGTGTTAATCTTATTTAAAATCCATTTTATGTGTAAAAAGGGCATAATCGTCATTTAATAATATAATACGAAACTTATGCATAAACTCAGTAAGTAATCTGATTTGAAATTCCAATTAGTCCTAGATATGATATTATATCAGTGAGTAATGAGTTTTGATGTTAAAAATACGTTTAAACTCTATTTGCATGCATAAGGGTATTTTAGTCCTTTATGAAGCATGTTTTGCAATTTATTATGTAAGTCCAATCTATGACAAGAATATAATTGCCAAAATATGTTAAATAAATTTACTAATCAAAATATAATTCATTTGCATGTTTGTCAAGAACTGGAAGTCAAAGCAAAAGTCAAGCTTTTGCGACTTTCGGTTGCGAACCGAGCCTAAACTTAAAATTGTCGGGTTGAACATGTCTAAACATGTTCTAATAATATTTACAAAGTTATTAAAGTGATAAAACATATTTTATGACCTCTACATTATCAGATTTGATTTTATTTAAAAACTGACCCGTTTGACTTTTTATGTTAATTACTTTGACCCCCTTTTGAGGGATTAACACCTACCTAATTACGATCACGTAGCCATATTCGTCTCGAACAATGGCAGGACCGTTAAGGTTTAAACTAAAAGTCAATGCTGTTTTGCGGCAACTTAACTTTCGGCTATAAAAAGCCTAAAAACTTAAAAGCAGAGGCTAAGAACACTTACACAAGGTCCTAGCTCGAAACTTGAACTGAGGAGGGCTTCCTTCTTGATCAGGAATCCCAGAGAAGAGATGTAGAAGTTAATTTTGAAGGTGCAAGTTTAAAATGATGAAAGAATGCACCTATTTATAGTGAAACAAGGTGCCTTAGGATCAATCCATGTGTTCTTGAGCATCCT
Source organism: Helianthus tuberosus (assembly GCA_030545235.1). NCBI lineage: Eukaryota > Viridiplantae > Streptophyta > Magnoliopsida > Asterales > Asteraceae > Helianthus > Helianthus tuberosus. Next base: position 8,914 of record JARYGA010060721.1, read on the forward strand.
CAGATAATTACAGGTGTTATGGTGACAGTAAATACCATCAAACAAGCCCTGGTATCGAGAATAAGGCAAGCAATGGCGGTTTGGAAGGCTGCAACATGCAGCTGTCCATTTTTTGTTACTAGGCATTTCCTTGCGGGCCGCGAAGGAATCAGTGTGGGCGGTCGCGCCCCGCGACATTCCTCGTTTCAGGTAAAACAAGTTTCAAACTTGGCAGTTTCAGTCCCTGGTCCTTTATAACTTTATTTAACTTTCATTTTTAGCACTATTGACCCCCAAAGTTAGTTTTTAAGGCTCTTGGGACTTATAACAAACTTCGTTAGGCTTCCGTTTAGTTAGAGATCACCCGAAAGGCACTAATTCCTCTCGTTGACGCTTTTAACCCTTTTTCTTGAGATTTTGCACAACTAATAAACAACGATGCCGAAACCTTATGTAATTATCATTTAGCATTCTCGGAATTATAATTGGACATTACGAAGCTCCTGGTTTGTTAAAAGGTCTCTCAGATGTAAGAATTAACATGTTGACACATTTAACCCCTTCATCTTATATCTTTCATTTGTTTTTCACAAATGGCTTCTTACGCCCAATAATTCACTTGTTTAAGAATACGAACATCGTGTAAGGTTATTCAGAGGCATAGTTTTAGTATTTTGACACTTTAGTCCCTCTGCATACACCTTTTTACCGATTGTTAACTTTAGTCCCTCAAAAGTCAACTTATTACATGTTTCGGGTTTATGACACGTGTCTTTACTTTATTGGAGATGATTTTTGCGAGGTGTTGCAGATTGGGATGTCTTCTAACTTGGGTTTTGGATCATCAACTGTCACCTGTTCCATGTAGATGACGCATCTGCTTTTCAGGCACTTGGATGCTTTGAGTATAGATACATTGTCGGGCAATCCATAGTGCGTATCTCCATGAATGGTGATCGACTTACCAGATGGGGTTTTGATTTTAACTAGTTTCTTGTCCCAGGTAATTTGGGCTTGGTTACGCGACAACCAATCCATGCCTAAAACTACATCAAACCCAGCCAATTTCATTGGCAACAGTGATAGCGGAATAGAATGATTCTTAATGGATATAAAGCATCCATCAAGAAGAGTTGAAGCAGTTTCTAAGGTACCGTCTGCGAGTTCTACCTCATACTTTATGTCTAGAGTTTTAATAGGCAGATTCAGTAATTTACTAAACTTAAGGTCTACAAAAGACTTATAATCTCTTGAATCAAATAAAACTCTAGCATAAACATCATTAATGTGGAAGGTACCTGTTATAACTTTATCATCATTCACTGCCTCCTTGGCGTTCATCTGAAATACCCTAGCATTTGTCTTCTTTGCCTCATCAGGCTTCTTTGTGTTTTTAGGGCAATTAGTCTTAATGTGCCCTTTTTCATTGCAACCGTAGCAGGTTGCATCCTTCAAGTTTCGGCACTCCAATGATTTGTGCCCTTTCTTTTTACAAATCCCACAAGGCTTGGCTTGTGGATCTAGATTGCATTTCCCAAGATTCCTCTTGTCACAGATTTTACACCTGGGTTTGTCACCAAACTGACCCTTATTAAACCCAGAGTTTCCTTTCTTTTTCTTACTTGACTGGTGGGACTGGTCATCCTCTCTCTTTCTTTTCCTGTCCTCAGTGATCCTCCTAGACTTAGTCCTTATTGCATCAAGGGTTAGAGACAGTGAAAGATCTACAGTCGATCTATAAGTGGTAGGCTTTGACGCCTTGCCATGTCCCTTGATTTCAGGGGCTAAACCACAAATGAAATGCACAATGCGTTTTGGCTCTGGAGTGACCAGATATGGGACGAGTCAAGACATTGAATTAAAACTGGTAACATAAGACCTACAATCTAGATATTTCATGACCAAAGTGAGGAAATCAGTCTCCACCTTCTCCACTTCATGCTGTGGACAGTAAGTGTCTTTTATAAGCTCAATAAACTCAGGACAAGAAAGGTTATACAGAGGAATTTTCCCTGTGGATTGCACTAAGGCTTTCCACTATGCCAGGGCGTCGCCTTTGAAGGACTGCGATACAAACTTTATGATGTCCTCCTTAGCACACCCACTGATATCTACAATTGTCTCCATCTCATCCAACCACTTCATGCAATCGATAGCTCCCTTTTCCCCCAGTGAAATCTCTCGGTTTACAAGAGACAAAATATTTGTAAGTGCAACCTTTGTTGTACTGGGGAGTCTGATCAAATACAATCTTTTGGGGTTTGCTTCTCTGATTAGATGAATGTTGAGATTCGTCCTTTTTTGACGTATGCGGTTTTGACAGGGACTTAGAATGGGTTTTCGATCGAGTATTACTCGGCTCCTTAAATGCTTCGTTCATGGCTTTTGCAACTGCAGTGTTAATCATGTCTTGCAGTTCGGCGCCAGTAACATGCAATCTTGTATTATTGTCCCCATCAGCTGGGTGACTATGAGCTTCATCTGAGCCAGCCATGATTTGAATGCTATAAGCAAGAAAATAATTTGTTTAGTTATATAATAAATCATCGCATTTGATGATTATATAGCCATGGTATAAATAAACCATATAGGCAAATAAAATATGTTTAATATCATTTAATTATGCTCCGACTGGTTGCAAATGAACCATTATTGACGTTTAGACAGGATATAATCCTTTATATTTATTAGACAGGGAACATAAGTCACAACTGTCAATGTCGTATAGACATTTTATATAGCACGAAGGCTCGTTTCAAAGGACATTTAGATGGCACAAAAGGCCTTTGTCACTAGGACACTTTAAAATATGATTATAACCTTTTTAGGTCAAAGGTTTTAAGGGTCGAACATAGTTCATCGCCTTTTGATAGGAAGTTATAGGATATAACTATCCTTGTCATGAAAACAATATAAATTGGCCCGTAAGCAGAACACCTCGAATGGATGTTTTGATAACGTCATCATATTCGACGTTTCTAGCCATGATTCACATTGATCATTTAGGCTATGTAAGAGCTTGAAAGGCAGGTGTGGTTTCTCAAGTCACACTGCCAGGAGTGTTAACAGGTTTCTAGGTGTTAACAGGGATTTATTGTCTTAAGAGGGTTATACCATCATAGCCATTTATATTTTGGCTAGGTTATACCTTTAAGATTATCTTTTGAAATTTCAAAGCAGATCAATTAATATTGAAATGATTAATTGCATGTTGATGTAATGAAAATACATGTGTATAAATTTCAAAAGAAAATACCATTAATAGTACTAAGGATTACATAAGCTGCTGATGAAACAATGGTTAACCGGGTGGGGTTAACTCACTGGTCTCGTCAAGTAGGGTTAATCCCTTCTTTTCGAGGATCGCTGGCTGGATCGTCCGCTGGTTGGTTTCCTGCACAAGGAAACAAGCCGTGACTCGTAACAAGGAGGATGAGGTGGGGGGTGCTCCTTGTTACCACTCTCCGGCGTGAGAATCAGTAGTTTGCTTGGGAAGCAAAGTGTGATAGTAGTAATAGTGAGAGAGTTGAGAAGTGATACCTCAAACCTGGTTTGGGATGCGTATTTATAGCCGAGGAGTGAAGGAGAGTAGTTGAGTAGTTAGTCTGACATCGCACAGTCTTTTGTAGGTGTGTCAGACCTGTCAGTTATGGTGGTGATGCCACGTCCTACTGTGGTGTCAGACTGTTGCACACATGTGGGCTAGTAGGCGACTGTTCTCAGTGCCACTAGCACTGAGTGTCAGACCCACTTGCCTTGTAGGCAGGATGCGGTGCTAGGCCGCATCGCTGCTTGCGGTAACTGATGCTGTTCCCGCGTTCTTGTTCTGGCCAAGATGTATGCGGAATGCGGTGCCGTGCCGCATCACCGTTTAGTGATTGTTACTGTTGTCCAGATCCCTTGTCGTGACGAAAATGTTCATATGATGCGGTGCCAGGCAGCATCTCTATGCGTAACATGTGTTCTTGTACTTAAGGTAAGTCTTCTCATCAATGGACAGATTGGTTTCAACCGCTGTGTTCGCGCGTGCCCGTACGGACACAGATAAGTTCTTGCTGGTGGGGGTTTTTGATAAGGGTAATGGTCACTCGCGGTCGTGCTGATGCGAGATCTGGGACCATACCCCTTCAAGTCCCCCCAGTCTAGTGTTCCTTCCTTATGCAAGTTGCATGTGGGAGGGATACTGGACTATGGTGTTTAGAAGGTAGAATATGGGCCATGCAGATGGCTCCTACTTTCAGTAAATCAAGCTGCTGACCTGTTCGTTCGGACCACTGTCCGGTCAGTAGGTCGTTCGAGGGGATTATTTCTTCCTTTGAGAAGGATGTGTTTGTGTATGATGGTTTGAATTTTGATGTTTTCGTTGTAGCTTTTGAAAACATTGAATTCCGCACCGGTGAGCAAGTTCCGTCTGATGCGGAATTCTTAGCCGAGGATTTGATGCGGTAAAATGGTCTACCGTTTTCTGATGTCATCAGCCACCTGTTGGTGTTTCGAACCAACCTTTGAAACTAGGGTTGTTCACGAGCCGAGCTGAACCGAACGGACCTTTGCTCATGCTTGGCTCATTTATAAACTGAACCAAGAGGAGCGACTCATTTAGAGCCGAGCCTCAAATCAAGTGAGCATTTTTCGAGTGGTAGAAAGTCCGAGCGAGCGTCGAGCGAAGTTCGAGCGATTTGGACAACTGTGTCGCCCAATTTAAATTTTATGAGAGTGATAGTGACAATGTTGGGTAGCAAGTTTTTATATCTTTAAAAACATGCACATTTAACGGCATAATATTTTTCTTATGAATAACAATGTTGTGGCCAACGAGACGATGATTATATTGCACGAACAATTACGTTGAGAGCAGGGGACGATCGACTTAGGGTAACGACATGAAATATTGAGGCGAGGAGCAGACTATCGTTTAATGGCTTATGATTTAACATTTAGATTTGATATTAATTTTTTATTGGCGTGGTTGGGCTAGTATGTATAAATATAGTTGTAAATTTGTATTTAGTGGAACAAAATCTAATAGAGTGGTACATATGAAACTCTAAATTTAATTTATATTTAAGTATATACGTATGTGTAATGTGTGTGTATATTTGGGTGTGTGTATATATATGTATAATTTATATTTGTGTGTATATACGTGTAAATGTATATGTATATATACTAATTAAAAATAATAATTCGAGCCGAACCGAGCCGAGTGGACCTTTGCTCATGCTTGGCTCATTTACAAACCGAACCGAGCAGAGCGGCTCGTTTACAACCGAGCGTTAAATCAAACGAGCATTTTCCGAGCAACTTCCGAACGAGCGTCGAGCGAGCGATGAGCGGCGAGCAATTTGAACGGCCCTATTTGAAACGGTGACTGAAGATGTTAGCAGAGTTCGAACCAACCTTTGAGATGGTGACGGAAAGTGTTCAGCAGGGTTCGAACCAACCTTTGAGATGGTGACGGAAGGTGTCCGTTACCGCAACTCTAGTTGTAACCTCTATGTCAGCTTATGCAATGTTTGTAAGTACTTTGCTCAAGCTCTATGTTCAACTGGACATTCAACGATGATCCCTGCTTTGTGGGGTGTTCGTGTTTCTCCAGTTTAGCTCTCTAGTAACCGCACGTCCTCTGCGGTTTAGCTCTCTAGTAACCGCACGTCCTCTGAGGTTTAGCTCTCAAGTAACCGCACGTCCTTTGCGGTTACCTCGTTGCCGCACCTTGTTGGCCATGTGCGTTTGAGCCACGTGGGGTAGTTGCGTCATTGTTGGCCATGTTTGGTCGAACAATGTGAATCTGGAGTATGGGTAGATAAACATGGTCATAGGCATGGTTGTGCCCACCATTGTTTATTCTATGCGGTCCATAGGTGAGTAAGCAGTCATAAGCAGACTTGTTACCACTGTTCTGGAGCTATTTTCCTTCACGCTTTGGTGGAAAGTTGTTTTCCTTAAAGTAGTGTCGCCAGAGGAGATCACCTTAGATACTTGGGAAGTTGGGTGAAACTCTTCCGCATTCATTCTGTAACCACTTTCCTTCACGTTTAGTTGGAAAACAGTTTTCCTAGAAGTAGCTTTGATAAACCGCGTGGCGGTTTAGTCGTGGCTCTTCCATAGCTACCGTTAGGGTAATTATATTCCGCCGCAGCTACTCGTGAGTGTCTGCGGTTTGCATCAAAGAACTCGCTTCTAGAGAGTTTGAAGCTTGGATGTGGCTCTTGAAGGATCAGGAGTCAGGGTTGCTGATGTGCGGTTGCTCAGCATACTTGTCCTGTATCCTAAGGAGAAGCTGTTTGCGTTCCCTCCGTGGTTGTGAACCGGACACGAGGGATTTGAAACTTGAAGAAGCTTGTATGGAACGCGGTTGGCCGCATCCTGAGAAGCAGTTTTCGCAGTCCAAAGAACCGCCCTGGTTCTGAGTATCTGAGACACCTGTACGGGTTCGTGTGTGTCATCTCCGCATATTCCACGTGTGCTCGTGGGTAAGTGCGGTTATTGTTTATACCCCTTTATATGATGTAGAGATATATATTTTTGCCTTTTTTGAGGGGTATGTAAAAAACGACATGCGGTATGGGTTATGGTGCGGTAAACTAGAGAAACTGCATGCCGCTTATATTTGGATAATGTTGTCGCTTGTGCGCTGCATACGTGGCTAAACGCACGTGTGGGTTGGTGAAAGTTGGTAGGATTCTGTCATGTGCTGATCTGAAAGGACGTTTGCACTGCCCGTGGTCATAAATGCACTGTAGCAAGTAGTGTAAAAGTCTTTTCTGTCAGGCGCGTGGACGGCCACGTGCGCGTGGTAACCGTCAGCGGAAACGTCGCTGAACACGTGGCGACACGTAATTGGCCCTTTTTGAACGTGATGAGTCGGTTTACTGCATCGCATTAATTGCGATGAGTATATAAGGGGAAACCATTCGTGGTTTCCCCACTTATTCAAAAATTTCAAAATTTTTCCGGTGAAAAGAGTGTACTCTCTTTGTCTTCTCCGATAAGCTTCATCTGAATTTCCGGTCAAGTTTCTGGGTTTTTTTGTAAACTCATTCTTCTATCTTCTTTATTCCTAATGGCTGAACCATCTGATCCACACCATTCTGAGGGTGAAAACCCTGAACATTCTTCGCCGGTGGCTGGGGAAGAAGAGGAAGACGGTGGTAGTGCCCCTGCTGGTGGCCTACCAGGGTTGAAGTGGTCGAAGGTGTCGTTTAACCAACTGATGACCAGCACCCAGATGCCCCAGGAGTTTGGGGCTGTTTATCCCAAGGAGGGTGACACCGGTGCCGATGCTCCTGCCGGTTATGTCACCATGTGGGCTGATTCTTTCATTGATGGTAACCTTCGTTTACCGTTAACTGTTTTTGTTGCTGAAGTTTTGGAGTATTACAAACTCCATATCTCCCAGATGAGTCCTTTCGGGATGATTCGTATTAGAAACTTTGAGTACACTTTTCGTGCTCTTGGTTTGCCGGTTACCGTTGATAATTTCCGGTGGTTCTATCAGTTGACGGTGAACACCGGGTTCTTTTCTTTCAGCCAACGGTATGGAAGCACCAAGCTGATGACCCCTCCGAAGGGTATTTCAAAGTGGAAATTCAAGTTCTTCTATATTAGGGCTGCCGCGGTTATTGCTAACATGACCTTGCAGAATGTTAATGAGACCATCCCGGTGGAGGATATTGCTCTACCCAATGCGGAGACTGTGGAGTGGTTCCCGAGGTTGAGGATCTGATACCAATTGTTGGATCTGAGTTTGGTTTTGATTGTATTTTACGTTTGAAAATAAGATGGAAATGAATGAGTTGTGCAGCGGAATTAAGATGGAAACAAACTTTTCATACAATCAAACGAGAGTATTGCTTTGATCAAAACACTTTTCACAATGAACCGAAAGATTGAATTTAATTTCAACAACGATTACAAAGTAATGCTTGATACAAACTCCCCCTTAGCCAGAGCTCAGTGTTTGTTCGTGCAGGAAAACAAGTTTGCAAAGAGCTAATAGAACAGTACAGAGCACTGTTCTATTTATAGGCACTAGTAAACCACTGAGCATCTGAGCTGACGTCACCATGAAAGTGACATCTAACCTCCTAACAAACTCTAACCTCTGATCTATACAAACACTGCTATACTAACTACTGCTATTACATTTCTTTACATAAAAGATACTTAAACACCTGCTGTATCCTTCCACTGCTGTGAACCCGACAGTGCTTGTCCGGATCAGCAGTACTTGACTCAAGGTAGTAGATTGAGTAGCAGAGCTCTAGTCTTCCATCAGCCTTTACTAGAGCAGCAGATTGTCGGTCAGTGGCTTGTACGATCAGTAGATAGAAGGTCAGCAGATGTTGAAACCACTTTCAAGGGGAGAGACTTGTATGTAACATCTGCTTATTCTGGATCCACTGCTCTGACCCAGTTTTGGCTTTAATTATCTGTTCCTCTGATAGGGTTCAATACCAACAACTATTGAGCATACGCAGCTGGACAACAATCAGTTGTGGGTGCTGCGGATGATGTTGAGCAGGCCTGACAGGTATGCAAGGCCCGTTGTGCGGGAAAAAAATGGTGGTAAGTGTTCTTACTCTTGTGCGGTTTCTTTATCCCCTTGCTTGTTACTGATTTGTAAGTATACTATTAGAGGTTGCTGAGCTGTGGAAGATATTTGATCCGACCTTTACAGGCAAGGTTGATATTGTTAAGTGTGTGGAAGGTGAAGGTTTTAACTTGTCTATTGTCAACAACTTCCGCGTTCCTAAACGCGAGGCACTGAACGCACCCCTGCCGCAAGGCAAAGGTATAATCCATAACCTTCTTACTTGTCTTGTCACCTTGCTGATCTTCTTGTTTGATGATCTAAACATAGGTACTCTTGGGGTCCTGGGTAAATTTGAGTTGAAGGGTGCTCCCAAGAAACTTGTGGAGAAAAAGCATGCAGAGAAGGTTGTGCGGGGTCGCGGCAAGAAAAAGCCTGAGGCTGGCGTTGTTCCTCCGTTGGTGCCGCAGGCGGCAGGTATCTCTCGTTCTTGTTTCCGCAGATATACCGATTACGTGGTAGTATCTGACACTCTTGAGGGTTTGGGTGTTCCAGGTGGTGGTGCGGTTGCAGGTGGGACCTCTGCGGGTTCCAAGCCTGCTGATGAGAAGAAGAAGAGAAGGGCAGAGAAGGCTGTTGATGCCGGTGAGAAGAAGCGTCTGAAAATACAGACCAAACGGGCAGTTGTTGTGAAACCCTTGGTTGCTTCTGGTAAGTGATTCATAACTTTTACAAGTATTTTGTCTTTGTACTTGTATTTAAAGTGTTTTTGCATTGTTTACAGAACCGCAAGATGAAGGGTTTTCTATGTTTGATGCTCCTCATTCTCCCCCGCATGACACAGCTACAGATGCGGGGGTTAATAAAGAATTTACCAGAAGCCCTTCGATCAAGGTGGTGCCTGAGCCCTCTGTGCGGGTGGAGGTTACTGGGAAGGGGCCTGCGGCTCATATCTATGACACGGTGGACTCCCATGATAATCTGGTCTCCCCGCAGGACACTGATGATCTGAACTTGAAGTTTGCTTATACTGAGAGGAAGAAATCTCCTGCTGCTGAGAAAGCTTCTGGTTCTGCTTCTGGGGGTGCGGGTTTTAAAGGGACTCCTATTCAGCCTGAAGAGTCTGAATTGGAGTTCTATTACCGCACCTATACTGAAGACCGGGCCATGACCTATCACCGCCCCCATGGACTGTACTTCAAGGGGATGATATTTCTGCTGACCCCTCCGCGTATAAGGAGATCTTGGGTGGTTTGGGCACCCCATTTGAAGTCAATCGGGCCCGTTCTTTGCCAAGTGAGGTCCAGATTAATCAACTCTCCTCCATGCTTGTGGGGAGTTCCATAATGGCAAATGCCATTATGGAAAACTACAAGGTGCTGGGGCGCAAGGAGGAGGAAAATGCGCGTTTGCGGGCTGAGGCCGAGGAGTTGGCGAAGGCTGCACGTGAGGGTGCAGAGCAGCTTGAAAGGCAGAAGGCTGCTTTTGAGAAGCATAAGCAGACTGAGGAGTGGGCTGCAACTGCTGAGCTTAAACAGGTTCGTACCCTTGCAAAACTGCTTTCTGATGAGCGCAAGAGTTGGAAAGAATCTCTTTCTAATGAGCGTAAGACACTTTCTGATGAGCGCAAGGCTTGGAAAGAATCTTGGGCCAAACACAATGAAACTCTCTTTCGTGTTCGTCAGGAGCTTACCAACAGCAAGGCAGCGAATGCTGCTTTGATTAAGGAGAAAGGCGCAGCTGATGCGGCTGCCAAAGAGGCCAAGGAGGCGGAGGCCCATGCTGCGAAGGCTCTTGAAAGGGCAAATACTGACCGCAGAAATTTGGACAAAACTGTTCAGGTCCTCGAGGTATGAATCTCTTTTGCTCTTGAATTTGCATATATATCTCACAAGTATGTTGATTATCTTTGTGTACTTGTGTTTTCTTTGTTAAAAGGCTGAAGTGCGGAGCCGGTAGCCGCTATTGAGGAGGTCAGTGGCCGTGCTGCCGATGCTGAAGCGCGGGCGAGGGAGGTTGCAAAGGCTAGAGATAGCCTTGCTTCTTCACTCGATCTGCTCAAGGACAATCGCGAATGGATGCGTATGCACGGTATCGGGCATGTAAGTATCCGTTGCCTTTGTTATCTTTTTTAGATTTGCCATTGATAACCGTTCGAGATCGACACTTCTTTTAAATGCCCCTAATTGAAGAGGTAGATTGTTGAACTTCCGGTTTTTCAAAGCTTCGTGAGTTTTTACAAATGGTCGTCCCAACATTAGAGGGGCGTCATCGAGGATGACAAAGTCGGTTGGTATTACCATTTGATTTGTTTGAACCAACACATCCTCAACTATACCGATTGATTTTATTACTTTCCGATTGGATAGAAAAATGGGTATTTGAAGTGGATAAAAATCACCAATACTTAATTTTTTGAAAATGTAGTTAGGCATTATGTTAACACAAAGATCTTTATTGATTGTGACATTACTAATAAATGAATTTTGAAAGAAACATGGAACCGGTGTAATGTTAATTTCAAATGGGTCTTCTTTTATTAGCGAGGTTTGATCATTAGTTAACTTAACACTTACCGTTTCGTCAATTTTAGTGTTAATGTTTAACTCTTTTAAAAACTTAGCATGAGTGGGTACTAAACAATGATTTTCAAAAGAAGGTGACAAGAGATTAATTTCTTCAAAATTAGACTCTTCTTGAATTTTAACGTTGTCGGACTCACCTTTTTCGTTGTTTAACTCATGTGTCGGTTTTTCACTTATTTGTTCTTCCATTTTTACATTTTCAGTTATCTCTTCCTTTTTTAATTCTTCTCTTGCGCGGGACTCCTCTTCCCTTGCGCGAGATTCTTTTATACAACGATCGATAACTCTAATGTGTTCTAATATCCTATCTGTCACTTCGGTTATGGAGAAAGAATCGGGATTTTCTAAGCTTGAATCCGGTTGTTCGACCCTTTGTTCCTCATAATACCCATATGAAGTCGATGGTTCGCACCATTGTTCTTCATTGTAAGCATATGATGGATAAGGTTCGTAGTTTTGTTCTTCATAATACTCATATGAGGTGGGTTGTTCATGCCATGGTTCCTCATAATAAGCATACGAAGGTGGTGGCTCATATCTTGGTTCCTCAAAGTATGAGTATGAAGGCTCATACCTTGGTTCATCAAAATATGAGTATGAGGGAGGAGGTTCATACCTTTGGTCTTCATAGGATGTGTATGAAGTTGATGGCTCGTACCTAGGCTCCTCATAGTAGGTGTATGAATTGGATGGTTGATATGAGTGATTATTTTGAATCGAGCGTGAGTTACGACAATTAGTGCAATAATTACCCCTATAATCATCCTCCTCATAGGTGTAGTTGTAACCTCCTGAGTATTGATCCATGAGAATCACTCAGCAGACCACAACCGAGTCTCGAGATCAGAAAACAAAAATAAAAACGGAAACAGAAACAGAGGCTGGACACGGCCCCGTGTTCAGTGAGCACGGCCCCGTGTTCAGAATCTGTATCTGGGCGTTTTAATTATATTTACTGATCTAGTTGAGCACGGGGCGTGTTCAGTGAGTACGGCCCGTGTTCAAGCTACTGTTACTGGTTGTTTTTGTGAAAATGTGCAGCACGGCCCCGTGTTCAGTGAACACGGCCCCGTGTACAGGTTACTGTAAATGCAAAACTAAACTAAAATGCAGAAAAATGTGCGCGCGTTTAAAAAGGTTTTGAAAAACTGATTAGGCCGTCGATTTTAAGCTTTCTTAAAATCCTTGTGTCCCCGGCAACGTGTGGGAAAATATGGGTGACGGAAAAAGGTCTTGACCACCTAGACTTTAATTTATCAGGAAACAATCGAAGTCGTGAATTAAACAAAAGAACTAGATCTCCTACCCGAAATTCATTGGGTTTAATATGTTTGTCATGCAAATTTTTCATTCTTTCCTTATAAATTTCGGAGTTTGAGTATGCGTAATTCCTAAGTTCGTCTAATTCATTTAATTGACAAAATCGATTTTTACCAGCAAATTCTAAATCTAAGTTTACATTTTTGATTGCCCAGTAGGCTTTGTGTGCAATTTCTACTGGCAAGTGACAACTTTTTCCAGACTAGCTTATATGGGGTTGTGCCTATTGTTGTTTTATAAGCAGTTCGAAAAGCCCATAAAGCATCATCTAATTTATCCGCCCATTCCTTTTTATTTAACCCTACGGTTTTTTCGAGTATTCGTTTTAAACCTCTATTAGTCACTTCGGCTTGTCCGTTTGTTTGAGGGTGATACGCTGTTGAGACCCGGTGATAGACCCCATATCTTGTTAAAAAAAATTCGAGTTGATGGTTGCAAAAATGGGTACCTCTATCACTTATTAATGCTTTAGGTGTGCCAAAATGAGAGAATAATTTTTTCAGAAATCTTACCACGACTCTTCCATCATTTGTTGGAAGTGCCTCGGCCTCGGCCCATTTAGACAAGTAGTCTACTGCCACAAGTATATATTTGTTTCCTTTCGATGGTGGGAAAGTTCCCATGAAGTCGAGTCCCCACACATCAAAAATTTCACAAACAAGAATGCCATTTTGTGGCATTTCGTTTTTGGAAGAAATATTACCTGTTCTTTGGCAAGCATCACATGTTTTGACAAGACTTTGGGCGTCTTTGTAAATGGTTGGCCAATAAAATCCTGAATCGAATACCTTTCGTGCGGTACTAGCGGCACCATGATGCCCTCCGTATGGACCTTCGTGACAATGGCGAAGAATTCTTCGTGCTTCGCTACCATGTACACATCGTCGGACTAGTTGGTCGGCACACATTTTGAAAAGATAGGGATCTTCCAAAAAATAGTGTTTCACATTGGCAAAGAATTTTTTTCTTTGATGATGTGGCCACCCTTTTGCGACTATACCGCTAGCTAGGTAGTTAGCATAGTCGGCGTACCATGGTTCTTCCTTGTATTCCACCATTTCCAGGGACTCAGTTGGCAATTTTTCATTGATTTGCTCGTCCCTGGTTGCCTCCAAAGCTGGGTCTTCTAAGCGCGAAAGATGATCTGCTGCGGTATTTTCTGCTCCTCTTTTGTCTCTGATTTCAATGTCAAATTCTTGGAGGAGTAGAATCCACCGAATCAAACGTGGTTTTGCGTCCTGCTTCTTGAAGAGATATCGAATGGCTGCATGATCTGTATAGACTATAGTTTTAGAAAGAACAAGATAAGAACGAAATTTATCAAAAGCAAATACCACAGCTAGTAATTCTTTTTCAGTTGTTGTGTAATTTTCTTGTGCATCATTAAGTGTTTTACTAGCATAATAAATTGGGTGGAAATGCTTTTCTTTTCTTTGTCCCAAGACAGCTCCAACTGCAAAGTCACTAGCATCACACATGATTTCGAAAGGAAATTTCCAATTAGGCGCTATCATGATAGGTGCATTGACTAACATTTCCTTTAAGGTTAGAAATGCTTGGTTGCAGTCCTTGTCAAAGATAAAAGGAGCATCTTTTTCAAGTAATATCGTTAGAGGCCTTGAGATTTTAGAAAAGTCTTTGATAAACCGCCTATAAAATCCGGCATGCCCTAGGAAACTTCTGATAGCTCTTACGGAGGATGGAGGTGGTAATCTAGAAATGGTATCTATTTTGGCTCGATCCACCTCCATTCCTTCGCTTGAGATCTTGTGACCGAGTACTATTCCCTCTGTTACCATGAAATGGCATTTTTCCCAATTAAGGGCGATGTTAGTTTCCTCACATCGGGATAGCATTCGTTCAAGGTTATCGAGGCATTGGTCGTATGAATCCCCAAAGATAGAAAAGTCATCCATGAAGACTTCCATTGTCTTTTCTATCATGTCATGGAAGATAGCTACCATGCAACGTTGGAATGTTGCGGGGGCATTACATAGACCAAACGGCATGCGTCGATAAGCAAAAGTTCCATAGGGACATGTGAAAGTTGTCTTTTCTTGGTCTTCGGGTGCTATTGGGATTTGAAAGTAACCTGAAAAAACCATCCAAGAAACAGTAAAATTTATGACCGGATAATCTTTCTAACATTTGATCAATGAAGGGTAAAGGAAAGTGATCTTTTCTTGTTGCTTCATTTAATCGTCTATAATCTATACAAACTCTCCATCCTGTGACGGTTCTCGTTGGTATTAATTCATTCTTTTCGTTAGTTATTACCGTCATACCTCCTTTCTTTGGAACCACTTGGACGGGACTCACCCACGGACTATCGGAGATAGGGTAGATAAGTCCGGCGTCAAGTAATTTGATGACCTCGTTTTTAACCACTTCTTGAACATTTGGATTCACTCGACGTTGTGGTTGTATGACCGATTTGTAGTCATCATTCATCAAAATTTTGTGTGTGCACATAGAAGGACTAATTCCTTTTATGTCTACAAGTTTCCAAGCTATTGCATTTTTATGGTTTTTCAAAAGACTAATTAATTTTTCTTTTTCTAAGCTATTTAATTTAGACGAAATAATTACAGGTAAATTACCCTCTTTGTCTAGAAAAGCATATTCCAAACCTTTTGGAAGTTCTTTGAGCTCAAGTGGTGGGTCTTTAGGAGACTCCTTATTTGGTTGCTCATTTCGATCAAGAACTTTAAAAGTTTGTTCTATGGCGACCTCTTCTTCAACAAAGTGGTCAATCTCTTCACTTGTATCGGGTGGTTCATCTTCATCTTCAATTAGGGGGTCATTATTGCCGAATGGATATTTCATTGACCGTTCGAGATCGACACTTCTTTTAAATGCCCCTAATTGAAGAGGTAGATTGTTGAACTTCCGGTTTTTCAAAGCTTCGTGAGTTTTTACAAATGGTCGTCCCAACATTAGAGGGACGTCATCGAGGATGACAAAGTCGGTTGGTATTACCATTTGATTTGTTTGAACCAACACATCCTCAACTATACCGATTGATTTTATTACTTTCCGATTGGATAGAAAAATGGGTATTTGAAGTGGAGAAAAATCACTAATACTTAATTTTTCGAAAATGTAGTTAGGCATTATGTTAACACAAAGATCTTTATTGATTGTGACATTACTAATAAATGAATTTTGAAAGAAACATGGAACCGGTGTAATGTTAATTTCAAATGGGTCTTCTTTTATTAGCGAGGTTTGATCATTAGTTAACTTAACACTTACCGTTTCGTCAATTTTAGTGTTAGTGTTTAACTCTTTTAAAAACTTAGCATGAGTGGGTACTAAACAATGATTTTCAAAAGAAGGTGACAAGAGATTAATTTCTTCAAAATTAGACTCTTCTTGAATTTTAACGTTGTTGGACTCACCTTTTTCGTTGTTTAACTCATGTGTCGGTTTTTCACTTATTTGTTCTTCCATTTTTACATTTTCAGTTATCTCTTCTTTTTTTAATTCTTCTCTTGCGCGGGACTCCTCTTCCCTTGCACGAGATTCTTTTATACAACGATCGATAACTCTAATGTGTTCTAATATCCTATCGGCCACTTCGGTTATGGAGAAAGAATCGGGATTTTCTAAGCTTGAATCCGGTTGTTCGACCCTTTGTTCCTCATGATACCCATATGAAGTCGATGGTTCGCACCATTGTTCTTCATTGTAAGCATATGATGGACAAGGTTCGTAGTTTTGTTCTTCATAATACTCATATGAGGTGGGTTGTTCATGCCATGGTTCCTCATAATAAGCATACGAAGGTGGTGGCTCATATCTTGGTTCCTCAAAGTATGAGTATGAAGGCTCATACCTTGGTTCATCAAAATATGAGTATGAGGGAGGAGGTTCATACCTTTGGTCTTCATAGGATGTGTATGAAGTTGATGGCTCGTACCTGGGCTCCTCATAGTAGGTGTATGAATTGGATGGTTGATATGAGTGATTATTTTGAATCGAGCGTGAGTTACGATAATTAGTGCAATAATTACCCCTATAATCATCCTCCTCATAGGTGTAGTTGTAACATCCTGAGTATTGATCCATGAGAATCACTCAGCAGACCACAACCGAGTCTCGAGATCAGAAAACAAAAATAAAAACGGAAACAGAGGCTGGACACGGCCCCGTGTTCAGTGAGCACGGCCCCGTGTTCAGAATCTGTATCTGGGCGTTTTAATTAAATTTACTGATCTAGTTGAGCACGGGGCGTGTTCAGTGAGCACGGCCCGTGTTCAAGCTACTGTTACTGGTTGTTTTTGTGAAAATGTGCAGCACGGCCCCGTGTTCAGTGAACACGGCCCCGTGTACAGGTTACTGTAAATGCAAAACTAAACTAAAATGCAGAAAAATGTGCGCGCGTTTAAAAAGGTTTTGAAAAACTGATTAGGCCGTCAATTTTAAGCTTTCTTAAAATCCTTGTGTCCCCGGCAACGGCGCCAAAAACTTGATGCGTGTGAAGTGTTATATATATTAGGTGTATATTTTAAGCCCCTTTAACACTTATTTTTAGCCAAGTTTTAAATTTATAAAACACGATATTTCACTAACACTAAACACACATATGGGCAAGTGCACCCATCGTGAGCGTAGTATAGTGTTGGTAAGATACCGAGGTCGTCCAAGGACACAAGAGCTTTTAGTACCGGTTTTTCCTCAACGTCTAATCAAAATAAAAAGTTTAGAAAAATGTTTTAAACTAAGAAAAATAAAAACTAACTAAAAATGCTGAAAAATAAAATAAAAAGAAAAACAGATAGACAAGATGAATCACTTGGTTCCGACTCGTATCTAGTGTAACCTTTGATTATTTCCTCACTTTTGCACTATTTTAAGAGATTATCTTAGTTATTGTAGTAGGCCCCTGTTTTGAAGGTGACGTTACCCTCACCCCAGTAGTAGGCCCCTCTTTTGAGTCAGCAAGGATACAATCCTAAAAGGGTGGATTATTGGAAGATAATTAATTAAGTTATTAATGCAAATTATCCCTCTTTTGGAGGTGACGTTACCCTCGACTAAGTAGTCTGAGTCAGCAGGGATACAGTCCTAAATAGCCGGGTTATAGTATTAATAGTAGTTAACTTATGAGGGGATCAAAGAGTTTGGACCCCCGCCATCCAATACTGTTAAGTATTGAAGGAGGTCCTACTAAATTTGACCCAGGTCCATTGCAGGACCTCTAAACGCTGAACAATGGCAAGACCTTTACCAAACTGTTCCCTTAACCCCCGACCAGGTAGCCAACATACCTCCATATAGACCGTGGAGATATGAATGGTGAAAATCTTTTATTTTATATAGATAGTAAAATAATGCCAAGACACCACGGACAAACGATAAGGAAAGATCACCTTCAACATAAGCAACTAGTTATTAAAGTCATTAATACAAAACCAAATAAAAAGTGCAAAAGATTAGAAATAAAAAGTATTAAACTAGACACTTTGTCTTCACCAAGTGACGTAAGAGACTTAGGCAAACATGGCCTTGATTGTCAAGAACTCTTACGATCAATCTTGGATCCCGAGACGACTCACACACTCTACGATGGACAATGGATGATGGTGGTGGATGATGGTGTTATGGTGGTGGTGGGTGGTGGGTGAAGTGTGAGAGAGGTGGTGTGCCAAGGGATGGTTTGAGCTTGAGCCAAGCACTTCTATTTATAGGCTGAACAGAAGCTCGGGCATGGCCCCGTGTCCAGTGGGCACGGCCCCGTGTCCACATTCTTCTCTTTCTTCATTTAATGCAGTTTTGTCTTTTTAGTTGACCATGCCCCCGTGTCCGCTGAGCACGACCCTGTGGTGCAGAAGAATCTTTGTACTATGCAGATTTGCTGGATTGTGCGAACCTTATAATTGACCACGGCCCCGTGTCCGCTGAGCACGGCCCCGTGGTGGGCAATAGAAGCTTCTACCACTTTGTCTTTTCTGCTGACACTTGGGCACGCCCCCGTGCTGGCTGAGCACGGGGCGTGTTCAGGCTTCTGATCTCTTGTTTTGCTTGGGAAGATGCTGTCGTGGGGTCGGGCATGTCACGTCTTGTTCCTTTTCTTGTATTTATGTTAGATTTTGATGTCTTTTTGCTTCTTTTGTTAATTTGAGCTCATTTAATCATGAAAATACAAAAGGAAGACAAAAGCACACTTTTTTCCAACATTAGTACTAAAAAAGGGTTAGTTTTATGCCTCATTTGATGAAATTTATATGTTGCATTTTTAACACATCATTCCGCGTTAGACGCTTCATTGTCACGAAGGACGTAGTCTCCCGGGTTGAAGGTACCAATGCGGACGCGTGCATTGTAGTACTTTTCAAGTTTGGTTTTGTACTTGGCCTCATTGATGGCAGCGTTTTCACGCCTTTCTTCCAGGAGGTCCAAGTCAACCCTGCGTTCCTCATTGTTGTCTATCTTGTTGATAGCCAACATTCTAGGTGAAGGGAGGCCTACTTCTGCGGGGATCACCGCTTCAGTGCCATAGACCAGGCTGAAGGGTGTCTCACCGTTACTTGTCTTTGGGCTTGTCCTGTGGGCCCATAACATACTTGGGAGTTCATCAACCCAGCCGCGTCTGGCTGTTCCCAACCGTGCTTTGATGCCTTCGACTAAACTTTTATTGATACTCTCGACTTGGCCATTCCCTTGCGGATGTGCCACTGAGGAGAATATGTGTTCAATGTTTAGCTCCTTTAGCCATTTTTTAAAGTCATCGGCAGCGAAGTTGGTACCGTTGTCGGTAACAATGCACATTGGTAGTCCGAAACGGCAGATAATATGTTCCCAGACGAATTTCCTTGTTATCATAGCGGTGGTTGAGGCGAGCGGTTTTGCCTCTACCCATTTTGTAAAGTAATCAACAGCCACTATGATAAATTTCACTGCACCTGGTGCGTCTGGAAATGGTCCCACCACATCGATTGCCCATTTCTGGAATGGCCATGCGGTGGTGACGGGGATCAGGTTGTTCTTGGGGTGCAAGGTCTTGGGAGCATGTCGCTGACAATTGAAACACTTGCGCAAGATTTTGACTGCGTCCAGGTGCATGCCGGGCCAGTAGTACCCGGCATTCATGATTTTGGCCACCACCATGCGTGGGCCAGCATGTATGCCACATATTCCTTGGTGTATTTCTCTGATAAGGTATGTGGCATCTTGGGGGTCGACGCATCGTAGGAGTGGCCCCAGGTATGATTTTCGGTATAAGATACCGTCTCCCATTTGGTAATGACACGCTTTGTATTGCAACTTACGTGCCTCTGTCTTGCTTTCGGAAGTAACACTTGATTGCAAGTATGCAATGATCGGGGTCATCCAGGATGTTGTACCGTATTGGATGACATTGACTTGGCGCAAGGGTACTGAGGGATTTTGCAGAACCTCGATGCGTACCTCTTTTGCCAGGTGTTGGAAGCTGGTGGATGCAAGTTTTGATAGTGCATCCGCGGGTTTGTTATCACTCCTGTTGATATGGCGAATATTGAAGGAGGTGAACTTTGATTTCAGTTGCAGGGCTTGTTCGAGGTAGAGGATCATGATATCCCCTTTTGCGGCATAGTCGCCGCGTATCTGCCCTGCAACCAATAGTGTGTCGACGTGTGCTTCCAAATGTTGGACGCCGAGTTTGACTGCCAGACGCAGCCCTGCCAATAGAGCCTCATACTCTGCCTCGTTATTCGTGCTTTTGAAATCGAGGCGGATTGCATAGGTAAGCTCTTGGCCATCGGGGCTGACGAGTCGCAGACCTGCACCTGCACCATCTTCGTTGGATGCACCATTTGTATATAGCGCCCAAGTTTCTGCGGAGGATGGTGGCGATGCAGGGTTTTGCTCTTCTTCGCATTCTTGAATGCGATTTGCTGGTACTTCAGCAACGAAATCATCCAAGACCTGGCCTTTGATTGCGGGGCGCGGCTTATAGTTCAGTTAAAGTGCGCCCAGCTCAATTTCCCATTTTGCTAATCTACCAGAGATGTCGGGTTTTGATAGGATCGGGTCGATCCTGTAGTTGGTTAACACTGTAATGGCGTGGTTTGCAAAGTAACGTCGCAACCGTCTTGACGCGTGTACTAGTGCTAATACCAACTTCTCCATGATGGAGTACCTCGTCTCTGGGTCGTTGAGCATTTTGCTAATGTAGTAGATGGGTGTTTGAACTCCTTCCCGCTCCACTATGAGTACCGCGCCTACCGCGTTGTCCGCGGCAGACAAGTACAAGATAAGTGGCTCATCCTTACGTGGTGCGGTTAGAGTTGGGAGTTGAATCAAACACTCTTTCATCTCCCGAAAAGCTTTTTTGGCCTCTGCGGTCCATTGGAATTGTTCCTTTTTTAAGCAGCTCCACAGGGTCTTGATGAAAGGATAAGACTTAGCTGCATGGTTGGCTAAGAATCTATTCAGTGCGGCTAGCCTGTCGGCTAGTCGTTGCATTTCCTTCATCGTAGAAGGCGATGGCATGCGTTCGATCGCCTGTACTTTTTCCGGGTTCACCTTGAATCCATCTTTGGTTACGATGAAGCCAAGGAACTTGCCTTCTTCCATTCCAAACGAGCATTTCCCTGGGTTGAGCTTCATGTTGACACTTCGCAGAGTTTGGAATGTTCTTTCAATATCGTTGAGCATGGTGTCTTCCTCCATGCTCATGACGACCATGTCGTCCATATAGATTTCGACACTTTTGCTGATTTGACCGCGAAAAGTGTCGTTCATCAACTTTTGATAGGTTGCGCCCGCGTTGTGCAACCCGAACGGCATTTTTGTGTAGCAGTAGTTCCCGGTAGGAGTGCGGAATGCCGTTTTATCTTCGTCCTCGATTTCCATCTGCACCTGGGGGTAGCCTTTGTAACAATCGAGGAAGCACTTCCACCGAAATGGTGCGAGGTTATCGACCTTTTCGTCGATCTCCGGAAGTGCGTAACAATCCTTGGGGCAGGCTTTGTTGAGATCTTTATAATCGACGCACATGCACCAGACCCCGGATGGTTTTTCTACCATGACTGGGTTTGATAACCAAGTCTGGTATTTGACTTCCCGCAGGATGCCTGCGGAGAGCAGCTCTTGGACCTGCTCATGCCCGCCTGGTTCTTTGCTGATCCAAGGTGGCGTTGGCCTTGGATCACCGACTTGATACCTGGCATGGTATTCAAGTAGTGTTGCGCGATTTCACGTGGTACCCCTATCATATCCGCGGGCGTCCACGCAAAAATATCCTGGTTCCTGAAGAGAAGCTGCTTCAGGTGCGTTTTGATAGTAAGGGACAAGGCATAGCCCAACGTAACTGTTTGCTCTGGGTGTCTTGCGTTAAGAACCCATTTTTCTTGTTGAGTGTTGGGGGTAGGCCTTGCTACCTTGGCCGGACACAGCTCGTCCGTAGACATAACTTCTCTCGGGGCGTATATGATCGCGATCCCCGTCTCGGTTGGGAAACAGATGGCAGAGTGGGGGGCGGATGTTATCATGTTAAAGTCGCCCTGGGACTCCCTCACGAGAAGTACGTCGTATTTGGAGGTGTGAGGTAAAACCATGAAGTTTACCTCCTCCGTTCTTGTGTGCCTTCCGTTGGTGAGGCGCACAGGGAAAGTAATCTGGCCCAGGGGGAATACGGTTTCCCCTGCAAACCCGGCCAACGGGTAGTCCACCGGCTGCAACCGATCTTTGTTTTCTTGATCGAATTGGTTGAAGCACTACTCGTATATAATATCAGATGTACTGCCCGGGTCGATGAATAATCGCTCGGTGCAGTAGTGAGCCAGGTGGCCTGTGATAACGATGGCGCGCCTGTCGCGCGGTCCGCCTCGGACTTTTAGAAAGACCACTTGCTCGTCTTTCCAGTCATTGTCCGGTCTTCTTGCCGCCTTGCACGGTCTTCCTCGTCCTACATTTTTCATGTGGGTTGAGTCCACGTACATGACCCTTTTACCCGTGGAGGTGCCCTCGTTGTGGGGGGTGATACGCTTGGTAAGTTTTTGCGTGCCTGGCAACAGGTGTTGCAGTTTCCCCTCTTTTAGGGCTCGCTCAATCTCCAGTCGGAGACCGATGCAGTTGTTTGTTGTGTGGCCCGAGTCCTTGTGATACTCGCAATAGAGTGCGGGATCTTGGTTCTTCTTGGACTTCATCGGTTGGGCCGGTCGCAGGAATAGCGCGTCCGTGAGGAGGACGTCGCTTGGCGACTTGTTGATCTCGGTCCAGCTACGGTCTCGAGACTCCTTCTTCGACGCCCGATTTTCACGTTGGGCGTTGATTGTAGCCCTTGCGTCGGGCTGGTTGTTCCGCGGGATATATGGTCTGGAATCGCTGCCGCGATTCCATGTGTCCCGGTTGCGCTTGTTGTTGCGCTTGTGTTCTTGGTGGGAGGACTGGCCTTCCGTTTGGGGTTGTGCCTTTGATATGTGCGGTTTGAGGGACCGCTGAGTCTGGGCGTATGTCTTGACCGCAACCATGACATCTTCCCATTTCTTAGGCAAGCCGTCCTTGCCGGAGATAGTCATAACCATTTGTTCGTCTTTAACGGCAACAATGAAATCGTTGCGTGCCATTTGGTCTGCAACACCGCCTATCTCCAGGCACTCTTTATTGTAACGGACAACGAACGCCTCAAGCGATTCATTGTCTCTGCGCCAGATGTTCATGACGTCCATAGAATCACATTCATGACGTCGTTGCTGGCAAAAATGCGCGAGTAAATTTGCTTGTAGGTCCTCGAATGAGGTCAGTGACCCCACTGTCAAAGAATCGAACCAAGCCCTGGCCAGACCTGTTAGGGTCTGCGGGAAAAATTGACACCAAGTGGGTTCATCCCACCTGCCGTTGCATCCGGAGCCGACGAAGATGTTCATGTGGCATCTGGGTCGGCCGAACCGTTGTATTTCCTAATGTTTAATGGGAATTTGGTGGTGGTGACATCGGCGTTGGCAATATGCGGGACAAATTTGGAGTTTTCAGCCGCAGATTTCGGCCTGTAGGGTTGGCTCTGGTGGCGCTTTGCAGCGAGAAGGTATGTGGTGCGGGTTTGAGTGGGAGGAACATAATTGCGTCCTCCCGGTCTACTGCTGGTAGCATGAGACTCCCTGCCATATGTACCGTCGTCTGGATCGGTACGGCCCTGCCCTTCATGGTGGGTCTAAGGTCCCAGCCGGCTATGGATGCCGGGGCCATGGTGGGCTGTAGATTGTCGCCTAGTTTCGCCATGCGGGCCTAAGCGGCTATGTATATGGCCCCTGCGGCGGGACCCATACGAGGAATCGTCCTCATCAAGTGTGCGGACGTCGCAGTAAGAGGAACCGCGGTCTTCCTGCCAGCTTCTGGAGGCCGTATGTGTTGGGCCCTGCCGTCGTATTGTAAAATACGACCCGCAGGGGTATGCGGTGCTGGGGAAGGCCCCGCAGATACTTGCGCCTCTGCACAAGCTCTGTTGTATGTTGCGGCCAGCAGAGCTTGTTGCTGGTCGTACCAGGTATGAAGGTTCATGCCTGGAGGTATCACAGAAGCGTACTGTGATAAATCGTGTCCGAACGTAAGGGATGCGCCCCCTTGCGTTGATGTGCCAATATGTTCAACATTTGGGGCTAGGGGAATGGTCCCTGTAGGCCCTTGGTTTGCGGGGTTTAGGTTATCCCCGGAAGTGTTGTTTAGACGATCAGACATACTCTTTGGAGAGAAAGGGATGGTTGAAAAAAGTGCTAAGAGTAGCGGTAGGCGCCAATGATGAAACAATGGTTAAACGGGTGGGGTTAACTCACTGGTCTCGTCAAGTAGGGTTAATCCCTTCTTTCCGAGGATCGCTGGCTGGATCGTCCGCTGGTTGGTTTCCTGCACAAGGAAACAAGCCGTGACTCGTAACAAGGAGGATGGGGTGGGGGGTGCTCCTTGTTACCACTCTCCGGCGTGAGAATTAGTAGTTTGCTTGGGAAGCAAAGTGTGATAGTAGTAGTAGTAGTGAGAGAGTTGAGAAGTGATACCTCAAACCTGGTTTGGGATGCATATTTATAGCCGAGGAGTGAAGGAGAATAGTTGAGTAGCTAGTCTGACATCGCACAGTCTTTTGTAGGTGTGTCAGACCTGTCAGTTACGGTGGTGATGCCACGTCCTACTGTGGTGTCAGACTGTTGCACACATGTGGGCTAGTAGGCGACTGTTCTCAGTGCCACTTGCACTGAGTGTCAGACCCACTTGCCTTGTAGGCAGGATGCGGTGCTAGGCCGCATCGCTGCTTGCGGTAACTGATGTTGTTCCCGCGTTCTTGTTCTGGCCAAGATGTATGCGGAATGCGGTGCCGTGCCGCATCGCCGTTTAGTGACTGTTACTGTTGTCCAGATCCCTTGTCGTGACGAAAATGTTCATATGATGCGGTGCCAGGCCGCATCTCTATGCGTAACATGTGTTCTCGTACTTAAGGTAAGTCTTTTCATCAATGGACAGATTGGTTTCAACCGCTGTGTTAGCGCGTGCCCGCACGGACACAGATAAGTTCTTGCTGGTGGGGGTTTTTGATAAGGGTAATGGTCACTCGCGGTCGTGCTGATGCGAGATCTGGGACCATACCCCTTCAGCTGCCCTAAACGTGTCTTTGAAATCAAATTGTCCACGCAGGGACTATAAAGAAAGAAACATGTCCTCGCAGGGACTGATACTAAAAGAGATGTCCACACAGGACTTAATTTAAATAAAAATTACACAACAAGGTAAGGGTCTTCAATGATCTTTCTTCTTCTTCCCTTTGATAAAGTTTGCAAGACTCTTAAGAAACTTATGATGCTTCCTATCACGTTCCTCCACCCTTTGTTCCACTTATTCCAACCTTTGTAAGATTTCTTGAGGTTGTGGTTGTTGAAGTAGAGGTTGGGGTTGCTGCTGTTGTTGAGGTTTTGGTGGTGGCGGGTATTGATACCCATAAGCAGGGTACCCAGTTGGGTATGCGGGTGGAAATGGTGAGGGGTAGAGAGCGTTAAAATTAACTGCCTCGACGTATGGGTCGTAGGCAGGTTGTTGGTTATTATAACCCGAAGGATCTTGTGGCTCATACGGGTTGTACCCAGTTGTGTCTGGGTAAGCAGGAATTGGGTTTTCATAAACCATTGGAGGTGGTGGTGGTGGTGGTGTAAAAGTGATCGGTGCAGTGTCAACTTCTGACACTGCGTTTGAAGGCCCACCCATTTATGGGTCTTCATAGAGGGGAGGGTAGTTGCTGGAAGTTTGTGGG
Organism: Helianthus tuberosus; assembly: GCA_030545235.1. Lineage (NCBI taxonomy): Eukaryota > Viridiplantae > Streptophyta > Magnoliopsida > Asterales > Asteraceae > Helianthus > Helianthus tuberosus. Next base: position 34,553 of record JARYGA010060721.1, read on the forward strand.
GTGCTAAAATGGAAACCCCCTCGCACGGACATTCGTGCGCTTCTTCTTCGCCTCGATGGTTCTGGTGGCGGAGGTTGTTCTGGTGCTGGTGGTGGCGGTGGCGGTGGCGTGACCGTTGGTAATGCGGATCCTCAGAGGGAGTCCGCTGTGGTGAGTCGTGGTGAGGGGGAGTGTACTCCCACTTGTATGTGCTCCACCTTTCGGCCCATAAATCGGGGCCTCGGTATCGTGATCCTGCAAACGAAGAACCGCTAGAAATATCTATTGGATGCGTAGGCGTCCCAGAAGGTGGCATGACTGGATCTGGATCATTGTTCACATCCATATCATGATATTCAGGATAGTGATCTTCGGGGCCCAACGGGTTAAATCCCTCTGGAGCATTGATGTAATCATCAGGGTTAAATTGACCCTGTGAGTAAGAATTATGGGAATCAGAATGATGTGAGTGGTGGAATGAGCGTGAATACTGTGAATGTTGGGAGTGTTGGGGCTCGTTCGGTTGTAGTGGCCCGGACGAATGATGGTATGAAGGTGAGGTACTAAGCGAAACGGAGCGTCTCGCTGGTTCCAAAGAATGTCTCCAGTCATTACGTGGATCGGAGCTACTGAATGACGTTGAAGGTGTGCGTCAGTGTGAGGGTCCAGTGTGACTGGATGGTCCCCCCTAAAAGGACCCTTTCCTTTTCCCCTTACTCGTGGCGGCATTATTTTAAACCTGTCAAAAAACATGAAAACAACAGATATGAAACAAAACGAAGGTTAAGAGTAATCCTAGGTCATTTGCCTAGACTCAGAAGTCTAAGGAATGTGCTATTGTGTCATTGAGATTAAACACAAAAGGCTAGTGTTTAATTCACTCAATGTAGGCTCTGATACCAACCTGTCACACCCCAATATTTCCACATATTCCGGTGGGCCCGATGGGGAGTATCGTGACGTAGTTGATATCATCATTGACAATTAAACACAATCATAGCACAGCAGAAGGCTTGGAAGTTAATACTATTACAACTCGGAATGTTCAAAGTTTAAACAAAAGAATATACAGACGGATTGTAATAAAGATCCACAGGCGGACCATTAGAACAGATACATAAAATACTGTTTGACAGACTTTAGGCACTAGGGATTTGCAAGATCCTCTTTATTTATGCCAAGTAGCTCCAGCCTAATTAGGCAAGGTACCTGTCACTTAGTCTTTGGAAAATACGTCAGTTTTCACTGGTAAATACAATTAACTGACTCATTTGAAAAGAATTTATGAAAGTTGATTTAAGTGCACAAGGCACAAAATTATTTATAACTTGGGACAATCTTTATTAAAATCTTGTATACAGTTTTACATGTTGGTCATACAATTGGGTCCGGTTTAGAAGTCGGTCATGATTAACCGACTCACCACTTATAAACCCACAGAGGAGTTATCCCCAACTTGTGGGTAATTTAATATTTAGCATTTGCATCTGTCAGGTGTATGCCTACACCCCGTGCATAGATCGTGGCCATTTGCAATTTAATGAGCCGAGGATATCCAGGACACGGTCGTATTAACCCCCAATGTTTATGTTATCAAACAAAACATATTAAAACGGGTTATGTGAATTTATTAATCACAATCCGATTAAATGATCCCATACCCGACCAAGCGGTATTATTTTTACCGTATCCCAAGCTCGTATAAGGGAAAATAAGTTAAAAGTATTTACCTGAGTTAGTATGTATGAAAATGCTACTCAACCGTATATTCTTAAGACCTTATGCAAATATCTTCTACCGAAGCTACTTAATCTGTAAGGAAGGTTTTATTAACCTATTAGGATACTAACGGGTCTCATTTAAGTCAATGACTTAGTCCGGTTAGTTTTAAACATACTTTACGGTTCGAAACGCTAAATTAAGCGGGACCGGAATGGAATGTAATTTAGACCCAACAAGTATGGATACTTGTATAATATGGGTAAACTAAAAACATTCTGGATTTTGAAGTTTAGATGATAAGGTTAAACCCATTTCTACTAATTTATGTAAACTAGTTACATAAACCGAACCCAACACGTATAAGCATAACGGGTAACCGAATGAACCATATACAAGTTCCAAATATTATTATGCTTTAAATATGTTAAGACATCAGTAGGATGTTAACACATATGCCCAAAAATATTTAAAACTGAATTAAGCTCCGTAAGGGCATTTTGGTCATTTTAAGTCTTATAAAAGAGGTTTAAACGTAAACTAATGTTCTGGTAAAAAACATTCTGTAAAAATATTTATTTTATGATGTTATAACAGTAGGATATCATACATATGTGTGGTTTACCATTTATGGCCAAACTATACCCCGAAAGGGCATTTTGGTCATTTCACATATGCTTTTAAGGACATAATTGGAAGTCTGAGTTCATGACTTATACCTAATGTAAAAATATTAAAAATTATTTATAAATTTAGTAGGCAACAAGTCTTGGGTGTTAAATATGGTTTTAAACCATACAATACACCTAATTAGCGTAAAAGTCGATAATTGACGATATTTGCAAAGTTTATGTGATTCTGAGATTTTGACCAACCTTGGAGGGTCAACATATTTTATTTTTTATTTTAGATCTGTAGGAAAAGGTTTTGCATGTTAATCATGTGTAAAACATATTTTATTTGCAAAAAGGGCATTATCTTCAATTATAGAATTTATACGAGAACTCGGTGTTATGGTCAGTATATAATCTGAACTAACATTCCAAAAATCCTTAAAAACAATATCACAATAGTAGGTAATGAGTTTAGGGTCAAATTTATGTTTTAAACTTGATTTACATGCTTAAGGGTACTTTAGTCCTTTTAAAAGCATTATTTTCGATAAATTGCATAACATCAATTTGAGACCAGAATGTAGTGTCAAAATATTTTAGACATGTTTACAAATCAGTACCAAACTCATTTGTATGTTCATTCATTCAAAAATCTCATTTTTAGACTATAAGGGCATATTGGTCAACATTAAGAATAATAACGGAAACATGCATAAAATTCAGAATTTCCAAATGACCATGTAATATAACCTCAGAGAGTTATACTACAACATTATATGGTCACTATTAAAGCTTAAAACATAAGGGATTAAGCTTAATCGGGTCAGAACTGAAAGTCAAAGCAAAATTCAAGCTTTTGCGACTTTCGGTTGCGAACCAAGCTTAAATTTAGAATTGTCGGGTTGAACATGCCTAGACATGTTCTAATAATATTTACTAATTTATTTAAGTGACAAAATATGATTCATAACCTTTACATTATCAGTTATGATTTAAATTTAAAAATCTAACTAGTTTGACTTTTTACTTGATTACTTTGACCTGACAATTAACTAAGTAAACGTGATAATTAGGATGTGCCCTTTTGAGAGATTAACACACACCTAATTACGATCACGTAGCCATATTCTCCTCGAACAATGGCTGGACCGTTTAGGTCTAAACCGAAGGTCAAATCCGTTTTGCGGCAAGTTTGACTTTCGGTCTTTAAACGAACAAAAACTGAACTAAGGTGGCTAAAGACACTTACAAAGGGTCCTAGCTTGAACTTTAATCTCAAGGGAGCTTCCTTTTTAGTCAGGAATCTCAAGAGAATGCTCAAGAAAGCTTAAGCAATGAGAAGAAGAGAAATTTTTTAGTGAGCAAGGAGATGAGGAACTTGAAGCTCCTATTTATAGTTGAAGGAGGTGATCCAAGATTAATCCAAGTGTTATAGGGTGCTCTAAGATGTCTCCATGTGTCCAAGAGGTTTTACAAATCCGTTTGCATGCTGCTGGTTTCGAATTCAGTTGCAGAATGGTTTGTGTGGGGAGCAAGGCTGCATGCTGGCAGCTGTCCAGTTCTGCTGGGAATGGACCCCCATCGCGCCACGCGCCAGGAAGGGGAGGTCCTGGCGCGCCACGCGAGGCAACCAGATTACAAACTTGTTTTTAAAAGTTACAAGTTCGGTCCTTGTACTTTCGTATCTTGTATATCTTTCATTATTAGTTGTATAAGCCCTTGTAATTAGATTTATAATGTTCTTGGGAGTATGATCAAATACTGTTAGGCTTCGGGTTCGTTAAAAGGTCTCACTGAGGTAGAATTAACAAGTTGACACTTTTAACCCTTCTTGCTGAGATTTTGCACAATTATCATATAACGATATCGAAACCATATGAAATCATCATCACATGTTCTCAAGAGTATAATCAAACATTATGAAGCCCCGAGTTTGTTAAAAGGTCATTCAGAGGTAAGAATTAACATGTTGACACGTTTAACCCCTTTGTCTTGAAAACTTTTGATTTCATTTGCAAACGGCTTCTTACGTCCGATAATTTACTCATTCAAGAATACGAACATCATGTGTGGACAATCAGAGGCACAAGTTTCGCATGTTGTCACTTTTAGTCCCCCCGCATACGTATTTTCAATGTTTGTCAACTTTAGTCCTTCGAACTCAAACTTTTACATGTTTAGGGTTCAGGACACGTCTCTCCACATAATTGGACATGATTTTACGAGGTGTTACAATTGCTATTGCATGTTTATAGGGCTAACTTGTTGTAGCCCAAAGAAAAACGATAAAAGCCTAAATTTATAATCCATGAAGAGAGTTTGGACAAAGTTTTGGCTTGTATGGTCGGTAGCCAATGCCACCCAAGGTCGGCCCAATGGGCTTTAGACCCTAAGCACAGGCCTAGGGCCACCCAAATTGAAAGGCCTCCAAATTTGTTGTAGGTTTGTTTAATACTAGGCCCATTTTTAGTTTAATTTTTAACAGCCCATAGCTTAAATTGATTAAAGGCCCACCGCCCAAACTAAATACAAAAGGAATTAGTTTAACGACGGCTGATTAAATGGAAAAAGGAAACCTCGTAAACTGCGGCACTAAACATGAAGCGTCGGTTGAAACATGTGCGCAGTTAAGTAATCCGACGTCGATGGAATCATTATTCATCATGAACTTGAATCGTCGATTGAAACAGGTAACTTAACGGCTCTTTTTATACTCTTTTACATATATATTGCGATTGTTAATAGTTGTTTCATTAATCATTAATCGAACGTCAAGATCAATTTGTTGGTTATATACAACCAAACCCTCAGTTCCTCGAATATTAAATCAGTTATTCAGTTTTATATCTTCGACTTGGTTGGCTTGGAAATCAGTTTTGATTTGTCGATTTGGCTGGGTTGGAACTCAAACACTCAGTTTTGATTTAACGATTCGATATTTGTGGCAGACGTGAATTCTTGGAACTCAGAGTCTTAGGCTAGATATTGTGGCTTGGAAATCAGTTTTGAGGTGTCGATTTGGCTGGGTTGGAACTCAGACACTCAATTTTGATTTGACAATTCAATATTGTGGCTGGCTTGGAACTTGGCAGTGTGGGTGTGTCACTCAGGTTAGATATATGGTATCCTCATTTGTTATTAGGGAATTTGGGCTTATTCTTGTTTCATTATTTGCTATTTTGCTGAATCACGGTGAACCGATCTTGTTGTTTAGGCATTAGGGCTTGGTTATTTGTCTATTCTAATTTGTTGTTTAGGGAATTAGGGCTCATCGTCAATCTCTTAAATAGATTTATATTTTACCATTCCTGTAACTGTTGCTTCGGCATAATGTAGTTTTTCTAAATTAAAACTAATAAAAAATTATTTAAGAACTACAATGTCACAAGAAAGATTAAACGGTTTAGCTATTATGTCAATTGAATGAGATTTTTTTAGAAGAACTTGATTACGATTCTTTCATCAAACAATTTGCCTCAGTTAAAGCTAGAAAAATCAATTTTATTTAAACGTATACTTAATTTATACAAAACATATAACTTTCAACAAATTTTTTTAACTTCGTCAACTATAAACTTTTTAGTTTATAATTGCCAGTCCCAAGCCCGGGTAAAAGAGGAGGGTTTTGTTACTAAATATGATGAAAGGGTAATTTTGCAAAAAGGCCTCCACTTCGTAGTTCACTTAGGGTCTCCAAAACGTAGGCTGATGCCACCAACATTTATCTTTAAGATATATAACGTATATAAATAAAATAGTTAAAGAAATTGTCAATAAAGTTAATCTTAGGGGTTGTTTGTTTGCCTCTTAATGAGGCTCTTAATGGTTCAGATCTCTTACTGGTTCAGCACTTAATAGTTCAGACTGTTTGTTTCACGAGCAGATGTCTGAATGGTTCAGACATTTGGCTCTGAATGGTTAAGCATTATACTGAGTCTGAATGGTTAAGACCTCTAATCTGAATTGGTCAGACATTTACCTCTGAATGGTTAAGCATTATACTAACTCTTAATGGTTCAGACCTCTTACTGGTTCAGCACTTAACCATTCAGAAGTTGCCAAACAGGCCCTTAGTTGGAAAAGTTACTTATGACCCCAAATAAACCTTTAAATATAAAGCCTCACTAAGCTCCTTTATACCCAACTTCTATACGGTTATGCGGTGTTGCTCAAGTGCAACTTTCTTTGTTCACTAATTTCTAGCATGGAGTCCTCGAAGGATTGGGGTGTTCAATATCGGATTATTCGGTTTTTGAATATCCGAAAATCGGATATCTGAAAATTTCGGATAGTGAATATTAATATCCGAATCCATATCCGAAATTTTGGATACGGAGTCGAAGATCCAAACGGATATTCGAATTTATTTAAAAAATATCAAAAATTTGTTTTATGCATAGATTAAAACTAAATCTATATTCTATTTTCCAAATTTCCAACATTGAAAACAAAAAACATTCATAAATCCACACCCGAATCCGATTATTTACTATATTTCAAACTATATATAGTACTCATGTACTATATATATTAAAAAAAATTAGTTTTCAGATATCGGATAATCCTATTATCCGAAATTTTTAGAAATCAATATCCGAACCCGAATCCAAAAATTCGGATTATCCGGTTTTCAAATATCCGAAATTTTGAATATTTCGGATATGGATTTTTAAAAATATTTTGGATACAGTTTTGGATCCGAATTTTTTTTAACACCCTGTCGCACATATTTACCACTTCATTGATTTATTGTTGAATAACATGATACAATCAACATGTTTCAATTTAACTTTTTTACATAAATAAATATATTTTATGACAACTTTCTGTTTTGACATCTCAACAACACTTGCAACATTTCTTACAATTTTTTTCTAAGCAATTTACTTCATCTCACACAACCCATCTTACACTTTCTTCCTAAGCAATTTACTTCATCCAAACAAACCCATCTTACAAAATTTTTCAAAGCAATTTACTTCATCTCACACACCTTCTTAGGTGTTGTTTGTTTTTTCAGAGGTAAAACGTCTGCAGTCTGCGTACCATATCTGCAGACATCTGCAGCTAAAGAGGTGGACCAAACCTCTGCAATCTGCAAGAAGAAGACTGTCTGTTTTTAACTTCTGCAAGTTGCTAAAACAACAAAATAGGCATGAATATTAATAAAAAAAATTCAACAAACTACACACAAATTTATGAAATTTAACACCAAAATTCAACAACAATTCATTAAAAGACATCATCAAACAAACCTAATTCACTTCAACTAATTAAAATTCACCAAATCAAACAAAAAACAGTAAACCAGATCAACCTGCAAATCCTCACTAGCTGCAACATAATGAATATGAGGATGTCGTGAATCATGCGCAACTCTATCTTTAAGAACTACTTTACACGGAGGCAGACCGTTCTTATGCATCCACGATTTCAAATCTTCTTCTTCTTCCTCTATATTTTTTTGCTGGCAACAGTTGGAGAAGAAGACTTACCGGAGACGAGTGTGTTGGAGCTAGGGCTACAAACGAACCAAACGAGCACGAACAAGACCTTTTTCGTGTTCGTTTGTTAAGAAATATATGTGTTCGCGAACCGTCCACGAACGCTTATCGAACGAATTTTATGTTCGGGTTCGTTTGTTAAGGAAATGAACTTGTTCGTGTTCGTTTGTGTTTGTTTGTTAATTTTAGGCAACGAACGTTAGCGAACACAAATGAGCACAAACTAATGTTCATGAACACAAATGGAAACAAACGAACACAAACAATCGTTCATGACCATAATATATAATACACCGACACTTATTAGATATTTAATTTGTCGAAATTTTGAAGTATCGAACACAAACGAACACGTTACCGAACGTTTACGAGCATAAACGAACGAACACGACCTCTGTTCATGTTTGTTCATTTAACTAAACGAACGAAATTTCTTGTTCGTGTTCGTTTGTTTAGTAAATGAACGAACACAAACGAACTTCCCGCCGAACGGTTCACGAACTGTTCGCCGAACGTTTGGTTCGTTTGCAGCCCTAATTAGAGCTGGAAGCCATACATACACATGTTCCGAACGCCTAACCGTAACGAACGGCGAGCATTATGCTCGTATTGTTTTGAAATTGAAATTGAAACCCTAGAGAGAACTGAGAGAGGATGATGGTAAGTTGAACGGAGACTCAGTTTTTCTGATTGTTTTTAGTATGCATGTCAGATTGTTTCAGGTATATTAGGAATGATTGAACGATCGCCTTGGCTTAGATATGAGAGTTACTCGCATCCCGAAGACTGGCATCCTTGGTTGAGGAAGCTTATGTTGCAAAATAGTTGAAGTTAAATGTTTTATTTTGCTTTGGCAAATGTTGAATTGTACGTTTTACGCTGCGAAGTTATTGAAGTTCCAGTTTGAGAACTATGCTATTGACGTATGTAACCGACTGTGAGGCCTCCCGGGTTGGGGCCTTACACTTCAGACCCAAAGGTCTGTGGGTGGTCTGCGCAACGCAGACATAAGAGGCCAGAAAGCTCTTTTTGAAAAAAAAACAAACAGCCCCTTATATTCTTCATCGTCTACTTTTATATTTGTTTCTATAAAAGTTTAATGTTTTTTACAAAATAAATCATTTTTTATAGCAAATATAAAAATGATTAGTTATCAATATTTTGTAGCATATATATTTTGTAGCACATATAAAATTGACTAGTTATCAATTTTTTTGTAGCATATATAAAAATGATTAGTTAATACTGGATAAAAAATGAAAAAAAAAAAAACCCTTAAATCCAACCTCTTGTCCCATCACATGCCCGTTAGTGTATAATGACATGGACCCAAAAACCTTCCATAGACCTGCGCCATAATGGACGATCTGGATGAGTAGACGTAACTAGAAATTATTTTCTGAGGGTGCAGATAAGGAGTTTAATTATATTTTTAAGGGGTGTCATTAGGGATGAGCATTTCGTACCGGGTATGTTCAGTACCTGTACCGAACCGGTACCGGGTATGTTCAGTACTGGTACCGGTACCCATTTTCCTTGTTTTTCGGTACCGGTATCGGTATTTACGGGTAAAACACCGGTACCCACTTTTCCCATTTTTTGGTACCGGTACTTTCGGTACCGGTACCGGTTCGATACCGAACGGCGGAACGGGTACCGTGCTCATCCCTAGGTGCGATCGAGTTTTTTGCCTGTAAAATACACTATTTTTTTTTCAAGGGTGCGTCCGCCCACCCATATACATGGGCAGGGGCGGAGCTAGTGTTATAAGAGTGGTTGCACGGGCTAAGGCTCAACCCTGTATTCGTAGTATATTTTTTTCGGTTTTATACAAAAGATATCACTAAACAAATACGATGATACCCTGACAAAAGAATAGGATACTTGATATATTTAAATCCTATTTTTTATAAGCCCAAAATATTTACAACCTAACATTTGTAAAATAATTAGGCCCAAATGATGAAGTAAGCCCAAATTAACAATAATATAACTGAAAAGAGACTCAATTGGTAAATGACAAAGTTTAGCCCAAGACTCAAAACAATAAAAAAAACCTTTTGGTTATGGGCAACAATTGGAAACCATATGTCGAACAGAAGCCAGCGCTGATCGTCCCTGCTGAAATCGTCGCCGTTGACTGGCGTTGAATAGGGTGCTATTGTGATTTGTGAGTTTTCTTGTCCTTTGATATCTTGTTTGATGTTAAGAGTTTATGTAGAATTCTACTTTTTATGTTAGTTAAGACTTTAAATGTTTAGATAAGTTAAAATCTATTAGGTAGTTGTTTTACTTTATTTATTATCGTTTTTTTATTATTTTATGATTGTACGGCAAAAAAAATTAGGATATCCTTAATTTAATAGGCTAGCTCCGCCACTGCCTGCGGATGACTTGCATGTAGACGCGCATCGAGGATGGTCTAAGACATGAAACCCAAATTTCACTCTATTCTGGCTAACAATTTGGGTGTAGCGTGTACATAAGTTATATGCCTATTCTAATTATGGGTACATAAGTGTTGTTTTTTGTTTATTTATTAAATTGAACATTTCGTTTTGTTTTCTGTTTGTTAAATACTAAAAAAATCGAATAGTAAAATTGTATTAAGCATTACATATGTATTTTGTGTACTGATATGTAACTAAGTGGAGTCGAGCTTGACTCATTCAACTTAACATACTTCTAGCTTGACTTGTTTCAAGATGTATATCTAAAGCTTGATCCCACCTTATCTATTACTTATAAATTACTTAATTACTTTACTTGTATACACATATGATAATTTAACATATATTTATAGTTTTAACTTTTTATACAAAATAATATATATTATATAACCCTACAAAAAGCAAATTGGGTTGTCTGACTTGTCTCTCTAGAATGAAAAGTTGCGACTTTTAAAAAACCAAACATATACCCAATGGTTTGGATATAGACTCAATGGTTTGGATGAAAGTTTTTAAATATAACACACCCTTTAAAAAAGGTCACAACTTTTCAAACTACTTTTAAATATATCACACCCCTTACAAAAATTCATAAGTTTTAAATATATCACAGCCGTTACAAAAAGTCACCACTTTTAAATATATCACACCCTTTCAAAAAGTCACACATCTTTAAACTACTTTTAAATATATCACATTGTAAGACCCATCTTAAATTAGCACGATTATAATATTAAATACGCATTTTATGTGAAAATGGGACCTTTTAAAACCTTTGTCAAATTAACGTTCACACATGATTAAAGTACTCAAATTATAGTAACAAGTGTTTACAAGTTCCATTTTTAAACTAGAATAAAATAAATCAATTGCGGAAGCTTCAAAGACATGTGTTCGGTTCTTCATATTCGCTTGATCTTCATCCAGGAATCATAGACATTCACCTATGATCAAAACTAACTTAAAAGTTAGTTTTGATAGCTTATAAACATGTATAAACAAGTTCCATAAACAAACAAACAAACAAACAAAAAAAATAAAAAAAAAATTTCAGAGTTTTGCCTCTCGCGCCACGCGAGAGGCTCCTTCTTTTCCTTCGCGTGCCGCGACAGCTCCCGCGTGTCGCGCCCGGGGCACGGTTCTCCTTTGGGACCTGCATTTCTGCCAACTATGTTTATTTATCAAAAATCAAACTTTTAAAGGCCATAACTTTTGATCTAGAAGTCCGTTTTACGTGATTCTTTTTCCTACGTGTTCGAAATTTAATTCTCCATCTTATGGAGTTAAAACCTGATATTCAACTACTTCAAAAATTCAGATTTCAAGCTCTCGGCTTGAAATTCCTTTTTAACACTTTTGACCCGTTTCATGATTCATTAAACCACTTTTGTTTAAATCATTGTAAATTTTTGAGATATTCATTATCTCAAAACCATTAACTCGTGAGTTCAAAACTTTCATACATTATGCAACTAAAGGTTGAGTTATGCGCAAAACTTCATTTTGACCCGCTAGAGGGATTTACCATTAACTTTAAATTTAACTCTCTCCTTTCACCCATCATTTTACTACATTAAGGTATCTACCTATATTTCGTAATCTTAATGCAAAATCCTAAACAACCCATATGGGTCGTTTGCACAATTTACCCATCAAGGGCTTTTTGGTCAATTTTAGTCCCTCATTTTACGAAGAAAGACTTCCACTAATTAATTGACCAAAATACTACTTTCAACTATAAATCTAATTATGTGTACCTGGCTTGGGTCATAGCATTGACCCGTTTACATACCTCTTGCTTTAAATTTTCTAGTTAAAGCAACGCAACATATGTTATTTCCTGTAATCACAAAAACTCAACAAATGGTCACCAATTATTAATGTCAGATGGTATTAACACACCATTTGACCCATTTATTCGAAATGGCCATTTTTTTTCAACATATGATAGTATTTTTAATACCATCTCACCCCATGAACCTATTCCGGTTTGCGTCGTGAGTTTTATTTACTTGAAAGACATTTTCTCAATTTGTTTGACCCGATTAAAACTTTCACCAAAAGGTGTCCTTTCAAATCTTTTATCTATTCGTTAATCCATGCACGGATTACTACTTTACCATTTTACCCGCCACGTTTACACCATAACATAGTGTTTCAAAACTTTATATTGTTCATCATCTCACGTCAAGTTTACCTTATTTACCCATTTTACCATAATCTATGGTTTTTGCCATTCTAACTTGTTACGACCTGCATTATATCGTGCCGGAACATCTTATTTCATTTGCAACTACTATTCATATTTGATACTCACAATAAACATTTGATAAATAATAAAAGGGGGCGTAAGCTTTGCTTACCTTGCATCCGGTTCTGCTTTTCTTCATGCTTAGCTTTTTTGATCCGCTTCCTTCCCAAGCTCCACCTAGTTTGTCAAACGTCAAACTATCATCATAATTCGTAAGATGGTTAGATTAGTCATTTTTAATCTCGACTATTCCACCTTACGCATTTTCTATCAAATTATCATTCGGTCATGTTTTAAGGTCAGTTTGACTTTCAAAAGTCGACTTTCCCTTTTTTAATGTATGAAATGCACAATTGAGTTCGACGAACTCACCTAGGCATTTCTTCGACTATTCGGTAGGCGCTATAACTACATTCATCCACATAGTTTATAAACATCATATAATCATCTAGTTCCATAAAGTTCATACTTTTATTAAAAACCCATTTCACACACATGTACTAATTCAATCTTAACACTTATTCAAGAACTCTCTTCTTGAATATAACAAATAGGATAATTCTAAATCTCTATTCTATCTTTATCTATCTTTAAATCCTTACACTTCATGCAAGAACTTCAATGTCAATAATTTCATCATAACTTTCAAAACCCCATTTCAAGTCATGCATGAGCTTTCACTCGAACTTACAATTTATTCAAGTTTCTCGCTTAAACTACCAATTATGATTATTCTAAGCACATATATCATCATCTTCACTATATAGTCAAAACTCACTTAGCTAGGTGTGGTAATTCACCTAAACACCTAAATCATAACAATTTACTTCAAGTTTCTACTTAGGGTTTGTTCCTAAGCAATCATACTTCACTAATTTGGCCATAGCCTCTATGATTCATACATAAATCGAAACATGGCAATGTAAACCAAAATTCACAACTTCATTAACATCAAAAATTTGACATACCTTACAATCCCCTAGCTTGGGTGATCGTCAATTCAAGTTTATTCAAGAGATTGAGCTCCAATTTCCTTTCAATTTTGAAGATGTTTGATGACATAGGGTTTACCCCCTTTTGGTCGCCTGATGATCGATCCCCACACACACTATGTGTGTGTTGTGTGTGTTTTTTTTATAAATATAAAGTTTCCTTTGTTGCAATTTTGGTCCCTCAAGTTTAGTTTTAATTGTTTTAAGACTACAATTCCGTATTTTTATTACTTATCTACATGTTAATAACTAGGTAAATATATTCCTAGTTATTTTTGTTTACGGGCTAGTTTTTACCATTAACGGTACTTTACCTGTTTCCTTATATTTACCGGGTTTAAAATACCAAACCCATTTTCGGGGTGTTACAAGTCTACCCCCCTTAAAGAGGTTTCGTCCCCGAAACCTTATTTACGTACTTCATTGGTTTAATCAAACGAACCAAGTTTCATTTTCAAGGCACCCATTTTTTAGTGTTTTCCGTTTTCCGTTTTCCAATTTCTCTCATAATATTTATATTTGTTAAAACGTTATTTCTCACTAAAACTAAATTTTAGTTTAACGTTTTCTCATTAACTCATGTCAATTTCTCACATCAAAGAATTTACGTCCAAGGATTTATTCCTTTCTGTTGTCGTTTTGGTAATGTCTTCGCCCTTTTGTGAAATAACACAATATGATAATCGTGAATTCCTTGGTCATTTCAGCCCGTTTAGATGTTTTAGTAAAATCTTTCACTTTTGTCCACTAGACTTTTTATGATCTCTTCATTTTAACCCGTTCGGTTAACTTAGCGAAGCCCATCGCTTTTATACTAATTTTACCTTCCGTTATTATTTTACGCGGGGAGTTACAACCAGTTTCCTCGCTTTACATTATTGACCCGTAGGTTCTTTCACTTAGCCTCGCATGCTTTTTCCTTAGATTTCCACCTTTTTAAGGTGAGACCCTGACAATTTTTTTCTTTCTATTTGTGACTCAAAGGTCTTTTTGGTCCCGTAGACCTTAATATTACTTATAATCCCGTAGGTTATGATGATCTCGTAGACCATCTTTTATTCGAGTCTTTATTCAAATGTATATATGTTTATATATGTATATGGCGTCAAGGCACCCCTTTTATGTTTGGAATCGTTTATCTTCGCTTTTGAAGTTCATTTGACCTTAATCATAGTCCAAGGCTACATTCCTTTTCTTTCATATTATTCTTCTGACTCTATGACTTCTTACGTCATTTACGCGTCGGTTTGTCCTCCACTTATTGTTATCCGGTTTATTCCTATATTTATTTACGACCCATTACCCGGGTTCCTTTATCTTAATGTTTTTAGCATTCTTATTTCACTAGTTTGCGTTTTTCCTTTTTATATTCCTTTACGACCCACCACATAGGTTCATTAATATTTTGCGCTCCAGTTTATTCGGTTTGCGCTTACTTACCTTTTCAAGCGTCATTCTTTATTTATCTTGTTTGACTTGTTCGTGTGACACTTCATCACTTATGAATGTGAAACTTCATTTGTATTCAACCCGTTCATCCTATAGTTATCAAATTTTATGTTTACGAAATTTTGTCATTCTTTAGTCATAACTCACAATCCGAGTCTTTTGACTTTCTATTCCGCGTTCCCGTTTCTTGGTTTACGCATACACTCAAAATCCTACCCATCTATCGGGTATTTTACCGAAGTCATTATTACAGCAACCGTTCCGGCATGTATTAAGACTTCGTTTTAATTTATTTGGTCGTCTTAGCGAAATCCATCGCCTTTATTCAATCAAGTCCTTTATTCTTTATTTAATTCGTTTAACTTGTCCGTGTGAATTTCATCACTTGTGACAGTCAATTTTTTCCCCTATGCCTTAGCATTCCCATTAGTCGGTCTGTGTTTTCTTTTACTTTGTTCCTTGTCCCTTCTCTCGGGCTCGTTATTCTAACGTAATACGCTTCCGTCATCCGACTTGCATTTACGTTTAGTATCAAACATTTTGCTTATTTTATTCTTTTGGGTACCCTTTTTAAATTGTCCCATTCACCTCGTCCTTGTTACATCGGATGTAAATGTGTCCATCATAAGAAGTTCATGGTATCATGTGTTCACTACTTACTTGGCCAGAGTAAGCGGTCAACACATGACACGCATGACCTTTTCATAATTTTCACATCACGCCCTATGTAAGTAACATCTCTGTTTATTTCTATATCTCTGATTTTATTTAGTAAGATTTTATTTAATTGTTAATCAACAATCATCAGGTTTACTAGTTTTACACTTGAATATATAAATTATTTTCTCTTCTATCAAACTATTATATAATCACATTTGTTAATGTGAACATTATTCTTCTCAATAGTATCCATATTGAAAATATACACTTGGATAGTTACTTCCGTCCAAGTTTCCACATAGACTAGTTTCGTTATTGTTTTGTTATTCATCACCGTGAATAACACTTATTTCTACTTAATTGCTCTTGGAAACTTCATCCTGAATAGATATCTTATTCAGGTTTTCCAAGTTTTATGCTACGTATGCAATAGTCATTCTCTACGTGTTTGTTACATAATGCTATTGTGCGATTAAATTTAAAATGTGCACCTGGTAATGCTTGCCCTAACGGGCTTTCCTTGCCATTAACCTTGTTCGCGGTCGTTACGCGATTTAGGTCCTTGGTGAGCATGCTCAACTTGTCATACTTTGGGCCATTCTTTTGTCAAATCCGCAATTTCTTACATTCCCGCTATCTTCAGATGCGAGTGTCCTTTCAACTAAAACATTCACAAAGATTAGTTACGTCAATATCAATAAATGCCCGAATTATAATACAAGGCTTTCTACTATACGTGTCAACACACGTAATTTTGTAAACTATATTAATCATATTAATTGGGGTAACGTGTATTACACGATAACCCTATGTGTTGTTTATAACACTTTAATATGCTAAATCGTTTATATACATATAACTTACCGGATTTGCGATCAAGCCTCGAACCGAACACACTTTACTTTTTAACCATGAGCTCTGATACCAACTTGTAAGACCCGTCTTAAATTAGCACGATTATAATATTAAATACGCATTTTATGTAAAAATGGGACCTTTTAAAACCTTTGTCAAATTAACGTTCACACATGATTAAAGTACTCAAATTATAGTAACAAGTGTTTACAAGTTCCATTTTTAAACTAGAATAAAATAAATCAATTGCGGAAGCTTCAAAGACATGTGTTCGGTTCTTCATATTCGCTTGATCTTCATCCAGGAATCATAGACGTTCACCTATGATCAAAACTAACTTAAAAGTTAGTTTTGATAGCTTATAAACATGTATAAACAAGTTCCATAAACAAACAAACAAAATAAAAATAAAATTTCAGAGTTTTACCTCTCGCGCCACGCGAGAGGCTCCTTCTTTTCCTTCGTGTGCCGTGACAGCTCCCGCGTGTCGCGCCCGGGGAATAGTTCTCCTTTGGGACCTGCATTTCTGCCAACTATGTTTATTTATCAAAAATCAAACTTTTAAAGGCCATAACTTTTGATTTAGAAGTCCGTTTTACGTGATTCTTTTTCCTACGTGTTCGAAATTTAATTCTCCATCTTATGGAGTTAAAACCTGATATTCAACTACTTCAAAAATTCAGATTTCAAGTTCTCGGCTTGAAATTCCTTTTTAACACTTTTGACCCGTTTCATGATTCATTAAACCACTTTTGTTTAAATCATTGTAAATTTTTGAGATATTCATTATCTCAAAACCATTAACTCGTGAGTTCAAAACTCTCATACATTATGCAACTAAAGGTTGAGTTATGCGCAAAACTTCATTTTGACCCGCTAGAGGGATTTACCATTAACTTTAAATTTAACTCTCTCCTTTCACCCATCATTTTACTACATTAAGGTATCTACCTATATTTCGTAATCTTAATGCAAAATCCTAAACAACCCATATGGGTCGTTTGCACAATTTACCCATCAAGGGCTTTTTGGTCAATTTTAGTCCCTCATTTTACGACGAAAGACTTTCACTAATTAATTGACCAAAATACTACTTTCAACTATAAATCTAATTATGTGTACCTGCCTTGGGTCATAGCATTGACCCGTTTACATACCTCTTGCTTTAAATTTTCTAGTTAAAGCAACGCAACATATGTTATTTCCTGTAATCACAAAAACTCAACAAATGGTCACCAATTATTAATGTCAGATGGTATTAACACACCATTTGACCCATTTATTCGAAATGACCATTTTTTTCAACATATGATAGTATTTTTAATACTATCTCACCCCATGAACCTATTCCGGTTTGCGCCGTGAGTTTTATTTACTTGAAAGACATTTTCTCAATTTGTTTGACCCGATTAAAACTTTCACCAAAAGGTGTCCTTTCAAATCTTTTATCTATTCGTTAATCCATGCCCGGATTACTACTTTACCATTTTACCCGCCACGTTTACACCATAACATAGTGTTTCAAAACTTTATATTGTTCATCATCTCACGTCAAGTTTACCTTATTTACCCATTTTACCATAATCTATGGTTTTTGCCATTCTAACTTGTTACGACCTGCATTATATCGTGCCGGAACATCTTATTTCATTTGCAAACTACTATTCATATTTGATACTCACAATAAACATTTGATAAATAATAAAAGGGGGCGTAAGCTTTGCTTACCTTGCATCCGGTTCTGCTTTTCTTCATGCTTAGCTTGTTTGATCCGCTTCCTTCCCAAGCTCCAACTAGCTTGTCAAGTGTCAAACTATCATCATAATTCGTAAGATGGTTAGATTTGTCATTTTTAATCTCGACTATTCCACCTTACGCATTTTCTATCAAATTATCATTCGGTCATGTTTTAAGGTCAGTTTGACTTTCAAAAGTCGACTGTCCCTTTTTTAATGTATGAAATGCACAATTGAGTTCGACGAACTCACTTAGGCATTTCTTCGACTATTCGGTAGGCGCTATAACTACATTCATCCACATAGTTTATAAACATCATATAATCATCTAGTTCTATAAAGTTCATACTTTTATTAAAAACCCATTTCACACACATGTACTAATTCAATCTTAACACTTATTCAAGAACTCTCGTCTTGAATATAACAAATAGGATAATTCTAAATCTCTATTATATCTTTATCTATCTTTAAATCCTTACACTTCATGCAAGAACTTCAATGTCAAGAATTTCATCATAACTTTCAAAACCCCATTTCAAGTCATGCATGAGCTTTCACTCGAACTTACAATTTATTCAAGATTCTCGCTTAAACTACCAATTATGATGATTCTAAGCACATATATCATCATCTTCACTATATAGTCAAAACCCACTTAGCTAGGTGTGGTAATTCACCTAAACACCTAAATCATAACAATTTACTTCAAGTTTCTACTTAGGGTTTGTTCCTAAGCAATCATACTTCACTAATTTGGCCATAGCCTCTATGATTCATACATAAATCGAAACATGGCAATGTAAACCAAAATTCACAACTTCATTAACATCAAAAATTTGACATACCTTACAATCCCCTAGCTTGGGTGATCGTCAATTCATGTTTATTCAAGAGTTTGAGCTCCAATTTCCTTTCAATTTTGAAGATGTTTGATGACATAGGGTTTACCCCCTTTTGGTCGCCTGATGATCGATCCCCACACACACTATGTGTGTGTTGTGTGTGTTTTTTTTTTATAAATATAAAGTTTCCTTTGTTGCAATTTTGGTCCCTCAAGTTTAGTTTTAATTGTTTTAAGACTACAATTCCGTATTTTTATTACTTATCTACATGTTAATAACTAGGTAAATATATTCCTAGTTATTTTTGTTTACGGGCTAGTTTTTACCATTAACGGTACTTTACCTGTTTCCTTATATTTACCGGGTTTAAAATACCAAACCCATTTTCGGGGTGTAACAAGTCTACCCCCCTTAAAGAGGTTTCGTCCCCGAAACCTTATTTACGTACTTCATTGGTTTAATCAAACGAACCAAGTTTCATTTTCAAGGCACCCATTTTTAGTGTTTTCCGTTTTTCGTTTTCCAATTTCTCTCATAATATTTATTTTTGTTAAAACGTTATTTCTCACTAAAACTAAATTTTAGTTTAACGTTTTCTCTTTAACTCATGTCAATTTCTCACATCAAAGAATTTACGTCCAAGGATTTATTCCTTTCTGTTGTCATTTTGGTAATGTCTTCGCCCTTTTGTGAAATAACACAATATGATAATCGTGAATTCCTTTGTCATTTCTGCCCGTTTAGATGTTTTAGTAAAATCTTTCACTTTTGTCCACTAGACTTTTTATGATCTCTTCATTTTAACCCGTTCGGTTAACTTAGCGAAGCCCATCGCTTTTATACTAATTTTACCTTCCGTTATTATTTTACGCGGGGAGTTACAACCAGTTTCCTCGCTTTACATTATTGACCCGTAGGTTCTTTCACTTAGCCTCGCACGATTTTTCCTTAGATTTCCACCTTTTTAAGGTGAGACCCTGACAATTTTTTTCTTTCTATTTGTGACTCAAAGGTCTTTTTGGTCCCGTAGACCTTAATATTACTTATAATCCCGTAGGTTATGATGATCTCGTAGACCATCTTTTATTCGAGTCTTTATTCAAATGTATATATGTTTATATATGTATATGGCGTCAAGGCACCCCTTTTATGTTTGGAATTGTTTATCTTCGCTTTTGAAGTTCATTTGACCTTAATCATAGTCCAAGGCTACATTCCTTTTCTTTCATATTATTCTTCTGACTCTATGACTTCTTACGTCATTTACGCGTCGGTTTGTCCTCCACTTATTGTTATCCGGTTTATTCCTATATTTATTTACGACTCATTACCCGGGTTCCTTTATCTTAATGTTTTTAGCATTCTTATTTCACTAGTTTGCGTTTTTCCTTTTTATATTCCTTTACGACCCACCACATAGGTTCATTAATATTTTGCGCTCCAGTTTATTCGGTTTGCGCTTACTTACCTTTTTAAGCGTCATTCTTTATTTATCTTGTTTGACTTGTTCGTGTGACACTTCATCACTTATGAATGTGAAACTTCATTTGTATTCAACCCGTTCATCCTATAGTTATCAAATTTTATATTTACGAAATTTTGTCATTCTTTAGTCATAACTCACAATCCGAGTCTTTTGACTTTCTATTCCGCGTTCCCGTTTCTTGGTTTACGCATACACTCAAAATCCTACCCATCTATCGGGTATTTTACCGAAGTCATTATTACAGCAACCGTTCCGGCATGTATTAAGACTTCGTTTTAATTTATTTGGTCGTCTTAGCGAAATCCATCGCCTTTATTCAATCAAGTCCTTTATTCTTTATTTAATTCGTTTAACTTGTCCGTGTGAATTTCATCACTTGTGACAGTCAAATTTTTACCCCTATGCCTTAGCATTCCCATTAGTCGGTCTGTGTTTTCATTTACTTTGTTCCTTGTCCCTTCTCTCGGGTTCGTTATTCTAACGTAATACGCTTCCGTCATCCGACTTGCATTTATGTTTAGTATCAAACATTTTGCTTATTTTATTCTTTTGGGTACCCTTTTTAAATTGTCCCATTCACCTCGTCCTTGTTACATCGGACGTAAATGTGTCCATCATAAGAAGTTCATGGTATCATGTGTTCACTACTTACTTGGCCAGAGTAAGCGGTCAACACATGACACGCATGACCTTTTCATAATTTTCACATCACGCCCTATGTAAGTAACGTCTCTGTTTATTTCTATATCTCTGATTTTATTTAGTAAGATTTTATTTAATTGTTAATCAACAATCATCAGGTTTACTAGTTTTACACTTGAATATATAAATTATTTTCTCTTCCATCAAACTATTATATAATCACATTTGTTAATGTGAACATTACTCTTCTCAATAGTATCCGTATTGAAAATATACACTTGGATAGTTACTTCCGTCCAAGTTTCCACATAGACTAGTTTCGTTATTGTTTTGTTATTCATCACCGTGAATAACACTTATTTCTACTTAATTGCTCTTGGAAACTTCATCCTGAATAGATGTCTTATTCAGGTTTTCCAAGTTTTATGCTACGTATGCAATAGTCATTCTCTACGTGTTTGTTACATAATGCTATTGTGCGATTAAATTTAAAATGTGCACCTGGTAATGCTTGCCCTAACGGGCTTTCCTTGCCATTAACCTTGTTCGCGGTCGTTACGCGATTCAGGTCCTTGGTGAGCATGCTCAACTTGTCATACTTTGGGCCATTCTTTTGTCAAATCCGCAATTTCTTACATTCCCGCTATCTTCAGATGCGAGTGTCCTTTCAACTAAAACATTCACAAAGATTAGTTACGTCAATATCAATAAATGCCCGAATTATAATACAAGGCTTTCTACTATACGTGTCAACACACGTAATTTCGTAAACTATATTAATCATTTTAATTGGGGTAACGTGTATTACACGATAACCCTATGTGTTGTTTATAACACTTTAATATGCTAAATCGTTTATATACATAAAACTTACCGGATTTGCGATCAAGCCTCGAACCGAACACACTTTACTTTTTAACCATGAGCTCTGATACCAACTTGTAAGACCCGTCTTAAATTAGCACGATTATAATATTAAATACGCATTTTATGTGAAAATGGGACCTTTTAAAACCTTTGTCAAATTAACGTTCACACATGATTAAAGTACTCAAATTATAGTAACAAGTGTTTACAAGTTCCATTTTTAAACTAGAATAAAATAAATCAATTGCGGAAGCTTCAAAGACATGTGTTCGGTTCTTCATATTCGCTTGATCTTCATCCAGGAATCATAGACGTTCACCTATGATCAAGTAGTTTTGATAGCTTATAAACATGTATAAACAAGTTCCATAAACAAACAAACAAACAAAATAAAAATAAAATTTCAGAGTTTTGCCTCTCGCGCCACGCGAGAGGCTCCTTCTTTTCCTTCGCGTGCTGCGACAGCTCCCGCGTGTCGCGCCCGGGGCACAATTCTCCTTTGGGACCTTCATTTCTGCCAACTATGTTTATTTATCAAAAATCAAACTTTTAAAGGCCATAACTTTTGATCTAGAAGTCCGTTTTACGTGATTCTTTTTCCTACGTGTTCGAAATTTAATTCTCCATCTTATGGAGTTAAAACCTGATATTCAACTACTTCAAAAATTCAGATTTCAAGCTCTCGGCTTGAAATTCCTTTTTAACACTTTTGACCCGTTTCATGATTCATTAAACCACTTTTGTTTAAATCATTGTAAATTTTCGAGATATTCATTATCTCAAAACCATTAACTCGTGAGTTCAAAACTTTCATACATTATGCAACTAAAGGTTGAGTTATGTGCAAAACTTCATTTTGACCCGCTAGAGGGATTTACCATTAACTTTAAATTTAACTCTCTCCTTTCACCCATCATTTTACTACTTTAAGGTATCTACCTATATTTCGTAATCTTAATGCAAAATCCTAAACAACCCATATGGGTCGTTTGCACAATTTACCCATCAAGGGCTTTTTGGTCAATTTTAGTCCCTCATTTTACGACGAAAGACTTCCACTAATTAATTGACCAAAATACTACTTTCAACTATAAATCTAATTATGTGTACCTGGCTTGGGTCATAGCATTGACCCGTTTACATACCTCTTGCTTTAAATTTTCTAGTTAAAGCAACGCAACATATGTTATTTCCTGTAATCACAAAAACTCAACAAATGGTCACCAATTATTAATGTCAAATAGTATTAACACACCATTTGACCCATTTATTCGAAATGACCATTTTTTTTCAACATATGATAGTATTTTTAATACTATCTCACCCCATGAACCTATTCCGGTTTGCGCCGTGAGTTTTATTTACTTGAAAGACATTTTCTCAATTTGTTTGACCCGATTAAAACTTTCATCAAAAGGTGTCCTTTCAAATCTTTTATCTATTCGTTAATCCATGCTCGGATTACTACTTTACCATTTTACCCGCCACGTTTACACCATAACATAGTGTTTCAAAACTTTATATTGTTCATCATCTCACGTCAAGTTTACCTTATTTACCCATTTTACCATAATCTATGGTTTTTGCCATTCTAACTTGTTACGACCTGCATTATATCGTGCCGGAACATCTTATTTCATTTGCAAACTACTATTCATATTTGATACTCACAATAAACATTTGATAAATAATAAAAGGGGGCGTAAGCTTTGCTTACCTTGCATCCGGTTCTGCTTTTCTTCATGCTTAGCTTGTTTGATCCGCTTCCTTCCCAAGCTCCACCTAGCTTGTCAAGCGTCAAACTATCATCATAATTCGTAAGATGGTTAGATTAGTCATTTTTAATCTCGACTATTCCACCTTACGCATTTTCTATCAAATTATCATTCGGTCATGTTTTAAGGTCAGTTTGACTTTCAAAAGTCGACTGTCCCTTTTTTAATGTATGAATGCACAATTGAGTTCGACGAACTCACTTAGGCATTTCTTCGACTATTCGGTAGGCACATTACCCCAATTAAATGATAGATATAGCTAACAAAATTTCAAGTATCAGAGCCCTGGTTTAAGAGATTCAAGTATGGTGGGAAAACTATGCTTGGACTTAAACCTTATGCTCTTAATAAAGATTGGTGTTCGGTTCGAGGCTTGATCGCAAATCCGGTAAGTGCATGTATGTTAATGGTTTAGCATATTAAAGTGTTGTAAACAACACATAGGGCTATCGTGTAATACACAATACCCCAATTAAATGATAGATATAGCTAACAAAATTTCGAGCGTTGACACATATAGTAGAAAAGCCTTGTACTATGATACGGGCGTTTAGTAAAGTGGACATGGCTAACTTTTGTGAATGTCTTAATTGAAGGACACTTGCATTTAAAGATGACAAGGGTTAAACAAATTACAGATATGATAGAGGAACGGTCCGAAGTATGACAAGAGGAGCATGCTCACCAAGGACTAAATCGCGTAACGACCGCGAACAAGGTTAATGGCAAGGAACGCCCGTCGGGGCAAGCATTACCAGGTGCACGCTTTTAAATATAATCGCACAAATAGCAATATGCAATAAACAAGTAGAGAACGATTGTTGCATTTGTAAATTAGAAACTCGGAAAACCTGAATAGAATACCTATCCAGGATATTATTTCCAAGAAAACTAAATAGAAGTGTTACTTACATAGGGCGTGATGTGAAAACTATAAAAAGGTCGTGTGTGTCATGTGCTAATCGCTTACTCTGGCCAAGTAAGTAGTGGCATATGATACCATGAGCTTCTTATAGCGGACACATTTACATCTGATGTAGTAAGGACGGGGTGAATGGGACAAATTAAAAGTACCCAAATGAATCAAATGAGCAAAATACTTGATAATAATGTAAACGCACAGTCGGGTGACGGAAGCGTATTACATTATGATAATGAGCCCGAGTGAAGGGACAAAGATTAATGTAAAATGATTAAGATATGCAACGGGAGGGAGTGTACTTACACTCGAACCCGGAAAATCCAAACATGTAAAATAACTAAGATATGCATTGGGAGGGAGTGTACTTACACTCGAACCCGGAAAATACAAATATGTAAAATGGGTAAGATATGCATTGGGAGGGGGTGTACTTACACTCAAACCCGGAGAATGCAAATATGACTCTTAACGGGCCGTTTTTGTAAAACGCCAAACTTGGGGACAAAGTCGGAATATAAAAGTGAAACGAAGTCTTAATGCATACCAGAAGGGTTGCAATAATAACGACTTCGGTAAAACACCCGGCTGATGGGTAAGGAGTTAAACACATGAGTAGACCGAGAAACGGGAATTCGCATGAAAGTCAAAAGACTCGGGTTTTGAGTCATGACTAAAAGACGACAAGATGAAGTAAATAGAAATTTTGATAAATTACGTTCAACTATTTTAAAGTTGAACGGGTCGAACAAAGAATGAAGTTTGGCATTCATAAGTGATGAATTTTCACGCGACAAGTCAAACGAATTTAATAAAGGACAACGCTTGCTAAAATAAGTAAGCGCGAACCGAGGAAATAAAATGAGAAATATTAATAAACCTAGGCAAAGGATTATAGGCATAAAAAAAGGGTGAAAATCTAAAGAAATAGCCTACGAGGCCTAGTGAAAGAACCTACGGGTAAATAGAATAAGACGAGGAAACTGGTTGTAACTTCCGGGGTAAAATAATAACGGGAGATAAAGTTCGTATAAAAGCAATGGGTTTCGCTAAGTTAACTAAATGGGTTAAAAGCGAAGAGATCGTAAAAGGCCGGGTTGGCAATAAGATATACCCTAATGACGGGAGTATAATGACGGCGACTAATCAGTCTGGCCGGTAAAACCCTTTAAAGTCGGAGTAGTGTTACGACTTATCACTTATATAAAGCGCCTGTTGAAATAAGACTAACTTGAAGTAAACATAATGAAAGTAAAATGCTACCGAGCGAATCGATGACAACTCGGTCAAATAAATGACAAGAATAAGAAATACAAAATGAAATTATCGGCCTGCGAGGCCATACACATAAAAGGCGTATACGCTTTGAAACCAAAAGCACATTACCCTACTTCCCTGGTAAGAGTATTATGTGCGAGCAATGCTCAAGCGATCACCGAAGCTAAGATTCAGATGATCTAATCTAGTAAAGTACGTGAGAAAGGTTTCGGGGACGAAACCTCTTTAAGGGGGATAGACTTGTAACACCCCGAAAACGAGTTTGGTAATCAAACCACGTTAATACTAAAAGACGGGTAAGATACCGTTAGTGGTAAAATTTAACCCAATGAATATTAGGACTTAAACAAATAATCCTAATATTAATTAAAAGGGGGAAATAAATGCTTGAGAAAATGAAGTTATGAAAGGCCCGAGTTAACGGGACTTAAAATATAACGGGTTATAACTTCCCGAACCTATTAAGTTAACTAGGGATAATTAACCTAGTTACTAGTATGTAGATAAGTAATAAAAATATGAAATTTGTAGTCTTAAAACAATTAAAAACTAAACTTGAGGGACTAAAATTGTAACAAGGAAACTTAATATTTATAAACAAAAAAATTAAACACACAACACACACATGGTGTCTGTGTGGGGATCGAACATCAGGCGACCAAAAGGGGGTAAACCCTAGATCATCAAACATCTTCAAAATTGAAGGGAAATTGGAGCTCAAACTCTTGAATAAACATGAATTAACGATCACCCAAGCTAGGAGATCATAAGGTATGTTGAATTTCATCATTTGGTGATATCTTGAAATTTGGATGAACATGCATGAACGAAATTCTAGAATGAATGTTGTGTATATGAGTGATATTGGGTTGAATCTATGTGTAGAAACAAACCCTAGATGCAAACTTGTAAAATTGTACCATAAACTAGTGATTAGTCAATTAACCAAGTATGAGCCAAGTGGGTTTTGACTAAATAGTGAAGATAATGATATGCATGTGCTTAGAATCATCATATTTGATAGTTGGAGCAAAATACTTGAACAATTTATAAGTTCGAGTGAATGCTCATATGTGACTTGAAATGGGTTTTTGTACATTATGATGAAACTAGTGTTTTGTTCATATAAATAGGTGTTTGGAATCATGATGTCTACTAATTAATTTGTAGAAGCTGATTATATTAGATGTTCGGATAAATGTCTAATGCTATGATGAAACGGGTTTTTACATGTAGATAGAAACCTTTAGTTCTTGCTTAACAAATGAATAATTAACTTTGATAATCAAGAGCGAAGTTAAATTGGTGTTAATAATAGCATGAACTTAGACTTGAAAAGTAGTTAAAACGGTGGCATAAGAATAATGCCTATCGGATACTTGACAAAGTGCTTAAATGAATTGTCGAGGTTTATAATATAATCACTTATGTTAATAGGCAGTTTGACCTTTAAAAGTCAAACTGACCAAAATGAAATCAAATGGTGAATTTTGATGTAAAACCCGTAAGATGGAATAGTCATAATTAATGATGACTGATGTGCGTTAAAGTGTCGTATATATTAGGTGTATATTTTAAGCCCTTTTTAACACTTATTTTAGCCAAGTTTTAAATTTATAAAACACGATATTTCACTAACACTAAACACACATATGGGCAAGTGCACCCATCGTTGAGTGTAGTATAGCGTTGGTAAGATACCGAGGTCGTCCAAGGACACAAGAGCTTTTAGTACCGGTTTATCCTCAACGTCTAACCAAAATAAAAGTTTAGAAAAATGTTTTAAACTAAGAAAAATAAAACTAACTAAAATGCTGAAAATAAAAATAAAAATAAAAACAGATAGACAAGATGAATCACTTGGTTCCGACTCGTATCTAGTATAACCTTTGATTATTTCCGCACTTTTGCACATAATTAAGAGATTATCTTAGTTATTGTAGTAGGCCCCTCTTTTGAAGGCGACGTTACCCTCACCCCAGTAGTTTGAGTCAGCAGGGATACAATCCTAAAAGGGTGGATTATTGGAAGATAATGAATTAAGTTATTAATGCAGTATTGTGGTAGGCCCCACTTTTGGCGGTGACGTTACCCTCGGCTAAGTAGTCTGAGTCAGCAGGGATACAGTCCTAAATAGCCGGGTTATAGTATTAATAGTAGTTAACTTATGAGGGGATCAAAGAGTTTGGACCCCCGCCATCCAATACCGTGAAGTATTGAAGGAGGTCCTACTAAATTTGACCCAGGTCCATTGCAGGACCTCTAAACGCTGAACAATGGCAAGACCTTTATCAAACCGTTCCCTTAACCCCCTACCAGGTAGCCAACATATCTCCATATAGACCGTGGAGATATGAATGGTGAAAATCCTTTATTTTATATAGACAGTAAAATAATGCCAAGACACCACGGACAAACGATAAGGAAAGATCACCTTCAACATAAGTAACTAGTTATTAAAGTCATTAATACAAAACCAAATAAAAAGTGCAAAAGATTAGAAATAAAAAGTATTATACTAGACATTTTGTCTTCACCAAGTGATGTAAGAGACTTAGGCAAACATGGCCTTGATTGTCAAGAACTCTCACGATCAATCTTGGATCCCGAGATGACTCACACACTCTACGATGGACAATGGATGATGGTGGTGGATGATGGTGTTGTGATGGTGGTGGGTGGTGGGTGAAGTGTGAGAGAGGTGGTGTGCCAAGGGATGAGATGAAATGAATCCAAGCACTCCTATTTATAGGCTGAACAGAGAGCTGGACACGGCCCCGTGTCCGCTGGGCACGGCCCCGTGTCCGTCTGACACTCTCTCTCCTCATTAATTGTAATTCGCAATTACAATAAATGCGCCTGCTGTACTTTCGACAAGCCCCCGTGTCCGCTGAGCACGGCCCCGTGATGGGCAATAGAAGCTTCTATAGGTTTGTCTTTTCTGCTGCTTCTTGGGCACGGCCCCGTGCTGGCTGAGCACGGGGCGTGTTCAGTCTTCTGTTTTCTCTATTTTGCTTTGGAAGGTGCCGTTGAGGGTTCGGGCAGTCCACTAATGTTCCTTTTCTTGTATTTATGTTGGATTTAGCTGTCTTTTTGCTTCTTTTGCATTTTTGAGCTCATTTAATCCTGAAAATACAAAAGGAAGACAAAAACACTCTTTTTCCAATATTAGCACTAAAAAAGGGTTAGTTTTATGCCTCATTTGATGTAATTTATATGTTGCATTTTACACACATCAAATACCCCCACACTTGAACTTTTGCTTGTCCTCAAGCAAAACTCTTTAATATGTGGCTTACACTCCCAAATGGAATAGGTAGAAGAGAAGGTTTTGGGCTTGTCGTAGAGTGTCAGGATTTCCAAGATCTTTTTGGGTTTTATTTTTATTTATTTACACTCCTATTCGTAATGATTTATTTAGAACTGTTCATAAAAGAAATTACTTATTTGGGCGTAACATGCCTTTTTAAAATTCTATTTATATACAAGTTCACATACCTCGCGGGGAAATCACTCACACTCGGCCGAATGTGTATTTTTAGTGAATCACTCGAGAGCGGCACGGAACTTATTCCTACCATAGGCTTGCCAAGAAATCAATCATCCTCCTTTTTAACTTTTATACCTTTGTAGATATTAAGAGGACTTTGTGGGTTAAGGGTTGGCTAGGGTTAAAGGTAGGTGGTTGGGTTAGTGGTTAGTAGAAAAAAAAAAGGCTAAAAGCGTAACAAGTGTCGGTTTTCGTATTTTTGCAACTTTTTATTTTGATGAAGCTTTTATTCAAACTAAGTTATTTTTGATTAACTTGTTTGTTTATTTTCTTTTTGCTTCATCATTATCACAAAAATTTATTTATTTATTTATTTATTTTTTCACGAAGAACCGAACTTGTTACTAAAATAAAGGGTTAAAAATGAAAAAGGTTTTGGTGGATGAAAGGGTTTTTGTTTGGGTGATGAAATGAAAAGGTTTAGGCTCAAAGGGGCTAACTAGGGGGATTTTTGGGTAGGTGGTAAAGGAAAAAGAAAAATAATGGTGTAGAAATGAAAAGGGTTAGTCCTAATGCCTCCATCATTTACTTACTCGGGTTTAAGTTGATAAGGACTGGGAATGTATTGTCATGGCAAGTTCTAGAGTCGTAAGAACCAAGCGGCTATTCACACAAGAAACGAAAAATGAGCATTTAGTCAAATGATATGTAATTGTGTGCTCAATAAAGGCTCAAAACTCACTTTTGTGGGAATGGGTTTTTATGTGATCAAGTATATAATCAAGTTTTAAATAAGTTTGCTATGCCTTTTCATAATTTTCTTATGTTGGTTCTTTTTATCACTACGCTATCGGTTGTAAATTTGTAAAAATATAACCTTTTTGAGAACTTGAATTTCCCGAGTTAAACCTAGACAAGTAAAAAAATGAAATTTTTGAAAAAATTTGGAGTGATTAGCGGTTCCAATAGAGTTTTGTGTAAGGCTTGTATTTAGGACTTGCAAAATTCAAGGTTTTAGCATCCCCCCCACACTTAAATTACACATTGTCCTCAATGTGTCCCAAAAATAAATTTTTAGGTTGATTAGATGTGTAAAATAGTGTTTGAAAAGCAAAAAATTTGTGTTACTGGGCGCTGAACACGGCCCCGTGTTATCCGGGCATGGCCCCGTGTTCAAGTGCCAGTAACAAAATTGAAATAAGTCAAACAGAAGGCTGGACATGGGGGCGTGTTGGGTGAACACGGCCCGTGTCCAGGTACCTGTACTGGGCGTTTTTCTGCAGGTGGTTCGGCACGGGGCCGTGTTGGTTGGGCACGGCCCGTGTTGAACCTTCTGAAATGGAGAAAATTGTCGGGTTGCCTCGTTCTTGTGCAAGGGATCATTTTTCTCGTTCCCCTTTTCATCCTTTACCACCATGAGTGTGTTTTATTCCTGAAAATTAAAACTAACTAGAAAACATAAGAATTAACCTAAATTAAACTAGGGATAGTCCCGTGGAATGCCTCCATGGTGCGCCACGTTTATAAGGGTCCTTGGCTAGACCCAAAGCCTGGTCATATGTTACCCAATTGGGATGAGTTGCATCCCATGTTACACCGTCGGAGAGCGTCATCCAAGCTTGAGTCTATGACCTTCATGTAGTTGACCGGATCTTCTTCCTCTACTCGCTTTCCACATTCAAATTTTACCTCTTCATCCCCAAACTTCAATGTTAGAGTTCCGTCATTCATATCCACCAACGCTTGGGCGGTGGCTAGAAATGGCCTCCCGAGGATGAGAGGGACATCGGTGTCTTCTTCCATGTCTAGGATGACGAAGTCGGTTGGAAAGACGAATTTGTCAACCTTGACTAGCAGATTTTCGGCGACACCTTGTGGGAATTTGACGGACCTGTCGGCGAGTTGTATGCTCATCTTTGTAGGGCTTGTTGTTCCTAGGCCGAGTCGCTTGAACATTGATGTGGGCATGAGGTTGATGCTAGCCCCAAGATCGGCTAAAGCATTTCGGACGGGGGACTTCCCAATCGAACAAGGGATTGTGAAGCTCCCGGGGTCGATTTTCTTTTGTGGAAGTTTGTTGAGTACTAAAGCTGAACATTCTTCGCCTAAGTTAACTAATTGCAATGATTCAATTTTCCTTTTGTGAGTGAGGAAATCCCTCATGAATTTTGCATATTTAGGCATTTGGGTTAGGACCTCAATAAAAGGAATATTAACATGCAATTGTTTTAGTAAACTTTCGAACTTTGCGAATTGCTCATCGGTCTTTTGACGATTTAACCTACCGGGGTACGGAATTGGAGGAGTCTTGGTGGGCTCTTGATTTGGTATAGAAGCCTTTTCTGGCGCAGGAGGAGTTATAGGCTGGCTAGAATGGCTTCTTTCATTTGGTGGCAATGGAGCATCCTCGGGACCCACGGTTCGATTTCTTAATGTGATGAGATGTACTTGTGCCTTTGGGTTTGTTTCGGTATTACTAGGTAACGCGCCTTGTGGTCTCTCGGAGAAATTTTGAGCTAGTTGATTTAATTGTTTTTCAACGTTCTGAATGCTAGCTTGTTGATTTCTAAAATTTGATTCCAATTGTTGAAATCGATCCGAGTTTTTCTTTTCAGTGTCAGAGATGAGGCGAGATACCGTATCTTCAAGCCTTTCTCTTCCACCTTGTTGTTGAGAAAAAATTTGCGGTTGTTGAAAATTAGTTCGTTGGTTTTGTTGGTTACTACTATTGCCGGGATCTCTCCAACCAAGATTTGGGTGGTTACGCCATCCTTGGTTGTAGGTACCCGTTGGAGGACCCGACGGCCTAGGTCTATTATCCAAGTAGTTTACCGTTTCGGTTTGTTCATCTAATTCTTTCATACAACTCCAATTTTCATGTGACCCACCACACCCTTCACAAGCCATAACCGAGGCCGTTTTTGTCATTTCTAGCCTTTTGATTTTTGAAGAGAGGGCCTCGATTTGGGCTTGTAAAGAGGTGCTTTCATCAACCTTATGGGCGCCCGGGGCAATAGATTTATTACCCCGGGGAGTGTGCCATTGAAAATTGGTTTGAGCAATTTCCTCAATTTGGTTATATATTTCATTTGGGCGACGATTACCTAAGAGTCCCCCGGAGCTTGAATCAAGTGTTTGTCTTGTGTGTGGCAACAATCCATTGTAGAAAGTGGATACTTGTTGCCATACCGCTAGACCATGGTGAGGACACTTTCTTAAAAGCTCCTTGAACCTTTCCCAAGTTTCATATAAGGATTCCCCATCCTCTTGTGAGTATGTATTAATTTTAGTCATTAATTTGGCCGTTTTAGCAGGAGGGAAATACTTATATAAAAACTTTTGGGCGAGTTCATCCCAGGTGTTTACCGATCCAGCTGGGAGGGTGTTAAGCCAAGCCTTAGCTCGGTCTTTTAGTGAAAAAGGAAACATTCGAAGGCGGATGGCGTCATTTGATGCTCCATTGATCCGAAAGGTATCACATATTTCTAAGAAGTTAGTAATATGTAGATGGGGATCCTCGTCCGCAAGCCCGTGGAAGGTTGCGGAGTTTTGGAGCATTTGTATCAAATGCGGCCGAAGTTCGAAGTTGTTGGCCTCGACATTCGGTGCATTGATAGCGGCGCCAAGATTGCCTACGGTAGGCCGTAGGTAATCCATGAGGGTACGTTGGTCCGCCATTGGAAGTGGGTCCCCCGAAGCTTTCTCTTGATTTTTAGCTTTAAGTCTTTTTCTGAGAAAGCGCTCGGGTTCTTCTAGGGGTTCTTTTATGTCTTTACTAGAACTGGAGCTCATGCACTACGTAGGAGATTCAAATGTGGCGCCTGGGTTCCAAATCCTGCAATAAAAACAAAAAAGAACGTTGGTCAGAATGTTCACCACGGCCCCGTGCTCAGTGAACACGGCCCGTGGTCAGAAGTACAGTAATTGTTTTCTGTGTCCCAGTTACTGGAAGTTGGACACGACCCCGTGTTGCACCGACACGGCCCCGTGTTCAGCTCTCTGTAACTCAGAAAATAAAAACTGCCAGTGATGAAGCTGGGCACGGCCCGTGTCTGACCGAGCACGGCCCATGCTGAGCTCTGCAGAAGCTGAAAAACTAAGAAAATCCTAAAAAAATAAAAAGAAAAATAAAAGATGATTAGGCCGTTGATTCCTAACTTTCTTAAAATCCTTGTGTCCCCGGCAGCGGCGCCAAAAACTTGATGTGCGTTAAAGTGTCGTATATATTAGGTGTATATTTTAAGCCCTTTTTAACACTTATTTTAGCCAAGTTTTAAATTTATAAAACACGATATTTCACTAACACTAAACACACATATGGGCAAGTGCACCCATCGTTGAGTGTAGTATAGCGTTGGTAAGATACCGAGGTCGTCCAAGGACACAAGAGCTTTTAGTACCGGTTTATCCTCAACGTCTAACCAAAATAAAAGTTTAGAAAAATGTTTTAAACTAAGAAAAATAAAACTAACTAAAATGCTGAAAATAAAAATAAAAATAAAAACAGATAGACAAGATGAATCACTTGGTTCCGACTCGTATCTAGTATAACCTTTGATTATTTCCGCACTTTTGCACATAATTAAGAGATTATCTTAGTTATTGTAGTAGGCCCCTCTTTTGAAGGCGACGTTACCCTCACCCCAGTAGTTTGAGTCAGCAGGGATACAATCCTAAAAGGGTGGATTATTGAAAGATAATGAATTAAGTTATTAATGCAGTATTGTGGTAGGCCCCGCTTTTGGCGGTGACGTTACCCTCGGCTAAGTAGTCTGAGTCAGCAGGGATACAGTCCTAAATAGCCGGGTTATAGTATTAATAGTAGTTAACTTATGAGGAGATCAAAGAGTTTGGACCCCCGCCATCCAATACCGTGAAGTATTGAAGGAGGTCCTACTAAATTTGACCCAGGTCCATTGCAGGACCTCTAAACGCTGAACAATGGCAAGACCTTTATCAAACTGTTCCCTTAACCCCCTACCAGGTAGCCAACATATCTCCATATAGACCGTGGAGATATGAATGGTGAAAATCCTTTATTTTATATAGACAGTAAAATAATGCCAAGACACCACGGACAAATGATAAGGAAAGATCACCTTCAATATAAGTAACTAGTTATTAAAGTCATTAATACAAAACCAAATAAAAAGTGCAAAAGATTAGAAATAAAAAGTATTATACTAGACATTTTGTCTTCACCAAGTGATGTAAGAGACTTAGGCAAACATGGCCTTGATTGTCAAGAACTCTCACGATCAATCTTGGATCCCGAGACGACTCACACACTCTACGATGGACAATGGATGATGGTGGTGGATGATGGTGTTGTGATGGTGGTGGGTGGTGGATGAAGTGTGAGAGAGGTGGTGTGCCAAGGGATGAGATGAAATGAATCCAAGCACTCCTATTTATAGGCTGAACAGAGAGCTGGACACGGCCCCGTGTCCGCTGGGCACGGCCCTGTGTCCGTCTGACACTCTCTCTCCTCATTAATTGTAATTCGCAATTACAATAAATGGGCCTGCTGTACTTTCGACACGCCCCCGTGTCCGCTGAGCACGGCCCCGTGATGGGCAATAGAAGCTTCTATAGGTTTGTCTTTTCTGCTGCTTCTTAGGCACGGCCCCGTGCTGGCTGAGCACGGGGCGTGTTCAGTCTTCTGTTTTCTCTATTTTGCTTTGGAAGGTGCCGTTGAGGGTTCGGGCAGTCCACTAATGTTCCTTTTCTTGTATTTATGTTGGATTTAGCTGTCTTTTTGCTTCTTTTGCGTTTTTGAGCTCATTTAATCCTGAAAATACAAAAGGAAGACAAAAACACTCTTTTTCCAATATTAGCACTAAAAAAGGGTTAGTTTTATGCCTCATTTGATGTAATTTATATGTTGCATTTTACACACATCAATGACTAATCTAACCGTCTTACGAATTATGATGATAGTTTGACGCTTGACAAGCTAGGTGGAGGCTTGGAAAGGAAGCGGGCCAAACGAAGCAAGTATGAAGGAAAAAGCGTAATTCGGATGCAAGGTAAGTATACCTTACACTAGTCATATATTTTAGAGTATCCTTTTGTCGTGTTATGAAAAAGACAATTATGACGTAAGCCATAGTAGGCCGAAAAGTTTTAAGAAATGAAATTATAAGTAAAGTGACCGCACGGTGTAAATCGGAGCGAGTCATATATACGAGGTGGTAATAAATGTCATCTCGCTAATATAATTGGTCATTTAGACCAAACGGGTCAAAAGGTGAAATTATCACCCTTGACAATATCGACTAATGGGTTGTCGAGTTGTATGATTTTAGGGAATAAATAGCACATGGATGTTTACAACGCTATCATTAAGCAACCACTAAGGCAAGGTATTGAAACGGGTCAATATATTGATCCGAGCCAGATATGTATTATAACACAATTCATAATGTAGAATTTGGAGTTCTATAAGAGTTAGACAAGGTTAAAATATAGATATTCGGTTATCTTTTAGGTAAGCCGAATAAATTGAGTTATGATTATAATGTTTTAGAAGCACATGGGTTTACAAACAAGAACTATAGTTATAAGGTCGGATTTTGAGTCAAACAAGTATTTAAAGGTTCTTGTAGTGAAAGAATGATGAAAATTTACCAAACTGCTCTTGTAAGCTAATCCGAAGGAACGACCCTTAAAGGTGGTTCGGAAATGAGTCTTATGATTAAATAAATGCTTAGAATGAGTATATGTAGTGAAAGATGTAAATTCTTGGGTCGAAAGACTTTATATGAGTCTTTGCAGTAAAATGATAATTCGAGGGGTAAAACTCGGAATATATAGATCTCCACATTAAATCCACCACAAATATAGTTGTGGTGGAAGATTACTTGGTAAGAAAGGTGGAAATATAAGGCTAGATACAAATGAAAGCGAATCATGTTTAAAATATACTTAAATACCCTTAACGGGTCGAAATAAGCATACGAGCGAAAACGGGTTAAAAATATATAAGAAACCCGCAATTAGAACCTAACATGGTAGAAAATATTGAATTGAGGTGGTTCATGTGAAATAATGATCAAACAAATATGTTTGTTTGATAAATGCGTAAACGGGTCAAAATTTTATAAAAAGGTAATAAGCCGAAGGCATAAAAGTCTCAAAATTTATTAAGTCGGATGTCAGATTTTAAATCCATATGATGGAGAATCAAATTACAAACACGTAGGAAGAAACGGTAGGTCAAACGGACAAGCGGATTAAAAGATACGAAAGTTTTCGTGTAAAAAACAACAAAATGGAAGAATCTGATACAGGGGCCACCGTAACTTACGGCGGGCACCGTAAGTTACGGTGGGGACTGAAAACTCTACGGCAGTTATCTCCTGCCTTAGGGTGGAGTATTTTAAAACAGGGGCTACCGTAAATTACGGTATCCACCGTAATCCACCGTAATTTACGGTGGACCCTGTACAAAAATGTATTTTAAATCAGTTTTGTTTCCCGGACTCGTTTAGATATGTTTTAAACCCCGTATGACTAAAGCATTTCATGTTTATGAAATGTAGATACTTTTTGGATGCCGGAAGACGATCAAGCTCAACGAAGAACCGAACACGATAAAGATACATGCTTTCGCACATTGCCTCGTCATAAATTTTAAACGACGAATCTGATCACGTTATGTCGAATAACTTATGATTATTAAAAGTTTTAATAAATCTATAATTTTTATAGTATGTGTAGTCTTAACTACACATCTAATTGTTGGTATTTACATGTAAAACCGTTAAATAGCAACTAGGGTGTCACAAGTTGGTATCAGAGCGTCCCTTACAATAAAAAAATCCCTCTTATATATACATACGAAAAGTCACAACACTTCAAATTAATTTTAAATATATCACACCTCTTATAAAAAGTCACAACTGTTAAATATATCACACCCCTTCAAAAAGTCAACATTTAAACTACTTTTACATATATCACGCCCCTTACAAAAGTCGCAACCCTTCATATATATACACACACACACACACACACAAATGCAATAAAATTTTGTAACACCCCAAAACCCGAATGTTTATATTCGTTAAATGTTATGATGTGGTGCATCAAGAAATGAATGACTGGGTTATTTAACCAAGTTAACAAAAGGGTAAAAGTAATAAAAAGAAAGAAAGTTGTGCCCATTTATAATTAGTGGCAACTTGAGGGGTTAAAGTGGGTTAAGTTGAAAGTTGATTTAACAAATAAAGATTTACACACACAAACACACACACGATCGTGTGTTCTAGAGAGAGAGCAAGAGCTCTCATGAAGTCAAAACCCTAACTTCATCTATTCCCTCAAATTGGAAGGCAAAACGAAGCTCAAATTCATAACCAAACACGGATTAATGATCACCTTCACAAGGGGATCGTAAGGTATGTCTTAGATTCGAGATTGGTGATGATGCACGAAATGGGTTATGTTGTAAATCACGAATTTGTATGAAATTGAGCATGAGTATGTGTTAGATTCATCATTTGGAACATGGATTATGCATGAATGAGGTTAATTTGATGTTTAAGGGTGAAACCCATTTGTTATGGTAAGAATGATGATTTGAATCATCATCCATGTCTAATTCTTGTGGAATGTTGATGTATTTTTATGTATGATGGATTCTTGTTAGAAGGATTGGAAGAAATGTGATGATTATATGTTTGATGATTATGCATGTATGATTCGTGTTGATTGGAAGGAAGAAATTGATGAATTATGTATGAAATTAGAAGATTGTGCATGAATTAGTTGTACGTTATGCTTAGAAGGCAGTACGCACACCAAGTGTTTGATGAAATGCCTAGGTGAGCTTAATAGATGAAATTGTATGTAAGT
Organism: Helianthus tuberosus; assembly: GCA_030545235.1. Classification (NCBI taxonomy): domain Eukaryota; kingdom Viridiplantae; phylum Streptophyta; class Magnoliopsida; order Asterales; family Asteraceae; genus Helianthus; species Helianthus tuberosus. The sequence goes on from JARYGA010060721.1 coordinate 72,923, forward strand.
AAAAGATGATATGTATATAGTGATGTCCGTATAGTCGATTATAATGTTACGGGTATATAATGAAAAGTCAAAAGTTAAAGTAAATGGACCGTTGACTTCTAAAAGTCAACTGTCATGTTGTCATAATTGTAAGACTAAAGTAAGTTATATGATGCGTGTTAGACGTATGTGTGTCTAATGCGATGACATTACGGACTCCACGAGCTGGAAATGATGTGAATTTGGTTACATGTATTATGCTTGTTAGAAGTGACTATGAACGTCAAATATGAATTATACGATCGATATGATCGTTAGCTTGTACAATTATGTATGTTAATAAGAATGTCATTTGGTGACATGAAAGTATAGGAATCATGTCGAGAAGGACTCAAGCATGAAAGGCTAACGGGTCAAAAAGAGACAAGATAACGGACACGAACTCGGACGCACGAGGTAAGTGATTTCTGCAATCACTTCTTATGTTCGTTTAAGTTATAAGGCGTTTTAATTAACTAAGCATGATGGTTGAAGTCAATTATGTGTCGTAGTCTTTCGTCGTAAAGGATGGGATTAAAGTTGACCAAAATGCCCTTGATGGGTATTTTGGGCAAATGATCTTAATAAGCGGTTTAAGAACAAGTTATACGATTAGTTTAATGTTTTAGACAAGTATGGAAATGGGAAGTATGGTTTTGTTGTCATAAACCGTTTAATGCGCAAATACCCATAACGGGTCAAATAGTTAGAAAATGATAATAAGCCGATAGAGCGTAAGTTAAGAATTTCCGTAATCCGGATGTGGGATTTTAAGTTCATATGATAGAATGTGAATTTACAAGCATGTAGGAAGAAACGGGAGCTTAAAGCGGGATCCCAGGTAAGAATCCCACCTCAGGTTCCTGAACCTTAAAGCGGGATCCCATGTCCCAGGTAAGAATCCCACCTCAGGTTCCTGAACCTTAAAGCGGGATCCCATGTCCCAGGTAAGAATCCCACCTCAGGTTCCTGAACCTTAAAGCGGGATCCCATGTCCCAGGCAAGAATCCCACCTCAGGTTCCATTTGGGAACCTTAAAGTGGGATCCCGTACCCCAGATAAGAATTATTAATTTAATTCTAGTATGTATGTATGCAATGACGTGGGAAAGGTTTGTATGCATGTAGATGTGTATGTATGTATGTGTAAGGATATGTACGATGGTATGTATGTATGCAATGACGTGGGAAAGGTTTGTATGCATGTGGATGTGTATGTATGTATGTGTAAAGATATGCACGAGGGTATGTATGTATGCAATGATGTGGGAAAGGTTTGTATGCATGTAGATGTGTATATATGTATGTGTAAAGATATGTACGAGGGTACGTATGTATGCAATGACGTGGGAAAGGTTTGTATGCATGTAGATGTGTATGTATGTATGTGTAAAGATATGTACGAGGGTACGTATGTATGCAATGACGTGGGAAAGGTTTGTATGCATGTGGATGTGTATGTATGTATGTGTAAAGATATGCACGAGGGTATGTATGTATGCAATGATGTGGGAAAGGTTTGTATGCATGTAGATGTGTATATATGTATGTGTAAAGATATGTACGAGGGTACGTATGTATGCAATGACGTGGGAAAGGTTTGTATGCATGTAGATGTGTATGTATGTATGTGTAAAGATATGTACGAGGGTACGTATGTATGCAATGACGTGGGAAAGGTTTGTATGCATGTAGATGCGTATGTATGTATGTGTAAAGATATGCACGAGGGTATGTATGTATGCAATTATGTGGGAAAGGTTTGTATGCATGTAGATGTGTATGTATGTATAAAGGCATGTGTGAGTGTATGCACGTATGTAAGGTTGTAGGGAAAATATGTGCGTATGAAGATATGTATGTGAGTACGCATGTATGCATGATTTAGACACGTTGAGGGTTAACGTTATTAATGGTGTACCTCGAGAATGAAAAGTAATGCAGGTACATTATTGAAGCCTCACCAGGAAATGGATATGCAGATGAAATGCTTAAAGCTTAAAAGATGACGAAATGTGAAGTGTACGCGAATGAACGTTGTTTCTTTAATGTGTGCTAATGTTATGAATGCATGTGGTGAATGCGGGTTGTACGGATAATGAGCGATTATCAGAAGGATTAGGGATTGAAGACCGAGTCACTAGAGAGATTGTACGGGGACGTTGAATGTAAAAGGTAGTAAACGCAAGCTATGTTTTTAATTAGTAAATAAGAGGATGACGGATTTATGAATAAGAATTACGTTAAAGCTAAATTTTAAATAAGTTGAGGTATTTATAATGAAAGAAATTTTATGGTTCGTGTTTCCGCTGCGACTTTTTGTCAAATACGAATTAGGGTGTAACAAATTTCCTATGAAATGAGTGACTATGTATATATAAATTACTGTTCACCAAGTAATCTACTCTAAATTTTAATTAAATATGATACATTATAATATTATAACTACAATGCAATTGTATATCAAATACATAATTTAATACACCACATTCTTATTTTTGTTGATGCATCAATTTAATCAAAAGCTGAGAATTTTTTTCAACCGACATGCACAACAAATGATATAACAATACTTTCTTCAAACGATGCATAACTTTTTTGCAACCGACATATTTAGAATGAAAGAATGTATATAGTAATTAAATTACCAACACTTTCGTTAAATGGTGCATCACTTACTGTTATATTTTTTTACAACCGATATGCATAACAAATGATGTATATGATAATTAATTCACCAACACTTTCTTCAAACGGTGCGCTACTTTTTTTTTTGTTTTTTTGCAATCGACTAACATGATTCGCGATTATTTAGAATGAAAGTCGCAACTCTAATCTAAACTACAGATGGCGTCGTCTTCAAATACCATCTTGCTTAGATAACAAAATCAAAGATTTTTCGCTTCTATCTGACATAGTAATAATAAACATTCATAATCAACATCCCGCTGCAACGCGCGGGTAGCGTCAACTCGTATATATATATATATATATATATATATAATTTAGTTATTTTAATCAAAATTTCATAAATATTAATAGTTACTGTATAATTATTCAAAAAATAAATCTATAGAAATGAAAACCCGTGAGCCTAGTCAAACATGATACATGAAATGGAGCTTGAGACAATGTGTTTATTATAAAAGCTCAATATAAACTCGAGCTTGATCTCAAACTCGTATAAAATCACTTTGTTTTAACCTTATAATGAGTCGATCTCAAGTATACTGCAAACAACTCAATTTAGTGTTGTAAGAATCGCTAGACACTAGTCGCCCGATGGGGTATCAACTAGTGATTAATCGAACTGAGATTTTATATGTAATTTTAAGTTTTATATAAACATACACACATTTTTATATGTAATTTTTAAATATGCACGTTTTAACACCTTCTTCGACCCATATTTTAAAATAGATAAGATTAATTACCAGAATTTATCGATTTTGATTAAAAATCTAATCGGAATTATAGACTACCACCAATTTTGAACCTACTAAGGGGCTGTTTGGTAGCCTCTTAATGACCATTCAGATGGTACCTCTTATGGTTTAAAACATCTGAATGAACAAGAGGTAACCTCAAGTCTGAATGGTTAAGAGGTAACATCTGAATGGTAAATCATCACATGTCATATTTTTCTACCTTTTCATTGATAAAATTCTTAATGGTTCCATTAAAAAAATAGGCTCTTAATGACCATTCAAAGGCTACCAAGCCCCTAAAACTGAATTTGACCATTGTTCTAAAATTGAGGCATAGCATAGACAAGGAAGGGACTATTTATGTAATTCACGTAAATAAGCCACTAAAGTAAAGCTTTCTTTACACGTATTTATTTATTTATTATCATCATTCGCTTTCATTTTAGCCCCCTCCTCTCATTTCAAATTATATCCCATTTCTTGTCCCACAATCCCCCCATCTCTTTTCAACACTTCTTCATCTACAATCATCTAATCTAACCTCATCTACATATACACACACACAACCCCTTCACTACACCGTATCACCGTTCTCAACCGTCCGATCACCGCACATCAACCGCTCCTCCACCGGTCAACGGTCAAAACCACCGCCATCACCTCAACGGTATATAGATCCATACACTCTTTTCATTATTCGCTGATTCTTATACAAATGACCTAGGGTTTGTTTACATCTTTACATCGTCTCCGATTTTTTACTGATTTCAGACTATAAACTGTAGTGATCTGAAAAATTAGGGCTAATTAGGACTAATTAGGGCTAATTTGATTGTATTATACTATTATATAGTATGTTGAATAAGCTTATGAAGCGAGGGCAGCGGAAGCCTTCGAAAACCGACACGGAAGTTTCTGGTGTGTCCGGTTCGGTTTCTAGTTCGAATGTTGTTGTGAACCATGCCTCTAGAGGTGGAGGTGTGTCTCAACAGGTGCCGGATAGTGGCGGTGGTGGTGGAGTGGCTGCGCCGGCTGGTGTAGGGAGTGTGGAGCCGCTCCCTATGTTTCGTGATGTTTCGGTATCCGAAAGGCAGCAGTTGTTTGTTAGGAAGTGTCAGGTTTGTAGTGTGTTGTTTGATTTTACGGATACGTTGAAGTCGGTTAAGGAGAAGGAGATTAAGCGGTTGAATCTTGTGGAGCTTGTTGATTATGTGCAATCGGGATCGGGGAAAATTAGTGAGGTGAATCAGGAGGAGATGATTAGGATGATTTCGGTTAATATTTTTAGATGTTTGCCGCCTGCGGCTCATGAGAATACGGGGACGGTGAGCATGGAGCCGGATGAAGACGAGACTTATCTTGAACCGTCATGGCCGCATTTACAGCTTGTTTACGAGCTTCTTTTGAGATATATTATCTCGACGGATACCGATACGAAAGTTGCTAAGAAGTTTATTGATCATTCGTTTGTGTTAAAGTTGTTGGATATGTTTGATACGGAGGATCCTCGTGAGCGGGAGTATTTGAAAACTATTTTACATAGGATTTACGGGAAGTTTATGGTGCATCGCCCGTTTATTAGGAAGGCTATCAACAATATATTTTATCAGTTTATATATGAAACCGAAAGGAATAGTGGGATAGCTGAGTTATTGGAGATTCTTGGAAGTATAATTAATGGATTTGCATTGCCAATGAAAGAGGAACATAAGCTGTTTCTTGTACGGGCACTTTTACCGCTTCACAAACCTAAACCGATTGCTACGTATCATCAGCAGCTTGCTTACTGTATCATTCAGTTTGTAGAAAAAGACAACAAATTGGCTGATACTGTTATTAATGGTTTGTTAAAATATTGGCCGATCACTAACTGTCAGAAGGAAGTTCTTTTTCTTGGGGAGCTTGAAGAAGTTCTAGAAGCAACACAAGCCACTGAATTTCAACGATGCATGGTTCCTCTTTTCAGACAACTAGCTCGGTGCCTCAATAGCCCTCATTTTCAGGTTAAAAATCACCTTAAACTTGTTTTGTGTAATCTGCTCTTTTATCTGATTTTAGCTTTATTACTGATTGATAGCTATTGATAACATAAGTTGGTATAGATGGAGTAATAGGATATTATTAGAATTTTTTGAATGCATGAAAAAGCACCCTCCTTTCATTTCGTTTCTTGTAACAACATCTTATTCCCCTTATAACAACAATGTCGTTTTTTTTTTTGTCGTTATAGCACCTTGTTAGCTGATAACTTGAAATTGCTGTCGTGTAACTGGTTTTGGCAAAATTTTGCCATGTCAATGGAGTAATAGAGTTAGAATTTTTTTAATGCATGAAAAAGCATCCTCCTTTTATTTCATTTCTTATAACATCTTATTTCCCGTTATAACAACAGTGTAGCTTTTTTTAGTTTTGTCATTAGCTGATGACTTGAAATTGTTGTCGTGTAACTGGTTTTGGCAAATTTTTGCCATGTCATTTTGCATTCAACCCTACTGAAAAATGATAAGATGGGTGAGCCGATGAGGTGGCTTGTGGCTTGTTGAATAAGAGAAGACCACCGGGATCTATTTGTTTACATCATCATTTGGTGGCAGATGAGTTTCTTTAATAAAAAAAACCTAGTCTAATGATGTTGTAAATTTGTAATAGATGTGGTAAACTGTAAACGTAAATAACTAAAAGCAAGTATATTTCCATATCTGATGGGTAGAAAGTTTATCCTTCATTAAATAAAGAGTAAATTACTTTTTGAGTCCATGTGTTTTAGTGGTTTTAATCACTTGAGTCCAAATTCAAAAAGTTTAACGCCCTGAGTCCCTAGCCATTTATTTTATAATGTTTTGAGTCCAATTTTGTTCATTTTATAACGGGTTGAGTCCAATTTTGTTAAAAAAAATTGGACTCAAAAGGTTAAAATTTGGACTCAAAAGGACTCAAATGGTTATAAAAAAGCGTCTAGGGACTCAGGGCGTTAAACATTTTGATTTTGGACTCAAATGGTTAAAACCACTAAAACACAAGGACTCAAAAAGTAAACAAATGGTTAAAACCACTAAAACACAAGGACTCAAGTATATTTACTCTTAAATAAATTAGTGAACTGTTTAAATGCTTTTAACAGTTAGCATGGATCGTTAAGCGGGATTCAATAATTCTTTAGATGCTTTTAATAGTTAGTATGGATCATTTGGGCTATAGGTACAATGTTTGATCATGTGAGTAAATCACTTAAATCCTAAATGTAATTATAAACCATCTGTTAAATCATTTGGATCTATACTGGAATTGTCTACATTTGTAATAGTAAATAGTTTTAGATGGATTTTTATTTACTTATCCGACATCTAAACTTGGTTTTAAAATGCGCGCATAATGCGTGATGCGCCGCCGCACGATGTGCTGATGAGAGTGCATCGCCACAGCTGGTGCGTTATGTTTACATGATGCGAGAATATTGCGCCGATTTCACATAATGCGCTCCGATGCATGCAACATTGTTTGTTAAGTTCTTCTTTCAGATTTTATTAAATGGATTGGGTTTTTTCAGTAATTGATATCTTAGTATGCTTGATTTGGACCATTATGGGTCCTGAACACTTTTTGTGGTTCTAGAAACATTTTAGTATGCTTTGAACCAAAAATATCAACTTTTTTCTTCTTATTACATCAGTTGTTTTAGTTTAAGTATGTATTTTTTAAGTTGTTATGTATAAATGATTTTTTAGTATTTTTTTAATAAAGAGCACATCGCATACGTGATGCGCTCGCATCACGAATCAGATTTTTGGACCAAACACATCTGAGTGCATCACACAATTTAAAACCAAGCATCCAAATGGGAATATGTGGGAATTTTCATGTGATGGAAAGGGTAACAAAACTAAGGAAACAGTAATAGGTTTCTGTTTTAGTCATTTACAATCTCTATTTTGTGGGTACCAATTACATAATATTAAGAGAAATGTAAGAGATTGTGGGTCTTCTTAATGTTGGAAAACTTGAATATGGAATGGCAATGCTGTAAATTTATATTAAGAAATCTCTCTTTACTACGCGTGTAATGTATGCGGTGGACACTATCTACAGGTAGCAGAACGAGCCCTTTTCATGTGGAACAACGAGCACATTGTAAGTTTGATCGCGCAGAACCGAACGGTGATTCTACCAATTATCTTTGAAGCCTTGGAGACAAACATTCAGGGCCACTGGAACCCGGCGGTTCACGGGCTCACAAGTAACATCAGAAAAATGTTCATGGAAATGGACACCCCGTTGTTCGAGGAGTGCCAGAGGCAATACGCAGAGAAACAGGCCCATGCCAAAATGGCACAGGATCAACGTCAACAAACATGGCGAAGATTAGAAGATAGCGCGGTTGTGCACCAAATAGGGTGACAGTATTTCAGTCGTGTTTTTACCATACCGGTCTTGTTTTAGTTTTTGTTTTATGTTTTTTTACCCCTGTAAACGCAACCAAACCGGCTGTAGATTCAGGTTTAGATGTGGTTTTTTTGGATTTAGAAATGGTTTCTTTTGATTTACTGTTGCAAAATGTTATGAATATGAATGGGTGAAGAAGAGAAGTGTGTAAATTTGTATGTGGTAAAATTCTTGCGTTTACATATTTTCAAGGAGTGTACATATTTTGATATATGATTTGATTTTTTTTCTAAATAAAATGTTTGATTAAGGGTCGGTTAGGTTTAGTAGTTTTAACCATTTTCTACATTCAAATCCATAGTTTCTACGGTTAAAGCGAATGTTCAGTGGGAAGTTCATTCACTAGATAAAGAAACACGAACAAAGATCTCGTTCATTCGATTAACTAGATAAAGAAACACGAACAAAGATCTCGTTCATTCGACTGCGTTCGTGAACGTTCGGTAAGATGTTCGTTTACATTCGTGGTTCGTTTGTTTATGTTAATTCTTAAAAGTTTTAAATGTTTTTTTAATATTTCACTCTCTCTTAAGTTTTACTTCACCCCTAAGCTTTATAAATATATTTAAAAAATAGTAAATCTAAACCCTTATCTAAACACACGAAGAAGTTGAACGCTATAAACATGTTTTATCGTATGGTGGTTGTAGTAGAGTTCCTGTGTCTTGAATAGTTGAATTTTTGATTTATCATTTAATGGTTTTATTTGACTACTTGTGTCGGATGCTTAAGGTTAATGGTACTTTTTTAATTTCAAGTTTAATGTTCGTTTGTGTTTGTGACCAGTGTTCACGAACTGTTCGCGAATAACTGTAATTCCTTAATAAACGAACACGAACATAAAATTATGTTCGCCATGTGTTCGCGAACATATGCATTTCCTTACGGAACGAACACGATCGTGGTCTCGTTTACAGCCATAAGTTTCAGGTTTCAAATTTCAAGTTGTGAACTGAACAACTAACGGGCAAATTGTGAATTGAGCTGTATTAATCTTGCATGGAATCATCATCATCATCATCATACTAAGTAAATCCTACCAATAGCAAAGCTAAGGTAGGGTCTGAGGATACCCCATAGGAATAGAGAAGCTGCTTCTAGTGAGACCCCCCGGCTCGATAGTAGTTTTGCATCAAGCCTTGGACATAAGATACATAACACTCAACAAAGGCAGATTAGTGCATGTACCCCCTTGTCCTTCGGCTATCAACGCCACCGCATGATGCATAATTAATCGTCCCCCGTGTTTTAACATTATTTTCAGGAAATTAGTAAAATAACATTAAAATTAGTGCACTTTAACATTATAACATTGTATGTGTATGTGTATGTGTATGTGTATGTGTAAAGGTTAAAACAACCCACATGCTATCCTTCAACAGTGACGAATGGCAATTCTTGACGTGACTCGAAACAAAAATTGTTAGGTTTCGGGTTGACTAATTCAATCCTTTATTTATTAAATGGGTCAACTTAAACACCAATCTTTAAAAAGATGTCAAACCCAAACACTCCGTGTTTAGTAAGTGACTTGACCTTTTTAATTTTAAGAACTTTGCAGTGTTCCTATGTGCTAAATATATAAACTCAAATTTGTTAAATGAGAATTAGAGATAACAAAACATGAATGTTGCTACAAGACTAACCGCCCTAAGGCTTAGGTCTTGAAGTAGTGCAAGATCGGAGTCGACGCCTTCGACTAGAAGTCTTTCCGGCTGGCAGGGCCAGCTATGATGGTGTGCGGGGAGGACTTCCGCACAAGGCCCGTGATTTCGAGGGGCACAAAATTTAAAAAAAAAATCGATATATATATGTTTAAAAAAAATTGTAAACACATACCAATTCCAATATAGGCCCATTATCAAATACTTTTTAATGGTTTATAATTTAGCTCACTACACATTAGGTTTATTGGCCCAATACTAATATGATTTTAATAAAAATTATAACACATGACGACAATTTCATGGACTCCTGGAATCTGAAAGGACGAGACGAACAAACTCATCAGAGTAACGAACAGTCGAACATGA